>CM037870.1:5081057-5681057 GCA_021292105.1 Anadara kagoshimensis
TTCAAGAAATTTTAAACATTTATAGTTCCAGATGACATCCATGATACCTTACATAGATACACCATACAGGGATACAGAGTTATTGCCCTTGCTTGGAAATCTTTAGATCCTAAACTACCTTGGCACCAGGCACAGAGGATATCCCGGGATAAAGTAGAACACGATCTGATTTTCCTTGGATTGATGGTTCTACAGAATAAACTGAAAAAGGAAACTAAACCAGTTATACAGAAGTTAAAAATAGCAAAAATCAGAACAGTTATGATAACGGGTAAGATAGAGTAGCTAGATCAGACCCAAACTTATGTATATATAATGACTGTTTATCCCCAGCCTTTTGAAGAAAGGGGGGGATATAAATTCGAGTTTCTGTCCTTTTTTTCCTTCCGAAATTTTTGTCTGCACTAATTCCCCAAAACTATATGACACTATTTTACGAAACTTGCAGCTATAGGAGATGTGCATATTGTTAACCCAAGTTGGTTTACACATTTTCTTTGGCCCTTTGAACATAAGCTCAAATCACAAAAAGTACCTGCTGGTGGGGAATTCTAATTCACTGAATTTGCTTGTCTTTTACATAGCATTTCATTAGTTCATCATAGCCAAAGGCTTAGGGTTTACAGTCCATCCTATGTCATTTGTTTATAAACTTGTTTAAATTTTGTGAATATCTGGTGTTTTGATTGGATTATTCTGTTTGATTCAATCCTAAATGAAGTTAATGATGTAATAACCAAGCCAATCTGACATAACTTAGTGATGTATCCATATGCACAGTTATATGCTAATTTTTTACATGATAAATAAATATAAATCATTTCAGTGTTAGTTTGAACTTAACAAAAATTAATTATAATCAGTGTTTGATTCATTGAGAATTGACAGGAATGGGAACTGGATTGACATAGTTCACCACAGAGTATCCTGAAGTTTCATACATTTTATGGAAAATGTTGTCATACATGTAGTTAAAGAAAATCTTTATCATATAAGTTTTAATTTGAACATCAGGTGATATAACACAAACAGCCATTAGTGTAGCAAGGAATTGTGGGATGGTATCATCTAAAGATAAAGTTGTAATTATAGAAGCACACCTGCCTGAGAATTCACAGCCAGCCAAAGTAGAATTCAAATATGCTGAACTTCCTTCAGAAGACAGCATGGACTCTTCAGGATTAGAGGTGAGTGATGTTTAGCTTGCTTTAAGACTGTCTCCTTTTTTGATGGGGGATGGGGGTGGGGTGGGGGTAATTGGGCTTCCAGCAGCGTTTTCTTATAAAATTCTAGGAAAACATGCTTTTGAAAACTCCTTGATTGACTAAAACGACTTTTGAAAGGGGAAATGTCACATACTGTGAAATATTTATTTTTTTAGTGTCAAATTTATGTAGATCTTAGAAAAATACTTTTTCTATTTTGTACAGTGATAAATTTATGATTTATGGTTAATGTTTAAGGTACATTTGTAATTATTACTGTAAATTCGTGGATCATGATGCCAATGAAAATAATGGACGTCGGGACAATACGAAAAGTAAAATTCCACAGAAATCAAATGTTTTACCTTCAATACTCTTTTTGTTCTTGCTTGATTAAAATCAAAACCTTTATAACTTTTAATTTTAAAACATATTTAAATCAAAATCTTCATAGTCTAATAGTTTTAATTGTAATAAATATTTGCAGGAGTTTGAAAGTAATAGAGAAATCATTCTGAACCTAGATGAAGAATCAAGAATGCATTTTGCTATCAATGGGAAATCATTTGCAGTTTTAAATTCACATTTTCCTGAATTAGTTCCTAGGGTGAGTATGTCATTGTATCTGTTTATGTGTTTATGTGTTTCAATATTCTTGACAAGTGTTATTCATAACCAGGATATCTTTTATTTATAAATTTCAAACATTTATGGTTTAGTCTTATATGGTGTTTATTGATAATGAGCTGTTCAGAGAAATACTACCAGAAATATTATATTTTTCACCAATTGCCCAGGTTGGGAATGAAACCTGGCCCTCTCGGGTGATAAGCAAATGCTGTACTACAAGGTGAAACGATCCTAACTAGAAAGTTTGGCAGTAAATCACTCTATTATATCTACTATATACACAACTACTACAATACACCTATCTCAGGTCTGCTTCTATCTTATTCAGTTGCAACTTTTTTATTTTGGGGCCTCGGTGGTCGAGTGGTCTAAATCCTGCTCTTACGGATCACAGTGCCTCTTGCCACCTAGGTTTTAGAGTGCCACTGAGGACAGATCATAATGTTAGAAAGTTTTTGTCAGTTTGCTTACCTAAGGTCGGTGGTATTCTTTGTGCACTCTGAGTTTCCTCTACCATCTATGAACCGATATAAATGAAAGAATTTGGACTGGGATGTAAAACTCCATTACTCTACGCCACTCAACTCCAATAGAAGTACAAAGATTGTCTCTTTTCATTAGAAGACTATCAAGCTGTGCAGTCTCCTATCTACATTATATATATATAACAGTAGTTTTGTTTGTTTATTTTCAGGTTTGTGTATTGGGTACTGTGTTTGCAAGGATGACACCTGATCAGAAATGTCAACTTATTGAAAAATTCCAATCTTTAGGGTATGTCATACATATATAATTACCTATTACTTTTTACATGAATTTATAAATGTAAGTGATATGTATGTGTTGTTTTTTCTAAATTTTGCTGATTATGAGAGGAATTTTCTGTTTTAGGGAAAATAAAAAAAGTCAGTTTTTTGAAAGAAATGATTCTGAACATTTTACACCAAAGATTACGTATGAAGTAGTTTGAAGTTATATTGTTCATTAATTACACATTTGATCTATTTTACAGATACAGTGTTGGTATGTGTGGTGATGGGGCCAATGATTGTGAAGTAAGTACAGCCAAACAAAGAAAACTCTTGATCTGATAAACTGATATCCTTTTTTTCTCAAAATAACAATGTGTGATATACTGTATATGAAGAAACATCAGCGGTTGGAAACTTTCACGGTTATGATGTTCTGAATTATTTCACAGCAAGAAACTTACACAGTTCGGAGTGTAGGAGAAGTGTACCAAGGGAAATAAATTTACACCGAGAAGATATATTTGTAGTGTTAGAGTTACCGTGAAAATTGTGAATATTTTCCATTGCGAATGTTTCTTCTTATACAATATTCACCTAAAAGTAAGTGTGAAAATCTATCTCAAAGAGACATGTGACAGCCAACTGCTTTAGTCAGGTTTCAGTTTCCTCTCTAAGAAAATATAATTAATTTCAGTGAGATTTTCAAATAAAAAAAAAGCTAAATATTTTATTGTCTGCATGAATTTGATTTTTCTGAGTCTTGCACATGGACAGACCATCAAATCTGACATCAGGTTTAATATTTCAGCTTGGACTTTTTTATTACTTTATTGATTCAAAAATAGAAGACTTGATAGACAAGGTTGATATTTATTTAGCACACTTGGGAAAAAATTGCAGTAATAAGATTTTCACATCTAAGGAAATATTTCATTTTAAAATGAAACTTGTTGTGTCACAGGCATTAAAAGCAGCTCATGCAGGGATATCATTATCTGAAGCGGAAGCCTCGGTAGCGGCTCCATTCACATCAAGGACTCCAAATATAGAATGTGTCGTCACAGTGATGAGGTAAGTTCATTTACTCTAAATATAGAATGTGTCGTCATATACAGTCCAACCTGCCTTAAAGGCCACTTCTGTATAAGGGTCACTTTCTTATAAAGGCCAGTAGAATTGTTTCCCAATTGTTCTTTATTCATATTATTTGAACCTGGCCATAAAGGCCACTTTTACTGGTTCCCTTGGGTTTGACTGTAAATAAAGTAATCAAGGTCTTTAATGACCTTAATCTTATTAAAGTGTCTAAAAAAGTTAAAATCTCTCAAATCTGTGAGTTCTATTTGACCTCAAATTTAATTGAAAATAGAAATTCCCATCATTAATTATCCCCTCGCAAACCAAGTTTGGAGATATAGGATTTGGCCCCTATGTACATATGTATGTTACTTTTTCCTTGTCAGTGCTGTTATCCCCTCGCAAACCAAGTTTGGAGATATAAGATTTGGCCCCTACATACATATGTATGTTACATTTCTTTGTCAGCGCTGTTATCCCCTTGCAAACCAAGTTTGGAGATATAAGATTTGGCCCCTACATACATATGTATGTTACACTTTCCTTGTCAGCACTCTAACAGCTTTATTTTTCAACAGAATTTAATAAAACTTGGTAATATGGTAATATCTTAGACAAGTTCATGTTTTGTAACTGGCAGACCATATTTTAAAGTTGTTTTTTTTAGCTCACCTGAGCCAAAGGCTCAGATGAGCTATTGCAATCTATCACTGTCCGTCGTGTGTCGTGCATCGTGTGTAAACTTTACATTTTAATCTTCTCCTCCAAAACTACTGGGCCAAATTTGATGAAACTTGGTGATTATCATGCCTGGGTAACAGCCTTTCAAAATTGTGTTCGGGGTTTGGCCACGCCCAACAAGATGGCCGCCGTTACTAAAAATAGCAAAAAGACAAAAAAATCTTCTTCTCTGAAACCAAAAGGTGCAGGCAAATTTTGATTGAATATTTGGATTCAGCATACCTGGGAACATTAAAATTATGTTTTTCATGAAAATTGAATGAAAAATAGGTTACTCATTTTTTGCGTAAAATTATATAATTTTGAAAATGAGACATTTATTGTTATAACTCAATAACTGCAGAAGAAAATTGTATGGAGTTTTCACTGTTGATCTTGTCTTGTTATTTTCTTCCAAAAGATGTCAAAGTCAAAGTTCAAGGTCATGTCCCTGTTTTGACCTTTGATCAAAAATGCTATTTTTTAAACATTTCAGGTGATAATGACATGGGATTTTCAGTTAAATTGTAGGTATTGACATGACGATCATTTTGATACAAGATCAAGTCATGGGTTCAAAGGTCAGGTCAAAGATGCACAACTATTACTGTTATAGTTGATGGTTAATGGTCATTTTGATATATTAATAAAGGTCATGGGTTCAAAGGTCAAGGTCACAGATGCAAACAAGTACTGAAATGGTAAATTATCAAAAAAAAAATATAAACTGTACATATTAGAATATTGTAGGTATTGGCCTAACAGTCAATTTGATATATGAATGAAGGTCATGGGTTCAATGGTTAAGGTCACAAATGCAAGCAAGTACTGAAATGGTTGATTATCTCAAAAACTATAAACTCCTTGTATAGACATATATATTGGAATATTGTAGGTATTGGTCTAATGATAATTTTGATATATGAATAAAGGTATGAGTTCAAAGGTCAAAGTCACAGATGCAAATTAATACTGAATTTATTAATTATCTTGAAAACTATAAATATTTTGTATAGGCATGTATGCTAGAATATTGTAGGTATTGGCCTAATGATCATTTTGATATATGAATGAGGGTTATGGGTTCAAAGGTCAAGGTCACAGGTGAGCGTTAAGGCCCATGGGCCTCTGGTTTTTTTTAGTCCCCTACCGGCGAAAGCCGAAGGGGACTTTAGGTTTGCACTCTGTCCGTCTGTCCGTCCGTCCGTCCGTCCGTCTGTCCGTCCGTCCGTCTGTCACACCTCAGTTTTCCACACTTTTTTTCTAAACTCTTGTAGATAATGAACTGATTTTTGGTATGTGAGTCTACCATGGTGAGTTGCAGATCAAGTAAGCGTTTCATTGTGGTCCGCTAATTTTTACCGGAGTTATGGCCCTTTGAACTTTGAAAATTCACTGAAATTTTAGTTTTCCGCACTTTTTTTCTAAATGCTTTTAGATAATGAACTGATTTTTGGTATGTGAGTCTACCATGATGAGTTACAGATCAAGTTTACGTTTCGTTTCCATCTGCTAATTTTTACCGGAGTTATGGCCCTTTGAACTTTGAAAATTCACTGAAATTTCAGTTTCCGCACTTTTTTTCTAAATGCTTTTAGATAATGAACTGATTTTTGGTATATGAGTCTACCATGATGAGTTACAGATCAAGTTTACGTTTCGTTTCCATCTGCGAATTTATACCGGAGTTATGGCCCTTTGAACTTTGAAAATTCACTGAAATTTCAGTTTTCCGCACTTTTTTTCTAAATGCTTTTAGATAATGAACTGATTTTTGGTATATGAGTCTACCATGATGAGTTACAGATCAAGTTAGCGTTTCATTGTGGTCCGCTAATTTTTACCGGAGTTATGGCCCTTTGATCTTTGAAAATTCACACAAATTTTAGTTTTCCGCACATTTTTTCTACACGCTTGCAGAAATGGAACTAATGTTTCGTATATGACTCTACCATAATGAGTTACAGATCAAGTTTATGTTTAGTTTCCATCTGCTAATTTTTACAGGAATTATGGCCCTTTGAACTTTGAAATTTCACTGAAATTTCAGTTTTCTGCTCTTTTTTTCTACACGCTTGCAGTTAATAAATTGTTTTTTGGTATGCAGGTCAACCATGACGAGTTACAGATCAAGTTTACGTTTCGTTTCATTCCACTAGTTTTTATAGGAATTATGGACCTTTGAACTTTGAAAATTCAATGAAATTTCATTTTTTTGCACTTTTTTCTACATGCTTGCAGATAATGAATTTATGAGAACTTCATTGCTGGTTTTTGATTTTACTATGATCAAGTTTTGCTTTCATCAACAACACGTATAATTTATGTACCATATAATAATGTACATTTTACCTAAAACTTTGGGATTAGTGAAATATGCGACCGGTAGGGGACTATGTATTGTTTTGCAATACTCTCAGAATGCTTGTTTTTTTTGCTCTTTGTTTGTTTGAGTGAAATACTCTGTAAGTGCTGTAGCAACTTTATTTCTCTGCAGAATTTAACAAAACTTGATACAAAGGTTTATCATGATAATATCTTGGACATGTTGTTGTTTTGTAATTGGCATTCCTGATTTCTTTTTTTGTATTTCAGAGAGGGTAGAGCTGCTCTTGTCACATCCTTTGGATGTTTTAAGTACATGGCTCTATACAGCTTTATACAGTTTGTATCTGTACTTATTCTGTATAATGTAAGTAATATAAAACTAATGTGGAATTGACAATGTTGACCTTGATGTGTATTTATTGTCTGAACACTACCAGAAAAATGGGAAACAGTCTGGACATTTTAAATACATCATTCCTTGTTGCAAAGAAACCAGAAATTTAAAAATTAAAAAAAAATGCACAAAATTGGAAAAAAGTTGTTGATTTTTCTCATTTCAGCATACTTAGTTTTTATAGAAAGATTGGAACCTTTCAAAGAGTAGAAAAAGACAACTTTCAATCACAGTCCCATTCATTCTATTTTCAAGTTGAACATTACCATGAGTTTTGGATTGAATTGGTCCATTAATTATCAGTTAGAGTATTATGATGAACATCATTAAAATGTATGATCGTGGTTTTAAGATTTTACTTACCTTTTTTAATTGGGATTTTGTACATGTATCAGTATGTTTGTGGTCGATTGGTAACAAATAATAATTTTACAGCTACAAGTTTTTCTTATTTCATTACAGTATGATGCTAATTTAGGAGACTGGATGTTTCTGTATATAGATTTAGTTATAACTACAAGTATTGCTATATTTAGTAAGTATACTACTTTTTGTTTTCCTCTGTCCATCCGTCCGAAGAAGATATTTCCGTAAGTTTTGTCAGCCTCTACTAAATAATGCCACTTAAAGTTTTTATGCCAGTTAAGTATGAGGTCCTATAATACAAGCAGCAATTTCAGGTCTGTCAGACATCTACTTGTTTACCGACTTGGTTTATTTTTGGATATTTACATATGTTAAAAAGCGGGGGTATACTAAGTGAGCAGTAGTTGACAGATTTCTTGTTGGTCATGTGATACATTGTTATGTTTGTCATGTGATCCATTGTAATGTTGATCATGTGATACATATTCTGATAAAAGTATACAACTAAAAAGGTTGTCAGAAATGTTTTATGAAACAAGACATCAGACTGATAATCTCCTGTTGTATTTGAAATGTTCACCTAGCCTGTCCTTATGTAATCTTCATTGTACACTTTAAGCTAGACTTGCAAAATAAGCACTTAAAAGCAACATTTGGAAATAGTTAAAAATAGTGGTATATGTCCTAAGATTTCAATGAAATCTAATAGTTTTACCTGTATATTTTTGAAGTTTTCTTTAAAGTAACAAAAGCCTGTGCCCAGTTTAATTATTTTCTTAGCTGACTTTAGTAAAATATACTTTGGTCCTTTGGGTATTTTTTTAACATCTTGAAAAATATTTTGGTTTCACAATTGTTTGTCCAAGCACTACTGATGAGGTATTGTATTCCAAAATAGCAGTTTAGTGCTGTAAAATTAAAACTGGTATGTATTAAAACTGACATTTTCAGTTTGAACATATTTATTTTATGTTTCAGTGGGCTATACTGGTGCATATAAAGATTTAGTGTCACAACGACCTCCGGGAAGTTTGGTTAAGTTATCTAACTTGATATCTATAATATGTCAAGTAATACTGGTTACATCATTCCAAGTCGGAGCTTTATTTTACCTCAGGTCTCAACCTTGGTGAGTGGAACTTAGTTATACCATTTTACCTTGCAGCCGAGTTGAACTCCGTTACACCAGTTAATTTTACATCATTCCAAGATGGAGCTCTATTTTACCTCTGGTTAAAATTTCATCATGTCACAACCTTTGTGAGTTGAATTACTCTTCAGTTTACTTATTCTATAGTTTCAGGTTTTCGATATTAACTTATAAATTATGCTAATTAAGGTTTAATTAATTTGTAAAACATGTAAAAGGAAAAAACATATACATGTAGTAGCCAAACCATGACCAAACACAGGGCCTTCCCAATACTAGCGGCAAAGTTTACTAGTAGCCAAACCATGACCAAACACAGGGCCTTCCCAATATTAGCGGCAAAGTCTACTGGTAGCCAAACCATGACCAAACACAGGGCCTTCCCAATACTAGCAGCAAAGTCTACTGGTAGCCAAACCATGACCAAACACAGGACCTTCCCAATACTAGCAGCAAAGTCTACTGGTAGCCAAACCATGACCAAACACAGGGCCTTCCCAATACTAGCAGCAAAGTCTACTGGTAGCCAAACCATGACCAAACACAGGGCCTTCCCAATACTAGCAGCAAAGTCTACTGGTAGCCAAACCATGACCAAACACAGGGCCTTCCCAATACTAGCAGCAAAGTCTACTGGTAGCCAAACCATGACCAAACACAGGGCGTTCCCAATACTAGCAGCAAAGTCTACTAGTAGCCAAACCATGACCAAACACAGGGTCTTCCCAATACTAGTGGCAAAGTCTACTGGTAGCCAAACCATGACCAAACACAGGGCCTTTCCAATACTAGCAGCAAAGTCTACTATTAGCCAAACCATGACTAAACACAGGGTCTTCCCAATACTAGCAGCAAAGTCTACTAGTAGCCAAACCATGACCAAACACAGGGTCTTCCCAATACTAGCAGCAAAGTCTACTAGTAGCCAAACCATGACCAAACACAGGGTCTTCCCAATACTAGCAGCAAAGTCTACTGGCTGCCATACCATGACCAAACACAGGGCCTTCCCAATACTAGTGGCAAAGTCTACTAGTAGCCAAACCATGACCAAACACAGGGCCTTCCCAATACTAGCAGCAAAGTCTACTAGTAGCCAAACCATGACCAAACACAGGGTCTTCCCAATACTAGCAGCAAAGTCTACTAGTAGCCAAACCATGACCAAACACAGGGTCTTCCCAATACTAGCAGCAAAGTCTACTGGCTGCCAAACCATGACCAAACACAGGGCCTTCCCAATACTAGTGGCAAAGTCTACTAGTAGCCAAACCATGACCAAACACAGGGCCTTCCCAATACTAGCAGCAAAGTCTACTAGTAGCCAAACCATGACCAAACACAGGGTCTTCCCAATACTAGCAGCAAAGTCTACTAGTAGCCAAACCATGACCAAACACAGGGTCTTCCCAATACTAGTGGCAAAGTCTACTGGTAGCCAAACCATGACCAAACACAGGGCCTTTCCAATACTAGCAGCAAAGTCTACTATTAGCCAAACCATGACTAAACACAGGGTCTTCCCAATACTAGCAGCAAAGTCTACTAGTAGCCAAACCATGACCAAACACAGGGTCTTCCCAATACTAGCAGCAAAGTCTACTAGTAGCCAAACCATGACCAAACACAGGGTCTTCCCAATACTAGCAGCAAAGTCTACTGGCTGCCAAACCATGACCAAACACAGGGCCTTCCCAATACTAGTGGCAAAGTCTACTAGTAGCCAAACCATGACCAAACACAGGGCCTTCCCAATACTAGCAGCAAAGTCTACTAGTAGCCAAACCATGACCAAACACAGGGTCTTCCCAATACTAGCAGCAAAGTCTACTAGTAGCCAAACCATGACCAAACACAGGGTCTTCCCAATACTAGCAGCAAAGTCTACTGGCTGCCAAACCATGACCAAACACAGGGCCTTCCCAATACTAGTGGCAAAGTCTACTAGTAGCCAAACCATGACCAAACACAGGGCCTTCCCAATACTAGCAGCAAAGTCTACTAGTAGCCAAACCATGACCAAACACAGGGTCTTCCCAATACTAGCAGCAAAGTCTACTAGTAGCCAAACCATGACCAAACACAGGGTCTTCCCAATACTAGCAGCAAAGTCTACTAGTAGCCAAACCATGACCAAACACAGGGCCTTCCCAATACTAGCAGCAAAGTCTACTAGTAGCCAAACCATGACCAAACACAGGGTCTTCCCAATACTAGCAGCAAAGTCTACTAGTAGCCAAACCATGACCAAACACAGGGCCTTCCCAATACTAGCAGCAAAGTCTACTGGTAGCCAAACCATGACCAAACACAGGGCCTTCCCAATACTAGCAGCAAAGTCTACTGGCTGAGGTTCCCAGATACTTACTAAATTCATCTGCCACATTTTTCTCTTCCTCCAGGTTCCACACTGGGACCAATTTATGTAGCCTATTACTATTGGAAGTATGCCAGATTGTTCAAAAATGTATTATTATAAACAATTTAAGTGTATATTTGGTCTAGAAAATTATTTAATAGTTGATATTGAACCAAAATATAAACATATAATAACTCAGTTTCGTGTTGGTTCACATTCATTGTTTGTTGAAACTGCAAGGTATTACAATGTTGATAAGTCGTTACGTTTATGTAAATGTTGTAACATGGGTGTCATAGAAAATAAGTATAATTTTCTTCTTGTCTGTTCTGCATATTCTGACTTGCATATCAAATATTTTTCTAAATATTTTTGTCATTGGCCGAATTTATATAAATTTTATATATTATTATCATGCAATTATAGCTCTGCCAAAATTAACAAACTAGGTAAATTTTTGTATTGTGCTTTCAAACGAAGAGAGTCTTCACTTTAACCTGTTTATCCATCTTATCAAATGTATTGTATACATGAATTGCTTATGAAACATTATGAAATTATTGTGTCAGCCAAATATATAACTATGTTTATGTATATATGCTACAAGTATGTATGTACTTTACGCAATAAACAATTATTACTATTAAATTTTCAGTGCATGTAAGTATGTTTCATAGAAAGCAACTGACCTTGCACAATGAGAAGATAATAAGAGCTAGATTATGTAATATAAACATAAATTTACAAACAGTAATTTTAAATACAATTATTCTATACATTTTTTTTAAAGCAAACACTAGCTCCAATAATATTTTATTATCTTCATTCTTTGAACATATTATACAAAAACTTCAAACAAGCACACTGTTCACACATTAATACATACCCCACAATATATTTCCGCTGTCTAATTATAGGTATGTACCAGTTGGACCAAACAAAGACGCCACAAACACATCTTGCTGGGAGACCACTGTGATATTTTTAGTCTCTACATATCAGTATATTACGGTCGCACTCTGTTTTTCCAAAGGGCCACCATTTAGAAAGAGACTCTACACAAATGGTGAGATATTTGATTTCAATATATTAATGTTTGTTTCTTCATTATTTTTTATAATCCAATAAATAAATGAATAAAATACCTTTACAGTCCTATTTCAGACTAAAAAAATAATGTCACAAATTGTATTGTTATTTTATTGGACAGTTTTCATTCTAGAACTGAGGTCATTGAGGGCATTCTGGTCCAGGCTTAGAGAAAATTTGTGCCATATTTTAAAAAGCAGCCAACATTATAATAAACATTGGTTTATTTTATTTGGAGGAAGAAGTTTTATAGTTTGTCATTCACACAACCAAATGTTTTCTCAACATGACACAACCAAATGTTTTCTCAACATGACACAACCAAATGTTTTCTCAGCATTCAACTGATATTGAAAAGATTGGCCATAGTTGGTCCACTAGTACTGCCAGTATGTTTTGGGACCTGTAATTTTATTTTGGTGTGATTTGTTCAGTCTTGATTTAACACTAATTGCATGTTAATGGATGTCATCTGCTGATCTGTTCATTGTGCTCGTTTGATTTAATATAATTGTCTCATTTGTATCAGATGAAGAAAAAAATGCAATTGCTGTCACAAATTATAATTGATGCTAAAAATGGCTCATTAAGCACAATGTAGAAATTAGGTAATGGTTTAGAATCTTCTGAAATGCTTGAATCAAATCTCAGAAAATTTAATACTGCAAAATTTAAATGCCATACAAGTATGAATGACCTTGAAAATAAAGTACATAAAGTACTGTGAATATAAACAAAATACAGTACTGTAAAATTCTGACAGTAACAATTTGATTGTGTTATATATTGTAGTGCCTTATTTGTTAACTTTGTTGTTCCTGTATATATTTTCTTCATGGTTATTAATGTTTCCTGTGCCTGCTGTGCTCACTTTCTTTGAGGTAAGAGAACATATGTTAGACTTATTAATGGCTGATAATTATTATGTTCTGCTTTGGCCACAGTTTGGACAATTTTTCACCATGTACTGTATTTGCTAAAGGTGAATGAGGGAAGTGCATAATAATATAATTATATAATACTTGCATTCAGAGTTGGATCAAATTTAATTTATTTTTCCATCTGCGATCTATTTCAGTTATGTGCATATTCACTTGCATGCTTTGCATTTCTTTAACTAGGACCATATCTGTTGTTTTCAATAAGTCCTTATTCAACATGTTCATAGTTTAAATTTTATTTTTTACCAAATTCTACACCATAATAGATTTCATTCTTTGCTCTGGAACATATTTTCAGAATTTTAAGAACAAACTCTTGAAAATGTTTTTGATGTCTTGTCCTTTCCAACTCCTTATACAATGTGAACATTTTACTTGTACAACTGGTGTCTGGTTATTTGTTTTGGATCTTCACAACATTTGTTCCATTCTGGTGCATTAATGATGTTTTTGATTTATTTCTAGTTAATGCCACTTGGTGATAAGCCGTATCTATTCAGAGGTGCATTGCTGGGATTTGCTGTTGGTCATTTTGTTATTTGTTGTTTACTAGAGGTAAGTCTGAATGCTCTATATATGTCTTATACAGGTACAATGTTTTGTAGCATGGAGGCAAGGTCAAAGGTCAAGGTCATGACCTCCTTTGCAAAATAAGCAAATAAGAATGTAATTGCTATATCTTGACATTGGGTATCTGGTTTTGAAATATTCTAAGAAAACGCTTTTCTCAAAATTGGATTGAAATATTCTAAGAAAATGTTCTTCTCATATGGGATTGAAATGTTCTAAGAAAACGCTTTTTTCAAAATTAGATTGAAATATTCTAAGAAAATGCTCTTCTCAAATGGGATTGAAATATTCTAAGAAAACGCTTTTCAAAATGGGATTAAGGTCAAAGTTCAGTATCATTTGGGTAATTTTGTCTAAAATGTTAAAGTTAGCTGTTTTTGAATACTTATACTGTCAAATAGGAAATTTTTAAGTCCATTATTTTTCACAAGGGACGCCATTTCAAAATACTTCTCGTTCACATTGTCGAACGATGATCAGTGCAAATACATATGAAATATATCAATGTATCAAGTGTTTATGATGTATAACTTATTTATACTTATGTAATTTCAGTTTATTGTTACGGACACCAAAGCTGTGAAGAAAACATTTAAAAATTGTAAAAAGAAATCCGAAGTTCAAAATAATTATAAAACTCTTACAAAAGAAATCCTGTTATCTGATTGGCCGACTGTTGGTCAGGTGGTACATTCTACATTTGATGAAGCTGTGAGTGAATTGCAGACGTCGGTGAATGCTGCAAACGGGGACCAATTTGGACTTAAAGTGCAATGATTTTATTTTTATTTATTTATTAGTTGTTAATCGTTACACGTGTCCCTTGTATAATTTATGTATTTACTGTAATGTGTAATTCTTATTGCTATGCAATGTTTTATTTAAGAAATGCTCATACGCAAGTTTGAGATTTCAGGTTCGAGATTAAACATGACATTGATTATTATTAAAACATGTAAAAGATATTGACTAACATTAGAAAATTAGAAAATAATATAGGACAAAGTTGGATACCTACCTATCCTCTTTGTCCCTGGTGGGACACAAAGTTGGATAGGATGATTATAAATATTAATGACATTTCGGATTAAAAATGTCCATTATTGGCATTGGTAAGTAGTTGAAATAAAAACCATATTAGTGTATAGTTTCAAAACACTAGTAGACCAATACTTCAGTTCACTTAAGTTGTCATTAGTGCCTCTCTTAGTCTATCTGTCTTTGACTTTATAGGTCATCCAAGATCTGAAAGCAAAGTACACAGCAAATCTATTTAAATATTGACGGGTAGTTATTACGAATAAAGTATGAGATGGCATGATTATATACATAAGAGGATATGCTACTAACCATATATGTCATTTAAACTTGTCTGTGTTTATAAACACTTAGCCATCAGATCATGAACAACCTACACACAAGTAATCATAACATGTGCCATTATTGTTTATTTGTCTAGTAACATTCCTTCACTGTCTGGATATATCTGTCTCTAGCTGTATGTATCTGTGTAAAGATTTTTAAGAATTAGTTACAGTATTCATTGTCATCATTTTGTTGTCTTCCACCTTTCCAAGAAAGAGGGGGATATTCAATTGGAAGTTTCATCCTTCCATCTGTTCATAAAATTCTTTGCTTGAGTGATTCTCTTAAACTATTGAAGCTCTATTTTACAAAAATTGATATGAGATTTGCACATCATTTTGTATGTTTGCTCGTGTTCCTGGGAGTTATTGCCAACCCCACTCCACAACACTTTAAACTTGGGGGTTCAAAATTCCCAGGGACTGAGGACCGGGACTTATTGATTTTACATTGGGATCCTTTATTTTTAATTGTAAAAGTCAGATGGACTTGTCACATTTTATGAGGATAAAGCTACTTTTTCTAAATGATAACATAATTGCACATATAGACCTTTCAAAGATGATATTGGACTTTCTAAACTTGATTTGGGACCTGCCAAAATTAAAAACAAAAGATCTTGGACCTTCCATTGAAAAACATAATTTTGAACCCCTGTAAACTTTTAAGACAGACAGAGCTGGATAATGACCAAGACTTATATAAGCAGTGTGTGCCAAAATGCATGCATTTAGTAGGTTCACAAATTGTAAGATCTTTTTCTCATTTATGTTGCCAAATAAACATTTGCTTATTGTTGGTGCAATATGATATATTCCAAGATTCAATGTACTCGATAGTGAGCTATTTTGTGATTTTTCAATGTTATACTGTAAAAGGGGAAATATTTTGGCTTATTTTGCACTGACCAAAAATCACGAAAATTTTACCCTAGCAAGTCCTGGATCGAATAGATAATAAGGTAATTTATATGAGAAGCAACTATTATAAAATGATGTAAATATGTAAAAAAAAATCTGTAACTAATATTTACATGTCAAATTATAAACAGTCACATGCTTTCATTGTATATGAATATAATCAAATAATTAACCATTCATATGATCATAATAGTTTTTTTTCATGGAAAATTAAAAAATCAAACATGAAAATATAATTCTACTTTCAGCACATAAATTACACCTTCGCGAAATGTAAAATTTCAGACATCCTGTGAATATAATCCCCTGTACAGTATTTGATCACCATAGGATCATATTTATACATGTCATTATATTCACCCTTTAATTTGGGATGATAAAACAGTGTATTTATAATGATATTAACTACAGGGTGTGTCAAAATATTAGTTATAATTTTGATGGCAAATAAATTCTTTGAAATAAATGAATCGGATCTATATTAATTACACGTCAATCAACATTGACAGAAATTTACTACTGTAGGAACCCCTCTGTTTGTGTTTGTGTCTATGAATTTGAAGAGTATTTCACTGTCACTAACAGTGGTTCCCACAGTAGTGTACACACACGTACACACACACATGGTTGAAACTCATCATCTCAATGTCAGTTAAGTCAAATTTTGGATACATGTATTTGGAAGCTTTTTATTTAGTCATTTTATTTATCAGCTTAAATATCGAGAAAAACTAAAAATATAGGATTATGTGGAAGTAAATCTAGGTCTGTTGTACTTTAAATTTTTAACTACTCTTGTCAAAGTGCATATTTCAAAGACTAATTAAATCAACTGTTTGTACTCGCACCTATTCAGAAATTCTTGATTAACTGCAGGGGTTCTGAAGTCTTGTGCAAGAATTTATCAGTAACTGGGTAAATAAAAGTTGTTTGATGAAAATCTGTTGCCAGTTATGCATGTAAATTAAACTGGAGTTAGGTGTCGATCGACAACTTCATTGTGTTTAATCAAGTGTATACACTAACCAGGTGTACAAAAAGACGACTCTGCTTATTATAATTTACAATGTTGATTTTAAAAGAGAATGAGATGGCGACGTTATGCTTGTGGTGTTTCATGTATTTTTAATCATGATTTCAGTGTTTTTTCAATACTTTCCTATGTCACTAAGTTCGTGTCTGGAAAAATATTGTCCAAGAAATGAATTTATGTAGTTTAATTGAATTTTGAGAAACATGCCAGACAGAAATAATTTATATAAATTATTTTTGAAATACCCTCTACAACAGAAATTATTATTTCAAACTCTTGTCTTTCTATTTTCATTTTGTAATTTGCTAGAGAACATGATCACATATAAATCTATATTGTTTTTTGTTATAAATATAAATGAATTTATTTATATATATTGAATTTGTAATCTTTAAAATGATATTTTTAATTTACATGTAATTTGAATTACAGTGTACATTTGTATAAATTTTGCTTAAAACCTAATCCTACATTTGTATAAATTTGCATAAAACCTAATCCTACATTTGTATAAAATTGCTCAAAACCTAATTTTACATTTGTATGAAAATGCTGAAAACTTAATCCTACATTTGTATAAATTTTGCTAAAAACCTAACACTACATTTGTATAAAATTTGCATAAAACCTAATCCTACATTTGTATAAAATTGCTTAAACCTAATCCTACATTTGTATAAAATTGCTGAAAACTTAATCCTACATTTGTATAAAATTTGCTTAAAACCTAATCCTACATTTGTATAAAGTTTGCTTAAAACTTAATCCTACATTTTTATCAAAATTTGCTTAAAACCTAATCCTACATTTGTATAAAATTGCTTAAAACCTAATCCTACATTTGTATAAAATTTGCTTAAAACCTAATCCTACATTTTTAAAACCTAATCCTACATTTGTATAAATTAAAACATAATTCTACATTTGTATAAATTAAAACCGAATTCTACATTCATATACAATTTGCTGAAAACCTAATCCTACATTTATATAAAATTTGCTGAAAACTTAATCATACATTTGTATAAAATTTGCTTAAAACTGAATCCTACATTTGTATAAAATTTGCTTAAAACTGAATCCTACATTTGTATAAAATCTGCTTAAAACTTAATCCTACATTTTTATAAAATTGCTGAAAACATAATCATACATTTGTATAAATTAAAACCGAATTCTACATTCATATACAAATTGCTGAAAACCTAATCCTACATTTATATAAAGATTGCTTCAGATTTAATCCAACATTTGTGTAAAGTTTGCTTAAATCTAAATCCTACATTTTTATAAAGATTGCTTCAGATTTAATCCAACATTTGTGTAAAGTTTGCTTAAATTCTGCATTTTTGTAAATATTGCTTAAGTTTTAACCATTTTCTTTTTAATTTCTTGGTATTTGTCTTACTTATCCACTTCATAACCTTTTTAACATGAAACTAAAATTACAATCTTTTTATGCCCACCTTTCTTTATCACCATTAAAATCAAAGTTCGTTTTTCATGCTCCATCTTGCCCTTTTCCTGTCATATTAGTAATTCTTTCAAACTATGGATCACAGTTTTATGTGATTACAATTTTGGATCGGTCTTATGGAATCTGGATTGAGGCATGGATCAGTACCTATTATTATACCCCTAGTTTATACCCCAGCAGTTTGCTGGGGGTATAATGAAAAATGGAGTATTGAAAAATTGTATTCTAGAAGGGGGTTCCAATTCATTGGGAAGCTTGATTGTGTCTTGGCCCTTGTATCTTTTGTAGCTTATTCCACATAATTTTATGTCTCTGTGAACTACTGAAGAAAGTAACCAAACTCAAAATAAATTTTATGGACATGGTTAAATGTTAAATTGATGTAGAGAGCATCAATAAAAGTTTGTTATAAAATATAAGAAAATAAAACCATATGGCCATAATTTTAGTTGTTTAGTTCATTATAAAAATGAACTAATATATTGCCACATATTTGCCAAATATGTGAGACTAAATCTTGTCTTCCACATATTATCTTGGTGTATTTTAAGATTGAGGATCATAAATGCAGTATATATTGAATACGAAACGGCTGTCTAGTGCTGTAAAATTAAAACTGGTATAATATGTAACATGTATAATGTTTGTGAAAGCCATAATTTTGTGCCTCGGATTTGTTACATATATATTTTGCTAGGCTTCATAAAGTACAAAAAAAATACTGTTATATTCTCATATTCTCTGTTAATGCCCAGTGTTAAGTTTTTGGGACAAACTTTATAAAATGAAGTTTTGAAATGTGTCTTGTAGTAAAATAGATGTTTATGAACAAGGTTAATGCTTATTGAGGTGTTATTCATTAAGTGCAAAAGAGTTGTTGTGAAATCTGTCAATGTTTATGTCTAGTGATAAGTTTTTTGGGACAAGCTTTATAAAATGAAGTTTTTAACTATTTCTTGGTGTACAACACATTTTTATGAACAAAGTTGATGTATATATGAGGTGTTTATGTTAATCCTTAAAATCTGTAATTTGTGTTGATAAAGGTTTTCAATGACGGATAATGTTTTATGAAATGTGATATTTAACTGTTTCTATCGGTACAACAAATGTATTTAAAATTTATGGACAAGTTTATGGTCTATATATGGAATAGGTATTGCTGAAATGTGGGTAAAATATTCAAGATGTTCACCATTAAATGTTGATTTCTTGAAGTAAGCACCAAAAAACAGACAATACCTTATAAAATGTGATATTAAAATGTTTTAAAACATTTATAAATAAGTTTAATGTATATTTGAAATGATTGTTGGTGAAACTTCATTGGAATTTGTCACTATAAAATGTTACATTAACTTTTTTGGTAAGCTTTAAAAGCCTCATGAAATGTGATATAAACTGTTTATTTTAGTAAAACAAATGTTTAAAAATATATGTTATTGAGGGGTTAATTGGTAATATTTGTCATTTAAAACTTACAGTGCAACTTTAAAAGATGATGCATCCATACAGGTGAAACTCTTTGTATATTGTGGCATTTGCCACCATCTTGTAATTCTTTAGATTCAGTCTGATTGCTTTTTATCCGTCTAGTAAAATTTAAGTTTTTCTTCACTTTTAAATGGTGCCATACATAATTCTTATTCAATCTATAATGTGCTTTTCTTATATTGTTACAAAATATTGTTTATAATTTTCTTATATGTGTGTATGTTAGACAATCAAATGTAATACTTCTATCATAATCAACACAGGAGCTTGTTATAATGTGCCTTTAATGTAGAAGTAAAAGAAATCAAACACAAATAATCCCTGTTGAAATCACAGTCCTAAAAGCAAAACAAAAACTGTGAATGTGAACTTCCTCCAGAGAAGCGAGCCCTGATGCTAAGGAAGGGTAATCATTTCCTGTTTAGCTATCTACACCCATCACGTGTGAAATTGAAATTGAGAATGAAATGAATACAGAGTTATGGGGGCTTCAAATATATTCAGGACAGTTTTGGATACAAAGACATCATACGTGGTGGTTTTTCTACATACTTGGAGGTGAAAGAGTTGTCCTTTAGGCAAGCCTCTTCTCTGATTGAAATGTTCAACCCCTCGTGTGAGATTATCCTTTCCTACATGAATATTCATAATGGATTCTTATAATCTTCTATAGGTGTCATTATTTCAAAATTAGCTAAATGCAAATTCTTCTCAGGTGAGCGTCCAGGGCCTACAGGTAATTTTGTTTTTCCAGAACATGCGCCTCCTTCAATGAAATTTTAACATATATTATACCTGTATTAGTACTCTTTCATTTATTGTTAATTTGATTTGGATTTGTTATATTTCTGAAGTTTTAGTTATGTTTGTTCTTGTATTTGATTTTTATATCTCTTGTCAACTATTATACTTGCTTCTGATTGGGGTTTGTATTTGGATTTGTACTGGGTTAATATTGTAAATACTTTACTTATAGATTTGTTTGTCACAAAACTAAAACTAATCAAATATTTGTATTGATGTAGTATTTTTAAAATTTACTGCTAGTTAGAATTTGGTTTCACAATTTTGGTCCAAGCACTTCTGATGAGGATTTGTGTTCCGAAGCAGTCTTCTATTGCTGTAAAATTTAAACTGGTAATATATGTACTTAAAATTGATCCTTAAAAATGTGCGATATAAGGACTAAAATAATTACACAAATGTAATTATTTTAGTCCTTATATCGCACATTTTTAAGGATCAATTTTAAGTCTCCTTGTATCAATTATTTCCACAAAAATCAATGCAATGACATATACATCATATATATAATACTTGTCATAATTTTTCCAACAAAAGGTTTGTGTACAATTAATATTAAAGTCAACAATTACGTATAACTTGTCTACTTTTGTATTTATACCACAATGATGTCATAATGTTAAAATTCAAGTGAAATCAACAAAGACATAACCACGATAATTATGTCTGCTTGATGTCATATCTATCTAGTGGGTTATTTATTTTATATTTAGTTACAGGAGTTCTTTAATGTGATATGGTTTGCAGTTTTTCTTTTGGTATGTAATTACATTCAAAATATGACATTATTTTGGGGGAAATGGAATGTGGACATTTTCCAATAAGAAATGGAAACAATAGTTCCATTCAAATAAAAAAAATCACTTCTTATGGCGCCAGTAAGGGATATTTCAACCCAGATTTGATTCATTTTCGTCCATAAGTAGAATTTAGAAACCTTGACCAAAAATATTGGATTTAGGGGTTTGAGATTTCCTTTGTCTTACACCATCTTGAAATAAGTAAATTGGATAAAAATAATCCAGGTACATTAATTAAAGTTTAATAGACAGTTAATCAACAGAATTCATCTGATTTCACTAGTTAATTTATTAGAAAACCTTGTGTAACTTATGTGGTACAGCGGGTAGGTTTGGTGGCTAAAATTGGCTACAGCACATTTTTGTTATGTATTTCAGTATCTGCAATGAAAGTAAAAGTTACATGGTCAATTGGTAAAATCATTTATGAAGTATTCCAGTCTCGACAGATTACCAGATTTATACACTTTGAGTTAACTTTTGTATCTTCTAGGACAACATATTAATTCAATCCCCTTGCCTCTGTATAAATAATTGCCTTATTTATTTTCAAGAAGCTTTAAACACTTATTTAACAACTAGTACTCATTGACTTACCCTATAGCGTTTCTCTAACTTTATTTTTATTGGATATGGAATTGAATAAGTTGACAATTTTCTCTGAAAACAGTGTTATTTTCTGAAATTGCAACGTGAATGTTTTCTATACATATAATGTAACATGCTTGTGACCATCATTATGCAAACCTGTTTGTTTAAAGTTGTTGAAGTTTAAGTATAGGCGAACAACATTGACCTGCCCTTTTGACCTTTCATCAGGAATATTCATGTGGAGGGGTCCACCTAAAAAATGGGTAGTAGTAGGATTTGCAGTAATGTGTACACATGGTCCTTGATCAGACAAAATAAACCTTCATGATCCCTAAATATAAATGCACTAGTCCATAATAATTATTTAAATTAAAGGTCAAGTGGACAGGTCAAAGTTGTTGACCTATACTTATTTATTGATTGTTATTTTGTTGTCTGTTATTGTCGTACAGTTATAAGTTGCTGTATGTCTAATTAAGCCATGTTTTGATAAGATATGTGGTCTAAATGCTTGTATATGATATTAAAACGGCAGCTAGGAAATCTGTTGGAACATTTCAACATTCCCGTAACCAAAAAATCTAGTTAACATATGCTATACTGTCTTCCTGAATTCACAGAGAATCACGTAAAATAGCAAACTCTAAACATATATTGAAACTAAACTCCTGACTTTGAATTGCTCTTGAAAAATATAAATCTATGTCCATTATTGTGATTGAAGTACTTGTTGAGGGTTTTAAACTTCCCACTAATTTCACAATGCGACCTTCCTTTTAAAACTGAATTATTTTTTTTTTGAAATTTTAGGTGCAGATAATTTTTTTTGCGATATAAATATTTTTCGGGTTTAATTTTTGCAATTTTTTTCATCGGCAAAATCACCAAAAAATAAACCATAGCAAAAACAACCCAATTTACGATACCTGACCATGTTGAAATCACAATCCCGAAACCAAAGTGAAAACTTTGAAAACTAGGCTACACCTGCCACACCTGTAATCCACATTTAGAATGAATGGAACATGAGACTATATATCCAGGGTATTGTTTGATACTTATAACTTAATTTGCCAGTATAGTTTTCACTTTGCTTTGGGATTGTGATTTGGACATGGATTGGTATGTTTGTTTTTGATATTTCTTTCAAACACTGGACAAACATTTTACTTATATCAATCATTTGAATGCTATTTGACATTGTGATATAATATAAACTTATTGCAAATATAAATTTGTATAGTTCTTTATAGATTATTGTTTGAAAAGCATTGCTCTTCCATTTTCATTGAGCTTAAATATTAAACATGTTTATTGTAATAAAGAGGTCTACCAATTTAAAATGCATATTTTGTTTTATTTTTTGTCAGTATAAATAATCTTAATGGCATCATTTGAACCAAATGTACGATGTAAATGAACATAGGAAAAGCCTTTCTCATTGTAGGGACCCCTTCTACATGGGGTGATAATAACGTATGGGGGTGACAATAATTTGTCAGTTAATCACAGTTTTATCGTAAAATCAAGATATGTCCATAAATGCAAAATGAACCAATTTGTACACAAGGCTGGTGAAGCTATCTAGACAGGAGGTTCTTACTTATTTGAAGCACCTGGCCTTACATTCATGTTGGATGTGTACGTCTTTAACGTAAGTTGCCAGTTTTCAGTTTTTTTTAGTTTTGTGATTTGGACATTGACTGTTTTAATTTTTGATTACATATGAGACAATAAATTGCTATTTCTTACTAATAAGATTTAGTTTAATGGGACGATAGACTTAAAAATGTTTATAGAAGGCGAACTCAACACTAATATTAAAACGCTTCAATTCAATCAAAATGGTTTTAAACTTTTAAGACAGGTTTTGGAGTCCAATATCATTTTGTGTTTCAGTAAGGAACATCAAGGAAAATACAATGTACATTTCAGCTTTTTAGGTGTAATTTAATTAACTCATGGCGAATGTAGCCATCTAAACAGGAAGTACTTTCTTTTCCTGAGTACCCGGTTCACTTCCTAGGTGAAAGTTCATATGTTTAATTTAAATTTCTGAATTTGCGATTTTTAAATTTTAATTTTTTTTTGATTTTGGGGATTTTGTTTTGAAGAGGGATCGGTGTGTCTGTGTTTGATTATCCTATAATCGCAAAAGTGGGATTTTATCTGCTTAAACATACTTTTCATTGCTGAAATTCACCTCTTTATAAGAATATGAACGGCGCCTGTTTCCCAGTAAAAGTTAACCTTGGTATTTTTGATGTCTCATAATTCCATGTTCCTTTTACTCTCAATTTTGATATACATGTTGTAGGTGTAGCTAACGGAACAGGAGGTGCTTACCTTCCAAAGCACCCGAACTTTCTTATCTAGTGGCAGTTCACGTGTTTAAATTTACTTTCAACAATTTATTTTGTCTTTGTAAGATTGTGATTTTGACATGAATCAGTGTTTGTATTTTATAATTATAAAAAAGTACTAGTACATATAAGTAATAAATAATTTTAAAAATAACAAAAAAAAAAAAAAAAAAAAAAAAAAAAAAAACCACATAGTCTACTAATCTAGGTCTTAATCAAAATCCAAGAGCAAAGTCAAACTTTGAAACTGACAAATTAGCTTAATTACGTAAACTTACACCAGGAAAATGAAACCGGGTGCTACGAAAAGGTAAGGACCCCCTGTTTAGCTAGCTACACCCGCCACGTATGGAATCAAAATTAAGTGAAAGGAGCATGGGACGTCAAAAATATATATAAGGACAATCATGGACATCACACTCATCGACAATATTGTGATGACGGCCTTACACTTTTTCATAGTCCTAATAAGTCTAGGCTTGCAATACCCCTACTCAACATTGTATTTGTAAACTTTTTGCTTTGGTGTATAAATTTTTCATGGTGGGAAGAAGCTCTATAATTGCGTATTAATTGCAGGTATATTGCTGCATAGAAAAACAGTTGATAATAGAAAACTTGAAGTCATCAAGTTTATAATACAGTGTCATATGAAGCATTTCACGGACGTCATAATTGAGGTATCGGTCGAAATATGAAGCAGAACTTGAGGGATCTATTCTGGATAAAATATTTGGTCCCGAATTTATCCTTCTGTAATTCAACTAACAAAAACCCCCCTTAACAGGACACCCTCTATTCCGAAACCAAACTTTTTGGTCCCAAGTTGCTTATGTCCTTAAAATTGAACCTCTCTAAACCGGACAACATTTCAATTTTTTAATTGTTTTTTTCCCTTTTTAAATAGATTGGTTTTAAACATATTTATAAATAATATTCAATTATGTACACTTAAAACTATATGTTTTTAGTCTTTTTTAATTATTATTTACAATATCTTGTATTTGATTAAATTACTCATGTATTTATTTTAAAATATTTTTCATCTATTTATTTTTCTTCTTTCTATTTGTTATTTAAATTTGTTTATTTATTAATGAATTGAAAAAATAACTTAAGATAATTACCATCAAGCACTTGTAAAGAGTTGCTGTGGTTGTTAATTATTAAGAACACCTTACGAATCAGAGGGACTGGCAAAGTGTCAACACTATTGTTGTCCTGTCAGGGATTAATGATGTTGTTTGCCTTAAGTACCTTATTTAGAATCCTTTTAAGACAGTGAATTAGAAGTGACTTTAAACCAAACAGTGTTTTTACATTTAGAATTTCTTATAATGAGGTGTTTACATAATATTAACATATATAGTGTTATTAATTATGCCTTCTCTGACAAATTACGCCGGATAGTGATGATGATGTCGACGACGACGATGATGATGATGTCATATGATTATGATATTCCAGTGTGCGAATCAAAACCAGAAAGTGATATAACATACACAGATATTCTAGACTTAGTTCTAAAACTTAAAACATTCGCACTTAGTAAAGATAAACGTTATTTAGATCTCTCTGATGAACTTGAAATGACAACCGAAAGAAATATAGTAAAACAGAAGTGTGCAAAATAACAATTAACACTGGATGCATTTGTTGTTAACAATTAAATTAATTTCACTAAGTTTCACATTGACTATTATGTTTTTAGGATGTTTTAATAAATTTCATCAAAGACATATCTGGTTTTATTGATTTTTAAACTTTTAAGTTAATCAGATTAATTAATTTATTTATTTAGTTAGGGGAGATAATCCAGGTTAAAATTTTTAAAACCTCCCTAAACCGGACAGAATCTATGATCTGAAACTTGTCCGGTTAAGAGAGGTTTTGCTGTACTAATTATTTTGAGGACTGGGGGTATTTTCTCAAAGAAGGTATAGAACGAATATACATTTCATTTCAGTTTACAATCAGTGGTGTCAAGATTAATTATCAGCATTGAAATCATGCAAAAAAACGTGTTTTCCCAAGCCATGTGCTATTTTAAACAAATAACTGATACCATTACACCTTTGTAAATGTGATCTTATGACAGGTGTTTTTACATTAGATAAAACCGAGACGGTTTATTTTGGATTTAATTAATTAGTTCTCCCCATGTTTTAAAAATATACTATTATATTGAAACAAACTAAACACTATTCCACAGTACTAGCTTTGTGCGTTTTCACATTTATACACAACTTCAATTTTCCTTACTTAATTACACTGCTTCTTTACACTCGGTCACACGGACATATGTGTCATCTACCGGTAGTTTGCCACACGGACATATGTGTCATCCATCGGTACTTTGCCACACGGACATATGTGTTACCTACCGATAGTTTGCCACAAGGACATATGTGTCATCTACCGGTAGTTTACCACACGAACATATGTGTCATCTACCGGTAGTTTGCCACACGGACATATGTGTCATTTACCGGTAGTTTGCTACACGGACATATGTGTCATATTCTGATTATATGTCACACGGACATGTGTCATATACCGATATTTTCCCACACGGACATATGTGACATCTACCGATAGTTTGCTACACGGACATATGTGTCATCTACCGGTAGATTGCCACACGGACATATGTCATCTACCGATAGTTTGCAACAAGGCTTAAAATTTAAAAATGCGTGTATCAGGCGTGATAGTTCATATTCTAAGGCTACCAACGATCCAAGGGAAGATTATAAAAGCTAAGTTTGTATATTACTTGATTATTGTTGAGGCATATTCGGCTTTATATAGTTCAACATTGTTGAAACCAAAAAATATTCACCTCAATTAAAATAGAACAGTATTGTGTGACCGTGCACTTTTAATGACTTATTGTATTTTGGATTATTAGTGGCCTTAGAATATAAATATCACGCCTGGTACACGCATTTTTAAGAGGAAAATAAATCGTAGATAACAGCAACCGTAAATTGTCAAGTTTTAAAAAAACTCATATTTCTTTAACAAACTCTGGCCCCTTTGCACTGCTCTATGATGTTGACTATCTTAAGATCTTTTCATTTTTTAAAATTAATTCGTTATACAAGGTGTAAACTATTTTCCCAAACACGTGTATTTTTGCACTATTTTTATTAAAATATGCAACAAATATTTTAAAATTTCTTAAATTATCAATTCCTGCTGTATTTTTATTTATAAATCTTCACGCGTGTATAGGTAATTTCATAATTATACCCCTCTTTCACGCTTTTCAACCAAATGGTTTTCACTTGAATTTTCCTACTTAGATGACCCTTAACCAATGACCATTGAGATGCTTATTTTTCCGAAGCGTCCAGGCTCACTTGTGGAAATTCACACGTAGTTTGCTAGTTTCAAAGTTTTTTCTTTGCTTTTGGATTGTGATTTAGGCATGGATTAGTTTATTTTTTTTTTGAAATGTTTGCAGTATCAATACAAAATTGTGTAGGACTTTTAGTTTGATAATATTCAAAAAGTACCTAGCATTAAGACAGTAATTTAATCCGATACACAAAAAAGGCAGTAAATCAGATCCTAAAACCTCCGTAGAATTTAAAATCGTAAATGTAAAGAGTCTGCTTAATATGTGAAGGGGGATCTTGTCGCTCCCAATGAAGTGTTTTTGGGTTTTTGTGCATTTCTAAAACAAACATACCAATTCATGTCAGAACCACAATACAAGAAGCAAAGTTAAAAAAAAACTTTGGAACTGACAAGTCAAATTAGACACGTAAACTTCCACAAGAAGTGATGCCGGGTGCTCCGGAAGGGTAAGTGCCTAGTGTTTGGCTAGCTACACCCGCCATGTGTGTAATCAAAATCGTTTGAAAGGAAGATGGAACAATGGAACGTCAAGTATATCCAGGATAATTCTGGACACAGAAGTATCATACTTATCAACGATATTGTGATGACGGCCAAAAAATGATATGCAGGATAAATTTTGACCTCACTAACCTCATCAGCATTACGACATGGAAAATGCTATATGGTTACATATACATGTAACATTTTATCTCAAACCGTGAGAGGAATTGATTAACACCTCAAGTACGTTATCTGTGAATCAGACGTGATTATATTAGTTACTTGTCTACGATTCTGATTAATTTTCACTTCATATTCAACTCAAATGATCAAATAAATGGATCAATGCTCTAGTCATTAACATATATGAACATATATACACGATAGAAAGTGTGAATAACGTTCAATGTTTATGTATATAAGGGCTAGATGTATTTTGTATATACGCCATCAATAAATAAACAGTATTACTATATTGATTTTTTTCTGAAAGAGAGAAATATTATTAACCATGAATACATTGCCAACATTAGGTAAGTATCTTAATGCATTTTATTTCGAAATATAATAAATTTACTGATAAAACGTTTGTTTAGTTAAAGTTTCATAATTTAATTATTATTCTACTCAATAAAATGATATTTTATCTATAATATTTATATCTGATATAACTAAAATGTTAAAATGTTTGAATACAACCATAGGGATGGGGTAAATATGTTTAGTGGAGTAGCACCAAATTTAACTAAACTTATTGAATAAAAATAAGCGGTTAGAAGTTACTATAGGCTTATCTGATTTAGTATAATCGAATTATTATGGGTTGTTCTGCATTTTATTCCAGAGATTGGAATGGAAAATTTGTGTAAAAATAAAGCGAGAGTCTTACAAAAATAATTAGCGGATAAAATCACAACTGATAATGAAATCGACACACAATCTCCGATTCACTTAGTTGATCACTAAGACGTTTTTAATGCAAGTTCATCAGTATTGTTAGAATTAAATAAGAATAACTAATCAAATTTTGAAGGTTTTTTTGTTAAAAACTGCAGGCAGGACAGAAAGGCATAAAAATAAGCAGTGCGCTTTTGGAAATCCAAAAGGTCAAAATTGTTCACTTCAAACAGTTAAATACTATACATACATGTAATTATATTTTACAGAGCTTTCTAACGAAATCAACATCACCATGTCAAATTTCATTAAACTAACATATTGGATTTCTTTTAAAGTTCTTAATAATGTAAATGTATGTAACAAAATTGTTTTTCTTCTTTGATTTTTTTTAATTTTTGGGAAAATTAAAAATGTGGGAAAAATATTTTTTTCAAGATGCAACATTATTTTATCTGAAGAACACTTAGCCGTATCAGAATGCTGTTTTCTACAATTACATTTGAATAAGTGTCTGTCTGTAATGATATAAACAGTATTTAACCTGTATAACAATTTATTGATGACAATGTTTACTATCATCGTTGCTGATTCATTCCAGACCTTTGTTCCAAATCCTTTGATGCAATCGGAGGCCCTTAATAAAAAACATACTAATACATGTCCGTATTACAATCCAGAAACAAAGTAAAAACTTTGGAACTGACAATTTAGGTTAGACACGTGAACTTCCACCAGGGAAGTGAGGCCAGGGGGGGGGGGCTCCGGAAAGGTAAGCACCTTCTTTATAAGGATCTATGTACCTATACTTAATTTACAATACTCCATTTCTTGAAAATTCTAGTTCTCGTCAAATCTCCCGGGATTTCAACAGTTATCTCAGTATGTGTTTACCATTTGCCTAAGAATTTTTCTTTTATGTTGTTTCGTTATCGCATCTTAAATTGTAGTTTTGTTTATTTTTTCAGTTTTCTTGGGATTGGCAGTCTCATTCAATGAGGGATATCCTCTTCAAGAGAGCACTACTCGGACATCTGATCATCAAGAAGCCGATGACTCCAAGTCTCCTCTCGACAGTGTAACGGATACCTTCACTGTTAACAGGAGAACAAGCAGGTGCCCTCTAACGAGAAGGTTTTGGTTCAACATTCCATGCTACACCAAGCAAAAACCAAAAGCTTTATCAAAAAGCGAACTGATCGCAAAGTTAAAGGCATACATCAAAAAGCATTATAAACTCAAAAGGTCAGAATAAGGTTATCTTCTCGTCAGCAGTTTTGAGGAGTGGTGTCTGCAGTATAAAATCAATATTTGGCTGACCAGTGCAGCAAAGGTATCCATGTCAAGTGAATTTTTACTTAACAGTCAATGCATAGAACTTTTTCATATCAATTATTGACAATTTGTTTTGCAAAGTACTTGTACATGTTTTTCAAATGCATATCGTAATATTATTCATTTCAATGTTTATGTTGTTTTGAGATTTTTTGACTGATATACTGTCAGGTTTAAATTCATCTGAGGTTTTGTGATTTTATAATAAAAAAATCAAATTTCATGGAATAAAAATCCACGTTTCATGATTAATATGTTGTTGACATTAAATTTCATGGTATTAAAACAACAACAACAAAAATAGTGAAATTTAATACCCCAAGAAAACTTGTTATATGAGGAATTGTATTCCGAAACGGACATTTAGTGCTCTAAAATATGTAATTTAAATAACCGGTATATCTGCTGGTGAATGTTTCCCCGAGGATATCACACATTTGGTAGGCAATAATTGTGTATTATTGTCACAAATATACTATTGTCTAAATTTGTTGCTAGACAAAATCTTAAATTCCTCAAAAACTAAGGTATACTCCCTCATGCAAAGTATTTCCTTAGCTAAATTTGGTAAGATATATTTTGTTCCTTTCGGTACCTTTTTAACATCTTAAAACGATTTTTGGTTTCACAATTTTAGTCCAAGCACTACTGATGAGGAATTGTATTCCGAAACGGCCGTCTAGTGCTGTAAAATAAAACTGGTATAATATGTAATTTTATTAGACGGAAAATTTCGTTAAAAATAAAAATGGCATTTTGACTATGACATTCTGTCCTTCAATTTTTAATTAAAAAAACAAACATGTGATAATATGTAATTTACAATAACAATGTGCATTCAGTCAAGGATGAACAAGGAATAGTCTGGTTTAGACAAGGTCAGAAACTTTAATCCTTGTGACAACAAACACACCAAATTATGTATACAAACCGTATTACATAGTTTGGTTAAAATGCTAAATATTATTTGAGCAATATAAATTTTGCATCGAAACAACGGATATTCTTTTTCGTTTTGCTAGAAAGTGAATTTAAATCCGAATAAGCTCGTTCAATTTTTAAAACATTTTGTTTATCCCGTTAAAAATTAATGTTCTTAGAAGTATGAATAACAAATAGATTGATTTAGCAAAGAACTCATTATTTCAGACATCAATAATAACAAATATATCATATCAAAGTTTTTACATGGTTCGCTTTGTTTTTTATTTTGTTTTCAGCATGAAATGGTATGTTGAAGTTTTGATTCAAACAGTTAGATCCCATCGTTTTGCTTTTTTACGCTTTATTGGGAAACAAGACAATACGCCACGGTCAATTGCGATCACTTTCTGTGCAGAAATATTTCTGGTAATCGGGAATACACAGAGTATTTCAGTTATCACTAGGCAATATTAAACATTAAAATTTTATTAGATATTTTATGAGATTTTAGTATAATTCACTGTCACAAATATATCAACTCTGATAATAGGCATTTGTACATTCGATGATTTACTGTTAAAAATCAAAAATTCAAAAACAAATATACTGAGCCATGTCCAAATCACAAAATTACAATCCGAAAGGAAAGTCAAAACTTTAAAACTGACAAATTAGATAAACACATGAACTTCCAAGTTCCTTTCAATCTCAATTGTGATTACACTCGTGGCGAGTGTAGCTAGCTAAACAGGTGGTACCTACCCTTCTGGAGCACCAGTCTCGCTTCTCTATGGAATTTTACGTGTTTATCCTAATTTGTCAGGTTCAAAGTTTTTATTTTGCTTTTGGATTGCGGTTTAGACTTAGATTTGAATGTTTGTTTTGATACATCATGCTTATTAACAATGTTGTGAAAACATATAAAATAAGCTGAAGAAACACGTATATTGCTGCGTAGAGTGGAAAAGTGATAATAGAATAATAGATAATACTAAATAATAGCATAAATTAAGTCATCTAGTAAACAATGGAACTCTACTGTTATACTGCTCATAACTGACTGGAATTATACCATCCAATGCCTGGTGATAGTGAGTCATGGTATGTCTGATAATAAGATATTATATAAGAAAATATATCCGTCGTGGGTTTCCGATCATATTTTTGTCACGGAAAGTGTCTATTTATTACGCAATTTTGCATTTATTCCGTCAAATACCCCCTACTAGTGTAAGTAGCCTATTAAAACATGATGCAGAGTTAAAAGTAACATTGTCACATTCTAGGCGTTACTAGTCAGGACTGGGTAACTCGAAGCTTTCTCACGAGGTTTTGAATGCTTAAAGCCTAAATATGATACGAAGCAGCTTTACATCTATACGATATACTGTACAGGCCTGTTGAAAGTTTAACACTGAGCTAAAGAAAAGAAGTCGAACTTCAGCTGCTAAATGACCGAAATATCAATAACTAGTGGCCGAAAAACTTGCCGAGAAATAGATAGCAGCTGTCGAAATACTGTGATATAACTAACGAATGGCCAAACCGAGCAGTCGACTCGGCACTTTATTTGTTAGCTTAGTGTTAAACTTTCGACCAGCCTGTACTATAGGTGTCAAGTATTCATAACCGCTAATATACCTTCAAGCTATCATGTTATGTTTAATCTCTTACTTAAATTACATAAGTTAATTTTATAGCACTAGACAGTCGGTTTTGAAATTTAATTCCTTATCAGTAGAGCTTGGACCAAAATCGTAAAACTAAAACTTGTTTCAAGGGGTTGAATAAATATCAAAATGGCCAAAATATATTCAAAAAAATATATAAAAGATACTTTGCATGAAGATGTATACCTTAGATTTTGAGGAATTTCAGATTTCAGTAAGCAGCAAATTTAGAGAATAGTATAGGTCTGATAATAAAAAGTATTACCTTCCGAGTTTAGGATGTCTTGGCGGATTCTCAATTCACCAGCAGAGATACCGACTCAGTGGTTTAAATCATATTATACCAGTGTAAATCTTAGAACACTAGACGGCCGTTTCAGAATACAATTTTTCATCAGTAGTGCTTAAACCAAAATTGTGAAAACAAATTATTTTCAAGGATATTAAAAATATATCCAAATGACCAAAATAAAATCAACCAAATTTAGCTAAACTATTGCTATTTGACTTATTGATTATTGTGTTGTATATCTATGTTTGTTTATTGTCATTAATTGAATAACTATACAAAGCATGCACTGAACCTGTTTTAATTTTGAAGAACTAAAATTACTCATCAGTAGTGCTCAAAGCAAAATTACTTTAGGATGTTGAGATGAGAAAAATAGAAGAAGAAATTTTATTTCACCAAATCCGCTTATGGCAATACCACATGTTTACATTTTAATTATCAGTCAAATATCATTTAAGAATTATGATATTGAATTATTTACATGATTTCAATGTGTTATCTCAATGAATTAAACGCATGCAACCAAGTTTATTTTCTTGAAATTCAATTTTCTTGTTTTAAAATTTTGGTTTAAAATATTTTTAAAAGCAGAAACACTATTTTAGCTACAATAAACACTCAGTTTTAGCTTTAACCATTTCAATGTATAAAGATTTTTATTGTGTTATGTTATGGCCAGTTTTAAATATGTATACTCATAATTTATGCAGTTTAGTATTCTATGTTGTGGACACACAATATCCTGTTTACTTGTTTATTTTTGTATTGTTGTATGGATTTTAAAGTATTAAAAGTCTGAAATAATTTCTCTTCTTGTTGGTTTGATAGAAAAAAAACCTCAAAATATCATGACCATATAATTATATGCAAGACTAGGCGTATCCAGGGCTCACAAAAAATTGTGATGGTCATTGATAAGTATGATGTCTGTATCCAAAATAACCCTGGGTAAATTTAACGTCTCGTAGAACCAATTTTATTTCATTCTCAATTTTGACGACACGACTGATAGGTATATATAGTTAAACAGGAAGTACTTACCCTTCCGAAGCACCAAGTCTCACTTCCCTGATGTGAGGTCACGTGTTAGTGTTATTTGTCAGTTTTCAATGTTTTTCCTTTTTGGATGTGTGATTTTAAAATGGACTTGTATGGTTTATTTTATTTTGACCTCAAAACTCGATTAATATTATAAAAGTACTCAGCTACGGTCACGTTAAATGCGATCCTAAATTTATTAACAGAATTAAACATGCTAACAATTCATCAAAGACTTTATTATCACAAATCTATTTAATGCTCAAAGTTGTAAAAAACAAGACTCCATTTATAATCTGGTGTATTAAAACCCTGTTCTGATTGCAATACATACTTACTTCTAACGAGGGATTCTAAATTCAGAATTACAAAAAATTATCTCTATTTCATATTAGTGTGAACAACATTTTATTCAGTAGAACATGATATAATGATAGTGTAATGATACAATGACAAGCCAAAAGGGACTGATATAGACTAGTATTATCAAGTCTTTCACATTTAGAAATAAGAAATATTTGTCAATACAAATACAATAAGATAATAATTACATTGACTCAGAATCACGATTCAGAGGAATCAAAATTAGAATTAATTAAAGTGTAGATCTGTTGAAAGTTTTTAAACTGCACTCACGAATTGGAGTAGAAACTGGTGCTGTAAAATTACCGAATATAAGAATAGAAATGGTGGTAAAAATTGCCGATAAAATAGAAAACAACTGCCGGAACACTGCCAAAAGGGACCAAGATTAGCTGTCGATTTGGGCTTTTATTTATTGTTAGCGCGGTGTTAAACTTTCGACATGACTGTGAGATATAAGAAAAATACAATTAGATGTTAATTACATCGACTCAGAATAACGATTCAGGGATATATATTGTACTTTTAAAATATTGACGTGTTTTCTTTATCGGATTAATTAGAATCGCCATACAGCAACAACAGTATAACTGTTTGACAACGTTAGAATTCATTGCAATGACGAGTAAAATATGGACATCAAAACCAAACAACGACTGTTAATCTCAATAATTACATATCATACCAGGTATAATTTTACAGCAATAGACGACCTTTTCGGAATACAATTCTTCATCAGTAGTGCTTGGAACAAAATTATGAAACCAAAATTTTTTCAAAGGGTTGAAAAAATTATCCAAAGAGCCAAAATATATTCAACCAAATCAGCTGCTGAAATACTCTGCATTAAGGAATATTCCTTAGCTTTAGAGGATTTTCGGTTTTTAGCAAGCAGCTAATTTAGAGAAGAGTATATTTCTGACAAAACAAAAGTATCGCCTACTTTTTTGAGTTTTTGATATCCCAAGAATACTTAGTCTACCAACAGAGATACTCAGCCAGTGATTAAAATTACATATTATACCAATATTAATTTTACAACACTACAGGAAAAATCCAAAGGACCAAAACACACCCAGCCAAACTCCCCAAATCAAACACCCCTCATGACGGAGCGCACCCTAGTTTCTAAGAAGGACCTTTACATTTCAGCCAGTATTATAATTCGATTTTTCTATTTAAAAAAATCCAAATATGAAGCAGAACTTGAATAACCTGTAGTATTTTTTTTCAAGCTCACTAGGATAGATGTTATTTACATTATCTCCAAATTTTCCATCCAATTTCAATTATTACATTTGGTATATATTTCTAATTTCGCGAAAAAATTACAAAAATTTTACATTTTTTCATAGCGAAACTGATTTACATTTGACTAACATACACTTCACCGCTAGGTCTTGGAATTTTCATGCGATGCATAAACATATTCTAGTGGGTGGAAAAATGTCCTTATTTAAGACGTTTAGTGCGTAATTCTGCCTAAGTAACCATAACCAAGACTATTACCATTATAATATCTTGTAAAACGATAACAAGAAAATAACTACAAACAATGTTAACACTGATTTTTAACCCTAATATTTGCGAAGGCAATACCGGTAAAAGGCCTTTCTAAGTTCGTCAAAACGCCTTCCTGTACTCACACATTAGACTCACAGTAGGCGCCATTTTATGGCTGCCAATAACAATACAGTGATAATTTCTGATTAATAAAACTCTGAGTAAATTAATCCCAGTTCAAAGAAAGTTCACTATTGATAATAACGTTGACTAATTTAGAAATACGGGGTCCATGTCAGAAAACATATTCACCCCGAGCCGCAGGGTTCCTGTTTACGGCTCCTCATCCAATGGAAATCCTAGAAATTCTTCGCAGTATAACACGCACGTATGTACATATTTTTTACCAACGTAGGCAATATACAAAATACCCTTAGTCACATCCTTTCGGTGTTCGAACCGCGACCTCCACAATACCAAAATAAATGCGTTGCTTTCACTCGTAATTGTGTTAACCTCTATTCTACAATTTTAAAATCACGCATAAAATTATTGGGGTTTCATTATAGCTTAGGATCCCATAGTTTAAATTATCATAAATAGGTTTTCGTTTTCATAGCAACCAAAGATCGATTCCAAAATTAATCAATGTATAATTGAGTTGAGTTATGGTGTTTAACGTCCTAGTCAAGAATAGTTCTCTTATATCGAGACGTCGCCAGCTATAGCCGAAGGTGCAGGAATTTTACCAGTTCTTTGCGTTGACATTATACAGCAGGGTTCTTCATCTTGCCAAACCTACTGTGTCACGGGCTCTCGTTTATTTTAAGTTCCCATCCGAATAAGTGACTTTCATTTCGTAATCCCGAATGCTTGGCGAAACAAGTCAATACCCACTTTCATGTCTTGAGTCAGACCATGGAATACAAAATGTTATTAAGAAGGGAGACTGAAAGAAACAAAGGAAGAAATTGGCTTAACTCATTACCAACATTTTAGAGTTCTCTTGAATTGCATCTATGTTTATAACCAAAAAAAGCTATATAGGTAAAATAAATTACGATATGTCCAACGTATTCCAATCTATATATGTTAATATTTGAAACGTAAATACAAAGTAATGGCCTGGGTAACTCGATGGTCTCTTAACAGTTACGAACACTTAATGCATATATAACACAAAGCGTTAAGTGTCCGTAAATGCTAAGAGAGCTTCGAGTTACTCAGCCCTGGTCGCAATAAAGAAACCTTTTCACCAACACCAGGAAATTTCGTTACAAGAATACGACTGATTTTCAACCAGAATCACATACCAGGAAGATACGAGATGATGTCACCTTTCAATTGACCAATTACATTACTTCTGATGCAACGTGACATTTAAATAACAAACGTTCTATATCTCGTTCTTGTGGAAGACTTCTGTTATGAGGAAATTTAGATAGCGCAACATGGTAATCTAGAACAAATTAAATATAGAACAATATATAGTGTGTTCCTCATCGTTAATACTACTGCGGTAGCTCAGTTGGCACAGTGCTCGATCTTGGAAGATCGAGGTTCGAACCCCGAAAAGTATGACCAAGACTTGAAAATAGGGAGTGACTGTCCTTTTACTTTTATTTAAAAATGTGGGTTCTTCGGAAGAAACTTTAAAAACCAATGCCGCGTATCACGGTAGTCGTTTATCTGCTATAGAACTCTATCTACACATTGCTGTGAACGCACTGCAAATATTAAAATTTCTGCCAGACAAATGTCGGGAATAACGTCGTTTTTACGGGAAATGTTTACTGATTTGATTTCATATAAAAAATAAATAAAAATAATAATAATAAAAAGAAAAGAAAAGAAAACTATTCCGCACGAACGGTGAGGGGATTTACAAAGCAGCGAACCTGTTGCGTTGAATGCTGTTTTCAAAGAAAGTATTGGGAAATTAGATTTAATTTCTTTGAATTTTACTACATATCAATATATGTTACACGTAGTTTTGTTATAAAACCTATACTTGTTTGTTAGTTACAGTTTGATGCACTTTTAGGGAGGATACGAAACCTTGGCTACAAAAATAATACCCCTTATCTCTTAAATTAATCACTGAGTTGGTTAAATGCTCGCTCCGTAAGTGGGAGGTCGTGGATTCGAACCCAAGACTTGAAAGTGGGTAGTGACTGTTTCGCCAAGCACTCGGCATTACGAAATGAAAGTCATGGTTCTTTCAGATGGGAACTTAAAAGAACGTGGTCCTGTGTCACGGCAGGTGTGACACGATAAGGAACCCTGCGGTATAATGCTATCAGCGCAACGCACAAACAAACAAGCTGACGACGTCTCGATATAAGTGAAATATTCTTGACTGAGACGTTAAACACCATCACTTAACTCAACCTTTGACAGGAAAATTTAGGAAACTGTAACAGCTACTATTTAACCTACACTGCCAATCGATCAAGATTTCAGTCGGAACTGTTCCGAGATAGGACCCGTGTCCGCCAATATACTTAGTACTATACAGCATGAAATAGTGCAAAATCTATTACGGAAGTAGTTAAGAATTCCGCCGATAGATAACCTTTTTATATAATCCTACGCTTTCTTATCAATGTGTTTAAATATGATGTTCCACCTGAACGTTTTTGCCACTACTTCACTGCACCAAAAGGTAAGTAAGGGATACATTCTCCTCACAGTACGATATGTATTGTGATATCCAATACATTATACGATACCTATTATGATATATCGTCTTACGATATATCGTTACAGAAGAAAAGTAAGAATTTCTATACGATGCTACACCTGAACATTTAAAAATTGCCACTACTTCACTGCGCCAAAGTAACGATACATTCCCCTAACAGTACGATATGTATTGTGATATTTGATCCACAATGCGATACGTATCGTGATATGTCGTCTGACGATACAGACGATATATCGTTACAGCCCTAAAGAAAAGTAAGAATTTCTTTATGATGAATGCCTTACTTTGATTTTGTTTTTAAACAATAACACATGTAGTAGAAAAAGATAGTAAAGAGTAAACATCCGCAAATAAAAAAAACCCAAAAAGCTTTGCATTTTATTTTCTGATTGAGGTAGTATGTACTTTGGTATTATTAATTAAGACAAAATACATACGTCACAATAACATACGTCACAATGAATGACATATGTCATAATGGTATAATTAACCGATTTTCACATCTAAACGCATGAAAAACTAATAGTCCAGTCATTCTACGGGGAAAAATGGCCAAACCTCCAACTAATTGCAACAAAATTTATTTTATGTGTATTGGTATATTTAGAGTCTATATTTTAACATATCAAAATTCGAATTCATTCGGATAAGTGGAACTTGTTCAAAATTTTGAATAAATACAAGCTATGTTCAATTTTCATAATCGTTTCTTTCACTTTCATTTCAGACAAACATAGAACAATACAATGCAATTGTGTTCATATTTTATAATGTTTCGCCGCAAATGCATTTAACAGTTATTATCGTTAATTATTTCACCAATAAACATTTGAAGAATAAAAACTACATTGGTGATTTTAGTAATATTGCCGACATATTTATATTTTAGATGTTTCATATCTAGAAAAAACTGTTGTAGATCTATGTTTAATAAACGTAGATAAGAAGCTTCTGTTAAACACGTTCATTTTTTTCACATTCTTAAATGTTTCCAAATTTAATATGCATTGTCCTAAATTAAAACTTTTGATACTAGCTTTCACACTTAGTTGATAAAATGTCCAAATCTGTACTGTTTATGTGACAAGAATGCCTTCTGTTTTGGACGGACTCTCTCTCTCTCTCTCTCTCTCTCTCTCTCTCTCTGTGTGATAGTGTGTGACATGTGAATTATATGAAGACTGCATGTCTGTTTTTAAATCTGAGTGATGACAAGAACGTCTCCTGTTTTGAATTTCGAAAGCGCCACAAATTCCCCAATTTTCATTTAGAGCAATGGCAATTAATACCCTATATATGAATTGCGAATAGAGTTATGTAATAGTGTCTAACGTCATTGTCAAGAATATTTCACTTATATCGAGACGTCGCTAGCTATAGGCAAAAGTGCAGAAATTTTGCCTTTGCGTTGCGCTGATGGCATTATACAGCAAGGTTCTTTCACGGGACCTCGTTTTATTTTTAAGTTACCATCCATGACTTCCATTTCGTAATGCTGAGTGCTTGGCGAAAGAACAGTCACTACCCACTACCCATCCAACACTTGCAAGTATTGAGCCAGACCCGGCCGGGGATCAAAACCTACGACCTCCCAATTACGGAGCGTGCACTCTACCAACTGAGATACTATATTGCTAAATGCGAAAAGAACACAAAAATCTGAGAGTGGTACTGTATAATGACTAGAATGACCCCTGTTGTGAACTCTAAGAGCGGTGAGAATCAGGTAACCAGTTTTGAATTTCAAGAGCGATGATAAGAGCAACCCATTTTGGAATTCTAAGAGCAGACCCCGTTTTTAATTATGAAAGCAGAGACAAGAAAATCCTATTTTAATTTCTGATAGATGTGAAATTACATTTTGAAATTTTAAATCGACCGAGTCCCGCAGCAGTAAATATTAAAGGAATCCAACAAGTATTTGTAGCGCTGTTCACGGCCAAGTTCTCGTGACCTTGCTTTCACAAATGGTACAAACACGTATACTTTTATTATTTATTCTTTTAAAGATTGCTATTGTAATATTTGGAAAAACGTATTGTGGGGCCACAAACACCAACACTTTTTAAACGATTGAAAAATGCAAAAACTACGTATTTTGACTTTTTAGGACAACAGTTGCTAGGGGACATCTGAATCATGAGTTGCAGTGTCATCATTTCGTGTTTCATTATCTTTGTCGTAAGTGGTAAGTGTTGCTAAATGATCATCAAAAATAAATCACTTTGAATTGTATTTAACGTATCAATATATAGTTGTTGCATGCTGATCCCTATAAATGTGTTTAGATTATCAAGCAAATCACGTTTTACACACAGTACAGAACTGTCAAAAGTTTAACAGTAAACTAAAAAAAAGGAGTCAACGCTCGACTGTCATGGTGTAGAAAGCTAGTATCGAAAACTGCAATGGCACAGAGAGCAGCTGCCGAAAATCTGCCGAAATATTAATGTAGCTAAAGATGGATTGAGATTAGCTGCCGATTTAGTACTAATTCGTTAACTTGGTGTTAAACTTCCGACAGGCCTGTACTCTAATTATATGACATTTATTTTGTGAAAATTGTGAAAAAGTGTGCTTAAAATAGTTTCTCAGAGAATTAATAAGTACGAAGAATGTCGATTAATCGCCACGTTGGCGTTCACGAGTTGATTCATTAGGACTTCGACAAGAAATCCAGAATAGGCAATACACAATTTTGTACTCTACTGAAGAGTACATACAATCAAATCAGCATTCCTAAAATTTAACATACATTAAATAGTTCATTTCCATTTCTGGGAAATCGGGGTTCGAACCCCCGCCGGTAATGACCAAGACTTGATTTTGACAGGAATTGGACATAATGGCAAAAGAAATAGTATTCGATTTGCGAAATATTGCGATTTCGACTTTTGGTTTTTCATGTTTACTATAATAATAATAATAATAATAATAATAATAATAATAATAATAATAATAATAATATAATGACTTTTTAGGGTTGCTTATTTGGACTGAGCCAATCTTACATAAGGCCCTCCAATATGAGTGATTACATACTATTAATGCAAAATAACATTTCTTTACATGTAGTAATTTAAAAAAAAAAAATAATTAAAATAATCATCATGCAAAATATAAAACATATGCTAATATGCTAAGTATAAAACTATGTACAAGTATAAATATATATTAAACAACCAAATGTTAAGATAATATAATATGTAAAAAAGTTTACTAGACAAAAAGATCGAAGTTTTAGGTGCGAAATAACGGAATAACGCCACATATTTTCACATGATGCAGAAAATAGACATGCAAAAAGACGAATATTATTTTGACTACACACGTGGTGGGTGTTGCTCGTTAGACCGGAGGTACTAACCTTTCGGGAGCACCCGACCTCACTTCCCTATTGAAAAGTATATGTGTTTTACTAATTTGTCAGTTTTCAAAGTTTTTACTTTGCTTTAGGCTTTACTTGTGATTTGGACATGAACTAGCATGTTTTTTGTGTTTCATTTTTTCTATCAGTTTTGTGTATATTATATTGTATACCGCATGCAAAATAGACCTGTTATTTTCGCTTTTCTGTCTGTATTACAGCCGATGTTGGACTAAGTGTTCATCGCCACAAGAGACAATACGTGTCCAATATAAGACTACGTGATGGGTTAACTTATAAAGGGCGTGTGGAGGTGTATCACAACGACAGGTGGGGTACTATCTGTGACACGTTGTGGGACGACGATGACGCTAAAGTTGTATGTAGGCATCTGGGTTTTAATGGGTAAATATAGACCCTGCCATATAGAAAGTAACAGTGAGTGAGTGAGTGAGTGAGTGGACGAGTGAGTGAGTGAGTGAGTGAATGAGTGAGTGGACGAGTGAGTGAGTGAGTGAGTGAATGAGTGAGTGGACGAGTGAGTGAGTGAGTGAGTGAGTGGACGAGTGAGTGAGTGAGTGAGTGAGTGAGTGAGTGAGTGAGTGAGTGAGTGAGTGAATGAGTGAGTGGACGAGTGAGTGAGTGAGTGAGTGAGTGAGTGAGTGAGTGGACGAGTGAGTGAGTGAGTGAGTGAATGAGTGAATGTGTGAAAGAGTGAGTGAGTGAGTGGACGAGTGAGTGAGTGAGTGAGTGAGTGAGTGAGTGAGTGAGTGAGTGAGTGAGTGAGTGAGTGGACGAGTGAGTGAGTGAGTGAGTGAGTGAGTGAGTGAGTGAGTGAGTGAATGAGTGAGTGGACGAGTGAGTGAGTGAGTGAGTGAATGAGTGAGTGGACGAGTGAGTGAGTGAGTGAGTGAGTGAGTGAGTGAGTGAGTGAGTGAATGAGTGAGTGGACGAGTGAGTGAGTGAGTGAGTGAGTGAGTGAGTGAGTGAGTGAGTGAGTGAATGAGTGAGTGGACGAGTGAGTGAGTGATTGAGTGAGTGAGTGAGTGAGTGAGTGAGTGAGTGAGTGAGTGAGTGAGTGAGTGAGTGAGTGAGTGAGTGAATGTGTGAAAGAGTGAATGAGTGAGTGGACGAGTGAGTGAGTGTGAGTGAGTGAGTGAGTGAGTGAGTGAGTGAGTGAGTGAGTGAGTGGACGAGTGAGTGAGTGAGTGAGTGAATGAATGAGTGGACGAGTGAGTGAGTGAGTGAGTGAGTGAGTGAGTGAGTGAGTGAGTGAGTGAGTGAGTGAGTGGACGAGTGAGTGAGTGAGTGAGTGAGTGAGTGAGTGAGTGAGTGAGTGAGTGAGTGAGTGAGTGAGTGAGTGAGTGAGTGAGTGAGTGAGTGAGTGAGTGAGTGAATGAGTGAGTGGACGAGTGAGTGAGTGAGTGAGTGAATGAGTGAGTGGACGAGTGAGTGAGTGAGTGAGTGAGTGAGTGAGTGATTGAGTGAGTGAGTGAGTGAGTGAGTGAGTGAGTGAATGAGTGAGTGGACGAGTGAGTGAGTGAGTGAGTGAGTGGGCGAGAGGACGAGTGAGTGGGTGGGTGAGTGAGTGGATGGGTGGATGAGTGAGTAAGAGAGATAGAGCTCCATTTAGGCACCATTATAGAATTGTTACATTTAAGTGAGCAGGTGGATGAGTGAGCAAGTGAGATGTTGCTCCAGTTAAGATAATTCCATTTATATTGAGACGTCACCAGGTTTAAATGAAGTTGCAAAGTTTGTAACATCGCATTGCGATCAAAATACATAACAGGCAAGTATTTATATTTCTTGTAAGATAACTGTGACGAACAAGAGGTAGAATACCTTAAATTAAAAGAAGACCACAAAACCGAGGTTCCATGTAACGGTAGGCGTGGTACGCTACAGAACCCTGGCACTTCACCTATAGCTGGTGACGCCACAATATAAGCGAAATCTTCGTGACCTACATGTTGGCATTTACCCCAGTGTCTGTCCAAAATTGGGAATTTCATAACCGTGGTGCCAATATATGATTGTCTTTTCTTTGTAGTGTCCTGTTTTGCTATTTTATCATTAACTTGTATATTCTGTTCGTGGTCTTTATTGCTGTGTTGTCTTGTAGGAACAATGACCACGTAAGGACGTTTAGTATAACACAATAAAAACAACAGTTTTTTTTTTTTATAATCAAAAATGCACATGCGCGGTTTACAATAATACGCGAATGGGAGAACGGTAGGTAGACGGAATAATCCGGAACATTCATATATAACAATATTGCACAATGGCAGAAATTTTGATTTTATTGATTTAGATCTGCCATTGCACTAACCCAGCCTCATTTTGGGCCCGGAAATGGTCCCGTACACATGAGTGACGTCGAGTGTATTGGAACTGAATATGACCTGTCAATGTGTAGTTTTAGTGGCTGGGATAACCTAGCTAGCGGTTGTAGTGATCACAGCAAAGATGCTGGGGTTGATTGTCGAGCAAGTAAGTAATCAGGTTATTTATTTATTTATTTATTTATTTATTTATTTATTTGTTTGTTTTTTTTTTTTTTTTTTTGCTGATTCAATAACTCTTGACCATCAGAATTTACCTATGTCAACTCTTGATTTAAAACTTTAACTGCTGAAGCTGTTTACAGCAATAAACACATGTCAAATCTAAAAATATCATGTGGTTGAAAGTCCCCTGTTAATATAGGCCTACAGTAATGTCGCCGAAAGTTTAACACAGGAGTCAAAGTTTCATTCCGAATGGCTGGGATATAGCCGGTAGCCGAGAGGCGACGGAGAGATAGATTGCAGCCAGCTGCCGAAAAGCTGCCAAGATAAGCTGCCAAATCGGCACTAATTCGTTAGCTTATTGTCATATACCATTTTTATTAAAAAAAGAAGTTATCCTTCAATGCATTAAAAAATGGTATATGACATTTTTGTTAAATTTTCGACCTGTTTACACTGTAATTGATAAATGTCTCCTTTGAGTCTTTATATACTGGGACCTCTGTGGCCGAGTGGTGTAAAAGCGCTTGTACGGATCACATCACCGGTTCGAATCTCAAAACTTTCGACATGTTTACACTATAACTGATAAATGTCTCTTAAGTCTTTATATACTGGGAACTCTGTGACCAAGTGGTGTAAAGCGCTTGTACAGATCACATCACCGGTTCGAATCTCAAAACTTTCGACATGTTTACACTATAACTGATAAATGTCTCTTAAGTCTTTATATACTGGGAACTCTGTGACCGAGTGGTGTAAAAGCGCTTGTACAGATCACATCACCGGTTCGAATCCCAAAACTTTCGACATGTTTACACTATAACTGATAAATGTCTCTTAAGTCTTTATATACTGGGAACTCTGTGACCGAGTGGTGTAAAAGCGCTTGTACGGATCACATCACAGGTTCGAATCCCAAAACTTTCGACATGTTTACACTATAACTGATAAATGTCTCTTAAGTCTTTATATACTGGGAACTCTGTGACCAAGTGGTGTAAAAGCGCTTGTACGGATCACATCACAGGTTCGAATCCCAAAACTTTCGACATATTTACACTATAACTGATAAATGTCTCTTAAGTCTTTATATACTGGGAACTCTGTGACCAAGTGGTGTAAAAGCGCTTGTACGGATCACATCACAGGTTCGAATCTCAAAACTTTCGACATGTTTACACTATAACTGATAAATGTGTCTTAAGTCTTTATATACTGGGAACTCTGTGACCAAGTGGTGTAAAAGCGCTTGTACGGATCACATCACAGGTTCGAATCTCAAAACTTTCGACATGTTTACACTATAACTGATAAATGTCTCTTAAGTCTTTATATACTGGGAACTCTGTGACCGAGTGGTGTAAAAGCGCTTGTACGGATCACATCACCGGTTCGAATCCGAAAACTTTCGACATATTTACACTATAACTGATAAATGTCTCTTAAGTCTTTATATACTAGGACCTCTGTGACCGAGTGGTGTAAAAGCGTTTGTACGGATCACATCACCGGTTCGAATCCCAAAACTTTCGACATATTTACACTATAACTGATAAATGTGTCTCATGAGTCTTTATGTACCGGGAACTCTGTGGCCAAGTGATGTAAAAGCGCTTGTACGGATCACATCACCTCTCACCGCCTAGGTTCGAATCCCACTCAGGCCGGTCCTGGTGCGAGAAAGTTTGCCAGTTCGTTTGTCGGAGATGTGTTGTTTTCTGCGGGTACTCCAGTTTCCTCCACTATCATTAAAGTAACCGCCTTTCTGTAGGTGAACGAATCTTAACTAAGGTGTTACACACCTATCACGCCCGCTCTTGTAAATGTACTTTCGGCATTGGAAAACCATAACTGATGCTTTCAAACTACAGTGCAACCTGTCTTTAAGGTCACATCTATATAAGATCCACCTGCTTATGAAGGCCAGTATAATTGTATCTCAATTGTTCTTTATTCATATTATTCGAACCTGTATATAAAGGCATCTTTCACTGGTTCCCTTGGGTTGCCTTTATATACAGGTTTGACTGTACATCTTCGTGTATGCAGTACTGACAAACGCTATTGGTATTTATCAACTAGTTCTCATGAAAATAAACTGCTTCATGACATTGCTTTAATCGAATGCGATGAAATATAACAACAAAATAGTGTCTGCATTCCAAATCACAGCTGTGCGTTACCCATTCAAGTAACTTTTGTAAAATCATTTACCGTCTCCATTTTCCTATTCTTCTCCTTGTTATAGTTGTTGTTGTTCTTCTTCTTATTGTTATTATGTTAATTTTTGCCGCATGTTTAATTCTTTGTTATTAGCTTTCATTGGACAGCCAGCGCTACAATGGAAACATGAGCAGACGTATGACCTTACACACGTGCGACTGGTTGGACAACACGACGTGTCTGTAGATGAAGGTCGTGTTGAGGTTTACCATGACGGCAACATTTGTCAAGAGAGTTATTGTTTAATCTCATTCCATTGAATTTGTATTTATTTCGTATTTTTCCCATTTCCTCTGTGATAAAACCTTATAGTCCGGCAGAGGGTGAGCTGAACCTAAAATATTAGTCTATAGTTTTTTTTCTGCATATATATAAAGATTATATAGTCCAGTTTTAGAATTCAGCTGATGCCACTCTGTCACCCTTGAGCATTTTTTTATATTCAAGATGGCGTCCAAGATGGCTGCCATAACATGAAAATGGGCATTTGTACAGTTGTTTCTAAAACTAATTGATTGAATGGCAATTTTAAGTTATTATCCCCGCTGAGAAATCGGTGAAGGGGATATAGTCCTGCTTCCAGTCCATCTGTCCCACCATCATACTGTCCGTCCGTCCAAAGGATAATTCTCAAAACGCCGAGCTATCCGCCTATAGGATTCAAAATTTAAAAGTATGTTATAAACATGTTTATAGTGAAAAAACCTAAAGCTACTATCATTTTGTAAAAGTTTTTTTTGGTAAAAATCTCAGTAAAATATTGCATTATATGTTTAACACATGAAATCTTTTAGCTTTGTCTCCGTATAACTCTATACAAATATGGAGTAAGTCAGTGAAAATCAACACGTTTTTTAATAAATACATATAGAGCGCATGCCTCTCCATTAAAGATATTTTGAATACAAAAACTACCTTATTTTATTGTTAGGTATGCAAAGTATGGTTAATGGAGAGATATGCGCTGGCAGTGAATTTTGCAAAAATCGGTGTTTAGAGAGTTACCCCAATATAACCTCTTACTATACTGTACTATACTCGTACTTGTCGTTGTCAACAATTGCCTGCGTGGTGTAGTGGATATATGTAGGGGCTATTATGTCTTATGTTGTAGGTTCGTATACCCAAAATGATATTTAATTTTATCTTAATTCATTTTTAATATAATGTATATTTTACGGCTTTATTTCTTTCTTTTATCTTACTTTGTGTTAGAATTGAAATATTTATTTCTGCAACAAATAACAAAAAAGAAATAAAGACATGCACATACATTTGCTTAATACAAATATAAAATATAACATACAACGATATTACAGTCCAGTTTCAGGCCACGTGTCATTTCCCGTGTGTTTCCTGAACGATGAACACGCACTAGTAAATAAAATGCCAAAACATTAAACTGTTCAAAGTGCAATCTTCGCACGACAAAATGCTATAAATGAAAAGTCAGGGTGGGTATCATATGTGATAAATGTCACTAGCTAAGCAAGACTGAAGATCATGAGCCTGTTGTTCCTCCAATAGACTTGAAGTCTGAATGTATAGACCTACTCATTTTGAGTTGTGGCAAATCAAATGCCATTTGCTTTATTTTCAAAGAAAAAGTTCCCTTACGAAACTTGGCAAGAATAGACATTTTGTCAAATAAGGCACGTCGTTATTAAAAGGGAAGGAAAAATGTTATTCATATGCAACGTATATATTTACACATAGATTTATTTATTTTTGGCCTCAAGTAATGACGCCTATAGAGGCTCGAAAAAGGTGTAACCTAGTTTCTTGCGTATTTATTCTTATAGGCGGATATTTCGGCGTTTTGGGAATCATTCTTTATAGGAATCTCTGGGAAGTGCATATTGCAAACAAGTTCCGCCGGGTTCATTGATTTTTACAGAAGTTATGACCTTTTGACTGAGTGATTTATCTTGGCAGCGGATCTTGCTTTCACTAAAAACTCTATTACTTCTTACTATATATAGCAATTATGAGAAGGGATTTTTGTACTGCAAGTTTATAGTCATATAGTAGCGAGCATCTTAAACACAGAAGACAATCCGTATGAGCTCTTAAACATAACAAATGGAAAGAGTGCTTCTTCAGGTGTGAACATTGGAAGAGCAAATGAATTTGGAACACAGGCGTGGTCAAAATTTGAAAATGGTTAGCCGAACAATTTTGAGGAAAAGATAGGAAGATGTGTGAGAACAATGACAGAATTTAAGAAGTTTCTCAAAGAAAAAGACACAAAGACACAAAGGTACTGACCTAATTTATTCAAGAGTGATTGGCATTCAAATGTCGAGAGAAATTGACATCAAGGAGGTTTTTTTCTTATGAACTTGCACCAGTTACCACATCTATGTTTACAGAGCACAGAGAGATGAGAACTGCCAAAGCTAAATCAGTTTGAAGCAACAACTCCAAAAGGACAGACAGACAACAAAGGATGTTAGACATTGATTATAGAACCCCGGGGCAAAAGTAATGTCACCCCTAATATGAACAAAAGTAATGACAAATAACGCCGTTATCAAAAATTAACTATTACTCATTGAAAGCTGTTTCATCACATATATCGCAGCCAAATTATCAAGAAGTTTTATGTTATATCGTCTTTACCCTTTATAAATGCCTAAATTCTGTTTGATATGCTTTTGATCGACGCCTTAACTTAATATTTTGCGATATTGTACCACAATTGATTAACTATTTGGTACATCTCCTGCTTCTTTGTTAACACAGAATATGATGTTTTTATGTATTACATAACTCTATCTATTTTCTGTCGGTTTTAAGTAGGGACTGTTGACTGGCCAAGGCGACACCGTTATTCATTGCTGTTGAAAAAAAGTTTTGTTTGGACATTGAGTTATGTCTTGTTGCAAGATCTTGCTGAAAAGATAAACAATTTTCTTTGGAAAAACAATATACAATCACCACCAACTTTTAAGTTATTTATTATTTCTCTTTGGTACTTGGCACTGCCAATTGCTTCTCCACTTGTTTCAAAAGTCCTACAATTTTTACTCCTATTATGCCCTGAACCAGAACACTAGCAGGATTCTTGACATTATACACAGCCCCAAGATATAAATCAATGTCCACAACAACAATCTTTAGCAATAATGAATAGTGTTGTAAGTTTTGCCACCACAAGCCTAAATCCAATCGAAAACATATGGAATTACATGTAAATCAGATATTCTATGCCAACAAAAAAGCAGAAGGTGTACAAATCAAAAACAAAAAAAACTAATCCATGTCCGAATCACAATCCAGAAGCAAAGTAAAAACTTGGAACTGACAAGTTAGGTTAGACACGTGAACTTCCACCAGGGAAATGAGGCCGGGTGCTCCGGAAGGGTAAGCACCTCCTGTTTAGCTAGCTACACCCTCCATGTGTGTAATCAAAATTGTGTGAAAGGAACATGGAACTATGAGACGTCAAATATATCCAGGGTAATCCTGGACACAGAGACATCAAACTTATCACCAATACTGTGATGACGGCCATACAACTTTTTGAGGGCCTTGATAAGCCTAGGCTTGCAATATCCCTGAGTCAACAATTTATTTGCAAGCAGCATACTTCGTTGTACAAAGTAATTATTCAATTGTGGTACAATATCCCCAATGACTATGTTAAGGAGTCGATCCATATTATGCCAAATAGAATTCACGCATTTATAAAAGCTAAAGGCTATGAAACTAAGCACTACTTGTTAAATGTATGATGGAGCAGCTTTGAATGAATAAATAGTTATTTTAATAACGGTGTTATTTGTCATTACTTTTTACATAAGGGATGACATAACTTCCGCTTTGGGGCTGTAGATGGATCTGCTGTTTTGTATGTTGTTCACTGACCTTCCAATGCAACTGTTAATGATTTTGTAGTTAACTTTAAAAAATATATAGATGGAAAGCTCTGACAGCCTACAACATATACATAGTGTTAGATAGGAATAGAGATTGCAGTAGAAAGAGTGTTACTAGTTCAGCTAGGGGAACAGGTAGTATTAGTTTACATCAGGTGTCAAGCAGTATGCCACTTCCTTCTCAAATATGTATTCTCAGAGCCAGAGAACGAACTACAGTTTATCACACTAATTTGGATCCTTACAAGTAAATGCAATTAACTGTTGTTTGTTCTCAGGTTCTGATAACAATGTGAAAAGTATGAGAAATGACATCAGAACAACCCACAAAGAGACTGACAATATTATTGTTCAACAGATTGTAGAGGTTTTGAACGGGTTCAATGAAGGGATCTCGATAATATATCAGCAGATGATACAGATGTTTTTGTATTGCTTTTGCAAGGAGAATCTATAAGGAAAAGTAGTGATGGAGTCACCAACTGGAGGTTGGAGTGTTAACTGACATAGGTACTGCTGCAAAACATATTACACACATATTACCAGATATATTTGCTTATTTGATATAAGTTATTTGGTTACATAAAGCATTTCTCTCTCTTCCGTTTGGAACAGTGAATATTGGAACAGTCATCAATGAGTCAACTATATTTATTTTTGCTTTCTTTTCTTCAACAATCCTGGCTGCGCATCTACAGAACGTTTGGGTAGTCCTTACTTAGTATACCCCCCATTCAACATATGTTAGAAGAAGTAGATGTCTGTCAGACTTTAAACTTGGCATGGGTCCTCATACTGAACTTGCGTACAAAAATTCAAGTGGTTTTGATCAGTAGTTGCTGAGAAAACTGTTACGAAAATTTCCAACCAATGACCAAAACTAAGTCAGGACACAGGAAGTTGATGTCCAAAATGTTTGTTTCGGACGGACAGATGGACGGAGGGACAGACGGAAGGATAGAGGTAAAACAATATATCACCTCTTCTTCGAAGTAGGGGTAAAATTATTAAATTCAATGACATTTTGTTGATGTGCAAAACAACAAAAGATCATATTTTAACGATTTCCCTATTTTTCAGCCATATTGGACGCCATCTTGAATTTTACAAAATGCTCAACGATGACAGAGTGGCATCAACTTGATTCAAGATCAGATACATATATATTCATACTATTCAACACAAAAAAACTATAGACCAATTTTTTAGGTTTGGAGAAAATATGGGGTTTCTCTGCCGGACTATTATTGCATTATCAGACCATAATTGTCATCCAGCACGTGATCGACATAATGACATAATGAATACAACCAATCAATGACGTGACACATTGTCATCTTGTAAATTGCTGTATAAGGCGGATATAGTTAATGTTTCCAGAATTCACGATCATCTGATTTTGGATTAGTGTGATTGTAAATATAAATATTTATATTTTTATGTCTGTTTGTATCAAACGTTGTTTGAGACCAAATATAATTTCACAACTATTATCTAAGCGTGACGTCATAGATTGGCTATTCAAGTGATTGGAAATTCATGTCGTACACGACAGTGTCTTTTTTCAAGATTAAAAAAAAATCAAAAAAAAAAAAAAAAAAAATCCCAATTTAAAAAAAAAAAACGCGGAAAATAATTATTATCATCGAACTGTTTATAAATGGCTTTAAAAACTGCCATTGCCGTGCAAAGCATACTAATCATGGTTAATTATAATATATTCAACAGTACTGTATCTCCATGGAAACTGTATTGGCGGTTATCCATCCATTTTTATTTTCATGAAAAGTCTAAAGAGTACGTGTTTCAATTTTGTATTTTGACGTATTTTATACCTAATACCTAAATGTGGTTTAAAGCGAAAATGCCATAAAGATTGATATAAGGAATGTATCTTTTACCTTTAATCCAAATAAAAAATCCCGGTTTTGGGGACATCGTGTCGTGACGTAATAGCAGAGGCAAACCCCACATAATATTATGTGTATTTTGTAGAGGTGTAGCTAGACACATGACAAGAACGTCTAACAGCCGGGATAGAAAAATGGTTGGTGTACAGTGCCTGGGGACTGAGGACGACATAGCCAAGTGTAGCTTTGCCGGTTGGGGTTATCAGACGTGTAGCAGTGGCTATGACGCTGGGGCCTTATGTGGTCCAAGTATGACTCGAATATATTGTGTTAACCTTTCCAACACCCATAAAGTCATGTCATGAAAACCATATTACACTTTGATCTCCACCACTACGGTAGCTCAGTGGTAGAGTGCTCGCTCCGCAAGTGGAAAGTCGTGGGTTCGACCCGACCGGGTCTGACCCTAGAGTTGAAAGTGAGTAGTGACTATTCTTTCGCCAAATACGAAATGCAAGTCACGGATGGTCCCATATCACGGTAAGCGTTGCACGAAAGAGAACACTGCTGTATAATGCCAGCAGCGCAACGCACAGGTAAAATTTCTGCACTTCGCCTTTAGCTGGTGACGTCTTGATATAAGTGAAATATTCTTAACTGGGACGTTAAATACCATTACTCAACTCATCTCTGATTTCCAATGTTATCTACGTCGTCCTATTGTCGTAACATGTAATAACGTCACTATTTGCGTCATGTGACGTGTATATTTCGAAATTTAATTGTTTTTATATAAATTGGTTCGTAAACATATTTACAGTAACATAAAGGACATTTTTCTAAGATAATACAATAAACAGAATCTTACATTCGTGGCCATATGACATTGAATTAATAAACTCTTTGAATAAATGTTGAAACATTATTTTAAAAAATCATCTCTCAATTTTACTTTTTCACTTTTTAATACTCTGCACAATTACTGTCTGTTTCAATCGCTTTTTAGTTGTAAGCGTCCTCTTGAAGCGACCACAGATGGTCTACGCTTTTTCGAATTCTACAGAGGGTCTTTAGTGTGCACTGAAACATGGTACCTCGGTTTTGAGTCTCATTCGAAAGACTATACTAGTATTAAGCTTTTTACAGCTCTAGTATGGACAGGAGATGAAAATGATCCCAGAAACTTTCAAAGTTTCGAGTGAGATTTGAACACACATCCTTTATTTCGAAAGCCAGTAACAGTCCCACCTGGCCATTTCCGTCCACATACCTAACTTGTATCTTGTAAAATACTGATATAAAATGTTAATCTTTATTGTTTATTCTAGCAACGAGTAAATGGACTCATGAAAACTCATTAACATCGTCACATGTAAGAATAGTGGGAGATAACCCGTATGATGGACAAGTAGAGGTGTTCCATGACGGAAGCTGGGGATCTGTCTGTTTTGATGACTGGGACAATGATGACGCCACCGTATTTTGTAAGATGCTTGGATTTCCTGTGTAAGAAAAATATTTTACTGATTTTGTTCAGAAATTATTTGATAAAGTAGTTAAAATGCTAAACAGAGTGATCTACTGAATTGGCAGTTCCTCCAAACAAAAATTCCACTACGGTAGATCAGATGATAGAGTACTTACTTCGTATAAGGTTGGTCGTGAATTCGAACGCCAACCGGGTCTGACCCCGAGTTGAAACTAGGTAGTGACTGTTCTTTTTCATTTAGAAATGAAAATCATGGGTTCCTTCTGAAAATATCTTAAAACCGATGCCCTGTGTCACGACAGGCATGGCACCTTATAAATTAGACCCCCCCCTGCTCAATTCCCTGAGCGCACTGTCACTTCACCTATATCTGGCGAAGTCTCAATAAAAATGGAATTTTTTTACTTGGACATACAATCAATCAATCAATCAATCAATCAATCAATCAATCAATCAATCCAAATAAAAACCGAGATCTTAACATAAATAACAAGTCCGTTTTATAGAATGCTCACACGTTTCTTTATTTTAACACCTTATTTAAATAATGCACAGACAAGAAAATGATCTTGAATGAACTTGCGGTTACATAAACAACGTTTATATAGAGTAGTCTCCCTTTAACCTTTAATACCATGTTCTTGCATTTTATCAAATTTTCATTGCTTTTTTATCTAAACAATACTTTATTCAGCATAACCAATCTGACACGCATAGCGATGTATTTATTTTTATATCAATTATAGTTTGTGACGTCATATTTTAAATACTGAAATGACTGCTACATTACATTTCTTACAATTTGCAAGATATTCTTTATTAAGAAATTAGAAATGTTACTTACAGAGGCGAAGCAAAAAACCTCCCAAGGAAAAGTGACATTATAAAAGTATCTGGCCTTCAATGCATTGGAACAGAAACGGATATTGTGTTGTGTAATTCTAATGGTTTTGGGCGTCATCAATGTAGCAGTTCTTATGTGGCAGGTGTAAAGTGTGGAACAGGTGCGATATTATTATACTTTTGAATACATTTGTAATATTGTTTTTTTCTCCTAAAAGATGACAATGTTTCTCGATGACTTTTCAGCATCCCTTTTAATAATTACATTCATAGCCACAGTCACAAAAAACCATTCATGAAAGCAGGAGATGCATGCAACCTCCCATCTGTTTGTTGCATCTTTTATGCTTAATTGACATTTTTTTCAGAACTCTAAGAAGCCTTCCGAGTTCGTATAATTCACATAAATCTTTTCACCTACCATTAAAAACTTTAGAATCATTCGCCATTATAATATTCAGTATGTCTGAACACCCGGTCAATATTGACTTAACATTTTGATGTTAACCACTATAAGACTACTTAAATCAAACAAACCTAAATGACGGTTTATATACTATTTTGACCACATATTTAGAGTACAGACATCTCAAACCAAACCATATCCCGGTATTTTAATATTCAAAATGTCCTATTCTAGGGTCAAAGTGCGTTACATCGCCGGAATGTGATCTTTTTACGGCTCTGTATACCGTAAAATGGTGTACAAAATGTTGCTCAAATCGCCATTATACAGTGCTTGGCCATATATATTGGCGCATAAAAAATGGCCGACGTCATGATAATTTTTGTCAAATTTAAACAGCGTTTTCCGATAATATGCGATTCAGTTTCGGCAAAAAAAACTTTCCCGGAACAAATTTCCAGGGTTATAATTCACTTTGCACATTTTTCTTTGAGTTATTTCCCTTTTGTTTACACTAAAGTCGTCTGCTTTCGTCATGGCCCCGAAAGGCAAGGAGTTGACACCAGACGTAAAAAATGTGATCGTTGACCTGTCCAATCAAGGTTTTTCAGGGAAAAAGATTGGAGAACTACTGGATATTAAGCCAAGGACAGTGCAGAACTTTTTAAAACGTTTTCATGAGCGAGGTGACATTGAAAATATTCCGAGAAGTGGAAGGAAAAAAAGATGCACGCCGAGAGACTGCAGAGCTTTATTACGCATAGTGAGAAGCAACCGGCGATCCTCTTTAAAAGACTTGACGGCAAAATTTAATAATAGTTCCACTTGTAATTATTCGTCCAGATCCATTAGGCGACGACTTTTTGAATTTGGATTCAAACGTAGGCCTGTTTCTAAGAAATAACCATAGGACCATTCAATAGAGAAAACGGATTCGTTTTTGCCGTGCAAAATTACACTGGAGGGTAGAAAATGACTGGGCTAAAATAATTTTTAGTGACGAGACTAAAGTAGAGATTGGTGCTGACAAAAACATATGGGTGTGGAGGAAAAAAGACGAGCGCCTTCATCCAGATTGTGTTGGGGTGACCCCCCAAAGAGATAGAAAAGTCGTGTGCTCCGCAATGTTTTGGGGGTGTATAACATACTTTGGAGTAGGGACACTCACTCCAGTCGATGGTAACATTAACAGTGAGAAGTATGTTTCAATTCTAGATGAGAACTTATGGCCTGTTGTAGCCAGACACTTTCCTAATACCCCATGGACTCTGCAAGAAGACAACGAACCATGTCATGTGTCCCGTCGAACTACTGAGTGGAAAACGGAAAATCAAATTTTAACACTCCCATGGCCCTCCCAAAGCCCAGATCTCAACATTATTGAAAATGTCTGGAAAGTAATGAAAAATGATATTTATAAACGAATTTTGGAAATAAAATCGTAGGAAGATTTAATCAGAGTTGTGACTGAAATTTGGAGTGGACTATCATTGGACTACATTAGGACATTATACAGGACTATCCCAAGGCGAATTCGATCTGTGATAAGGGCAAGGGGATTTATTACTAAGTACTGACATCATAAGGTAAGTTTGTACATATTTTATTAAAAATAACAAGTTTGAACCCCAGCTACATTGGATAGGTTCGTACTGACGTCGGCCATCTTGCGCCAATATATATGGCCAAGCACTGTAGTTCATTTTCCCATCACTTGTCTTGATAATTAAGCAAAGTATTAACATAGGCGTCTGACTACCGTAAATTGTTACAAGGGAAAGCAATTTCTTCCACACATGAAATAATTGGGTGTTTGTAGAGCGGTTGTTTTGATAAGTGAATGTTGTCCTTGGCAAATTGAATAAGTTCCCTTGTGGAGACATTTTTCGATATTTTTTCAACCAAGGATAGTACACTATTTAGGTTATATTAAAGTGAAATCGAATCAAATATGATTTGTAGTAAAATTGAATACTGTTTACGTTTATAATGAATTAGATGAAAATAACACAGTTATACATTAAGGTACGGTGTTTTGATTTTTAAAGGAAAACACAGTCATGCTTTTGGAATAAATATTTCTTTGTCCGTTTAATTTGTTTACAAGGATATAACCATATACAACAGCTACTTTTTTCTTAATTTTATTGTTTTATGATAAGACACTTCTGTTGCGTGGTCACATGAGGAATCGCCATTGGCATTTACCAATATCAGACTTGTTGGAAGTAAAATGGCGGGACGTGTTGAAGTTTTTCATAATTCTAGCTGGGGTACTATTTGTGACGACTATTGGGACGATGATGACGCCAGTGTTATTTGTAGAATGTTAGGATTCTCTCCGTAAGTAGTACAATGTATGCTTATAGTTGATGTCCCATAGTTCCATGTTCCTTTCACACAATTTTGATTACACACGTGGCGGGTGTAGCTAGCTGAACAGAACGTGCTTACCTTTCTGGAGCACCCGGTGGAAGTTCATGTGTCTAACCTAACTTGTCAGTTCCAAAGTTTTTACTTTGCTTCTGGATTGTGATTCGGACATAGATTAGTATGTTTGTTTTTGATTATGCTTTAGTTTTACGTAAGGGTACTTGTATATTAAGTTAACCATTTATTGTTTTCCGAAGCACTGTGCATAATTATTACCTCACATATATACAATCAAACAGAAACATACAAGTACATGTCTAAATAACAATTCCAAAAGCATAGTAACAACTTTGAAACTGACAAAAAGCAGCATTCCTCGAGGTAAGTTGAGGCTTGGTGCTTCGAAACTGTTACCGTTTCTTGTCTCGTATTACATATGCCACGTGTAACATGAAAATGAGAATGAAATGATAGTGGCCGGTTTTGTGTCAATATATCCAGGATAATTTGGATACAAAAGACATCGTCGTTATTAATTTATATTGTGAGGACGACCATAAAACTATTTAAAGTCTAGACGTGGCGGGTATAAACTACGGTGTTGACACACATTTATATCTTCAATATAGCATAAAGAATAGCAAGACATGCAGTACAGGTCTTTCGTAAGTTCAATACTGAGCCAATGAAAAGTAGTCGAATGATGGCTACCGAAAGTTAGTGACTAGCTACCAAAAATGTTGGGATGTAGCAACAGAGCCAGATGCGAGCCGTCGATTCACCACCAATGGTGGTATTAAATCTTCCTAGAACTATTGGAACCTGGGACTATTGTAATGTTTTATTTATTCACAATGGGATAAAATTGTATTTATCTCTAGAATATTGCACTACATACAAAATGGGTGACAAATATTTCTGAAGTTCTTTGGACCAGTATAATGCCATGACATGACCGACAGAAATATAATAGAAATTGCATATAAGAAGATAAAATGTTCAAAAACAAAAATAAGGTATACTCCTTCATGCAGAGTATTTTCTTGGTTAATGTCGGTTAAATATATTTCATTCCTTTGGATACTTTTCAACCCTTTGAAAAAATGCCTTTGATTAAGAGTTGCATTCCGAAACAACCGTCTAGTGCTGTAAAATCAACACTGGTATAATATGTAATAATTCTAGAACCTGACATATGTCTTTGTCTAGATATGGAGCCAGAGCAGAATCAAACGCGTATTTTGGACAGGGTAAAGGAGCAATTCATATGGACGACATGCAGTGTATTGGTTCAGAGGAAGATATATCTCTCTGTGATTTTCATGGTTGGGATGTTAATAATTGTGGTCATACAGAAGATGCTGGTGTTAGATGTCAACCAAGTAAGAGAGAGAGAGAGAGAGAGAGAGAGAGAGAGAGAGAGAGCTATTAGGCTTTAATATTTAAACACTGCGTTAGTTTTTTTATTCGGGAGGTCAGTGTTTTTTCTTGTTTAAGCAATGGTCATAATTTCTGGATGATTTCAATGGAGGTGTTTGGGGGTATAAAATATACTGTTCCATATTTGCGTTGCAAGAATAACTTGATAATATATGAATATATCGTTACTAGATTCCAGTCAAGTATCGCTTGCTTTTAAAAGTGCATTTTAAGTAGTGATTGAAAAGACTTGGCGGAATCACAACACTACATATGTCTGTCATTTTATCTAGGGGGGGGGGGGGGGGGTAAGGTTAGGTCTCCATATTATTTTTATGTTAATCATTGTTTCTTTTCTTTTCTTCTTTGACTACGTATGCATTTTTATTCAACTTTTTTTTGCGTGTAATAACAGAAAATACAAAAGCTGTATCCTGGTCACATGAGGTACCACCGGCTTTACGCCATATTAGACTTGTCGGCAGTGTGCCAAACGAGGGACTAGTAGAGATATTTAATAATGGCGAATGGGGTACAATTTGCAATACCGGTTGGGATTTTAAAGACGCAATGGTCGTGTGTGGAATGTTGGGGTTTCCAAGGTAACTCCTTCAAGATTACCAACATAATAGTCCACGTAAAAATCCAAATCCAAAAAAGCGTATTAAAATCTTTGAAAACTGGGAAATTAAGTTAAACACATCAACTTTCACCGGGTAACCGAGGTTGGGTTCTCAATAAGTTTTTTTCCCGGAAAAGTAAGCATCTCCTACGTAGGTAACCAACTCATCACGTGTAAATTCAAAATTGATTATGACAGGAACATGAAACTATGAGAGTAAAATATATTCAAGACTATTGAACAACTGTTTCATAATCAGTTTTATACGTATAAAATAAATAAGCGGTTGTGTTAACGTTTATCAACAAGTCACAAACGTATGTAATAGCGATTCAATAACACCAGTCGCCATAACATGTTCTCCATTCAGTTTAAAGTAAAAACAAAAGATAGCAGTTGCAAGAACTAAAATATCAATTGAATTTTGAAAAATGAAAACTTGTAATGACTAGAGTTGGATTGAGAGCAATTGTACAAATAAAAAATACATTTCAACTCGAAATGACCTCTCAAATCTTTAAAAGTGATTTGGCAAATTTATAAGCTACAGATTGTGCGATTGAAAATTTAATTCATGAAGTCTTTAAAGCCACAATAAATTCATAATTAAATTTAAATTAAAGTTTATTATTTTGTTTTTCCATTAATTAGTTTATTTTGTCTTCTCAAGAACCGGCGCAAATGTATTAACGCCTGCCACAAAAGGACCTGCAAAGATTCATATGACAAATGTCACTTGCAAAGGAACTGAGTCCGATATATCATTGTGTGATTTTAACGGTTGGGGTAACACTAGAGCTTGTAACCATCTTGAAATTGCTGGAGTTCAATGTAAATCAAGTAAGTGGTAAAACCGTAAAAAACGCCGACATATAAAAATATATATCAGTATTTGTAAAGAAACATCTTCTATATTTGAAATCTAATTGAGTATCATAATTTGACAGATTTAAAAATAAGAAGATTAAAATATAAAATGTTCGGTGTAACTCGCTTAACAGGAGGTCCTTACCATTACGGAGCACCTGGCTTCACGTTCCTGGTTGAAGTTCATGTTTAACTTAATTTACCACTTTTATCTTTTTTATATACTGTATGTAAACTTATTGACTCAAATACAAATGAAACATGCTTATCCATGTCAAAGGAAAGTAAAAACTGACAAATTTAGTTACACACGTGGATTTTCACCCGGAAAGTGAGGCCGGATGCTCCGGAAGGGTAAGGAACTCATCATTTATAATATAATTAATTCATTGCATGTTGACTAATTACTGGTTTCCAATAGTCTTATCGTGAAACTTAAAGGTGTTGGCTAATTACATAGGTATTTTACTATTTTTTATTATATTTAACTTGGGGCAGCCGATGTCACTTTCCTTTTCCACGTGTTTAACTTAATTTTGTGGTTTTTAATTTGCTTTTGGAATTGTTATTTGGGCGTGCACCTGTACGTTTGTGTTTTGCTTTATAACATCAATATCATATGAATTTCAGCTGGAATAAAATTAAGTAGTACTTATCAAGGGACGGTACAAATTTTTGTCAATGGAGCATGGGGTACTATTTGTGACGATTCATGGGATGAAAAAGATGCAGAAGTAGTTTGTAGAATGTTGAACTTGCACCCGTAAGTCTATTCAACCATTGAACTGTCTTAAAATAGCGTTTACTTCCACTGTCGTTCAAAGCAAAAGACTAGTAATAAAGCGCGTTATTTTGTTTGCTTTGCAAGGCAATGGAAGTTATAGTGCTATCAACGCCATTTCAATACAGTTCAATGGCTATATTTAAATTTCGCATTTTTTGAAAATTTTATTTATTTAGCTTTTTCATTATTTTGGATTTTTAATCCTGATATAAATTTTAAACACTGTCGTGTACTACATGCATTGCAATTACTTGAATAGCTAATCTATGACGTCATGCGTATAAGAATTAACACGTAATGAGTGACTTCCCTTTAGCAATGACAATTATAATCCAATTATTACATCGGTCTGAAAAAGAGTTTGATATAATAAAAATTTATCAATGAAAAATTATTGTATACAATACAATCAAAAGAATATTTGATACATTTATCTATCTTCGATGCATATATTTTCAAATCAACACACAAAACCATCTTAAATGGTTTCTATCTCAATTTTCATAACGCAGCAATGATTGTGAATAAATGAGCTTCACATTTAATCTGGAGTCGATTAAGTTGATATTTGGATAATTAATTCTGCCTCATCGACATAAAACTAAACAAGTAGTTTGATTTCAATGTTTGCCATACAAACACACACCGAAAAAATTATCTTTGAAAATTCGGATGTATTCCAACGCATAAGAAATATTGATATTAAACCTTTTCTGAAAAAGGTAGGTACTTCAATGCAACTAAAAGCTTGATATATATATAAAATTGTTCTTATGAAATCTCCAATACACGGAAATGCACGTAAGTAAAATTATCTCAGGAAACTGCAGTCCAACTTCCAATAAAGGCTACCTTCATATAAGGGCCACGTGCTTATAAAGGCCAGTAACAAAAATTGTATCCCAATTGTTCTTTATTCATATTATTTGAACCTGTATAAATAGACCACCTGCCCACAAAGACTGGTTCCCTTGGTTGACCTTTATAGACAGTTTTGACCGAAGTCATACCTTGTTAAATTATAGAGAAATTATAGAAAATTGTAAGAAATAACAATAAGTTAAATATGATAGAATGTAATCCGATTTCATATTATAGGGTCAGAGCCTATGGAATTACCTCTGCATATTTTGGACGTGGTAATGGGCCTGTGCATATAAACCATGTTAATTGTCAAGGAAATGAAGTTGACATATCATTGTGTAAGAACACTGTATCCCCGACATGCTCGCATGATAAGGATGCTGGTGTCCATTGTTCGCCTGGTGAGTATTCTACAATTAAAAAAAGTTTTGTCTTTTCCATAACTTCTGTTCCCTTTTCTAGATTATTTAAGTTCAAGTTACGTTGGAGATCAACACTAGTGTAATATTGCATTGAACATGCATGACTTTTTATAAGTTCTGTTGACAGGAACTAGAAACAAATGATGTCAAATGGTGCTAATAAAATACTGACCCCATACAATTTCGCATTTTACATGCAATAGTCTACAAAACATCTAAATTTTGAAATAAGCCCTTTATTACCAATGTGTGGCATTTATATTTTATCCATCGTCAAGTCGCAATCTTAAAAGCAAAGTAAAAACTTTGAAAACTGGCAAATTATGTTAAATACGTGAACATCCATCAGGGAAGTCTGGCTTGGTGTTCCGGAAAGGTAAATACCTACTGACTAGTTTGAAATCTGCTTACATGTTTATATTCCCACATACACAGTTAATGCTAGTAATATCTCATCTAGAACTACTTATGGTCACGGTTAAAAAAGGTTCATTCTAACATGACCTACGTTTTCCTTATGTGAAACATAGAGAGAGTTAGCCGTGGTATAACAGACGCTATACCCATCGCTGTTCCGTTTTAATGACGTACCCCCTTGCTTCTATTATGATGTAATGCGATGTGTCGCGAACAATGGTTGTGACGTAATTTTCATTCATAAAATCATCGATTTCAATGGAGGTAAATTCAACAGCCGAATTGTTTCAATGGACCTTTTTGCAAATAGATAGTAAAATGTACTTCAGAAGAAAGAGTTCATGATGTTTATTTCAATCTTTTTTATCCAAGTCATGTTAGAATTGAAATGATCAACATTTACCCGTGGTATATCGTCGAATAATACACGGGCCATCGTTAACATGCGCCGAATATATCACTCGGTAGCAAAGCCGCCTCGTGATATATTCTTCCGCATGTAAACTCCGGCCCGTGTATTATTCGACGATATACCACGGGTAAATGTTGATTATTTCTTAAATAATCTTCAAATAACTACAACTAGAACTAGCTACAAATCATGTACGGTCTGTTCTATAACAGTTTTTCCTAATATATTCCTGAAAATGTACTTACAAAGCATCAAAAACCAGAGCACTGTTAAATGAAATGAAAATGAATTATTTGCCTTTATAATCTTAGGCACTAAGATAAATAGATCATTTATTTCTATTGCTGTTCTTTTTCTGAAAGGAAGAAAAATAGTGCATAGGTTTTATAAAGAATGATTCCATTGGTAATTTTGTGAGTCTTTGATTTGTTGTAGTTGATATAAGATTAGCCGATGGTAATTCCTATTCCGGTCGAGTTGAAGTCCTATATAATGGAGAATGGGGCACCATTTGTGACGATTCGTGGGATGTACTTGATGCTAGAGTTGTGTGCAAGATGCTCGGGCTTCCAACGTTAGTATATGTTTGAAAGTTATAAATTTGCTTTTGGATTTTGATTTTGACATCATGTTTGTTTTGATAGGTTCCTTTCATTCTTAATTATCGGAGTACCCAGCCTCACATCCCTGACGGACGTTCACGTGTTTAACCTAATTTGACAGTTTTTGCTTTGCTTCTTGATTTAGATTTAGCACTACTGATGAGGAATTATATTTCAGCACGAGATGTGCTGCAAAATTGAAACAGTCTTGCGAACAATTAATTAAAAAGTATTAACATGTTGATTGGCCTAGAACCGTGTGGATTAAAAGCGAACCGCCTTCGTTTTTGTCTAGGATAGCGATATATAAGTCAATAATAAAAATGGGAAGAAATAAACGTAAAACTTAATCAATATTAAGAAAAGGATATTGTATAAAACTTACGTTCTCTGTTTTTAGAGATATATAATTAAATATTAAATAATATGTAATATACCTGTGCTCATTTCAAAGCATGCGAGCAGAAACGCTCATTTTAAAATAGCTCCTAGCCTGCATTGTTGTATCATTCTTTGGCGTTTTTGTATGTTTAAAGTACTCTAAAATTCCCCTAGTAGTTGATTTGTTGATTTACTTCTATTCTAGATCACATGTGTATGCGTTCAGATCAGCTCACTTTGGAGAGGGTAGTGGACCCGTATTGATGAATAAAGTACGTTGTACAGCTGACGAGTCCGATATCAGTGTATGTCGATTTGATGGATGGAAAAATAACACTTGTAGACATAACAAAGACGCCAGTGTTTACTGCTCATCCAGTATGTATCAAATAATTTGAAATATTTCCTTGCAAATCGTTCCAATCTTTTATTGTCATCTAAGATGTTTAGCATTGCTTATATTGTAATAAACGCATGTAGGAATTATTTGTAGCTAGCTTAACAGGAGATGCTTATCCTTCCAGAGCAACAGGCCTCACTTCTTGAAGGTCATGTGTTTAACTATCTGTCAGTTTTCAAAGTGTTTACTATGCTTTTTGGATTGTGATTTGGATATAGATCAGTATGTTTGTTATTGATTTTTTATAAGATTATTACTTCTATTATTCTCTTGTAGTCACTGTCATGACTGGATGAATTTTACTTTGCTTTCGGTTTTGTGATTTGCATATGGACAGGCATGCTTGTTTCTAATCGAAATATGTACTTTATGGATATTATATATATATAAACAACTTTTCACCGTCTAGGTTAGAATCATACTTGGGCATATGCTAATATGAGAAGATTAGGCAATGCGGTTGCCGAAGACCGGGTTCTTTTCTCTGGGAACTTCATTTTCCTCCGCCGTCATGAACTGACCACATCGTTATAATTGATAGATTCTAGGCAAGGGCGTAATTATTCATTACTGCAAACTTATTTATTTTCGCGGTGTACTAATTTTCGCTTATTTGGCGGTCGTTTATTTTGCAGCGAAAATTATATTATGTTATTTGTGTTGAAGTGAATATTTAAAAAACGCGAAAATTTAACTACGCGGATATGTCTATATGTCCTTTCCGCGAAAATAAATTCACGCGAAATTAAATAGTTTAAGTATTCTATCTTCTTTTTTTGATTTTGTTTTCTAAAGGCGATGTTATAGCACGATTGGCAGACGGTCAGACACCTAACCAGGGACGAGTTGAAATATATCATAACAGTACGTGGGGGACAATATGTGATGACAACTGGGACGAACGAGATGCTAGTGTCATCTGTAGGATGCTTGGATATTCACCGTATGTGTTATTAATATATTCAATAAATGATTTATTTCGGTGTTAAAACCTTTTATGTCATTATATTTGCATATATAAAAAAGGAGCACCCGGCCTCACTTCCCTGGTGGAAGGTCACACGTGTAGCTTAATTTGTCAATCAATTGTAATTGTTTTACTTTGCTGTAGTGGTTTAGCTAGCTAGACACGAGTGCATACCCGTCTGAAACACCGATTTATGCTTTAAACAAACTTGAAATTTAAACTTGTATATAACGTGTTATTCAATTACTGCTTGTTTAGATGTCTTCAGGATACGCTAACTGTTCTTGTGTAGATGTCTTCAGGATACGCTAACTGTTCTTGTGTAGAAGCCTTCAGGATACGCTAACTGTTCTTGTGTAGATGTCTTCAGGATACGCTAACTGTTCTTGTGTAGAAGCCTTCAGGATACGCTAACTGTTCTTGTGTAGATGTCTTCAGGATACGCTAACTGTTCTTGTGTAGAAGCCTTCAGGATACGCTAACTGTTCTTGTGTAGATGTCTTCAGGATACGCTAACTGTTCTTGTGTAGATGTCTTCAGAATACGCTAACTGTTCTTGTGTAGATGCCTTCAGAATACGCTAACTGTTCTTGTGTAGATGTCTTCAGGATACGCTAACTGTTCTTGTGTAGATGTCTTCAGAATACGCTAACTGTTCTTATGTAGATGCCTTCAGGATACGCTAACTGTTCTTGTGTAGATGTCTTCAGGATACGCTAACTGTTCTTGTGTAGATGTCTTCAGAATACGCTAACTGTTCTTGTGTAGATGCCTTCAGAATACGCTAACTGTTCTTGTGTAGATGTCTTCAGGATACGCTAACTGTTCTTGTGTAGATGTCTTCAGAATACGCTAACTGTTCTTATGTAGATGCCTTCAGAATACGCTAACTGTTCTTGTGTAGATGTCTTCAGGATACGCTAACTGTTCTTGTGTAGATGTCTTCAGAATACGCTAACTGTTCTTGTGTAGATGCCTTCAGGATATGCTAACTGTTCTTGTGTAGATGCCTTCAAGATACGCTAACTGTTCTTAAAATTTATGTTTATGTCATGCTTTAATTCTTGTGCAATTTTTTACTTATTTTTGTTATGCATTATGTACAAATATGCAATAAATATATTTTGTAACGTCGATTTTAAAAGTTTAATGGATCTTATGGTATTGTATTTAATAAAACTACTCATTGTCTGCTCCTTAAACTAAAAAAATCTTTCGAAATTCAGCTATTATTGTAATCATTGAATATTGCACTGTGTTTGCTGCTACACCAAGCTAAACTTGACATAACTATCTTTTGAAAACTGTTGTTTTTACCAAAACAAGGTGAATCCCAATTGATGTATAAAATATTGTTTTTTTTTGAAGATTTGGTGTTAAATCGTTTTCCGACTCGCACTTTGGAAGAGGAGGCCCAAGAATTCCAGTGCATTTAGACAACGTCGGTTGTAGAGGAAATGAAACGAGTATATTACAGTGCGCTTCAAATGGCTGGAACAAGCACGACTGTAGCCATGGTGAGGATGCTGGCGTGTACTGTCCTGTAGGTATGTTATTTTGACACTTTAAGTTCGATATATACTGCTGAATGATAAGTTTGTAGTTTTTGTAAAATTATATACAGATCCGGTTTGTATTGTACTGTTGGGGTGTTATTTTGACTTTCATTCCTATATATACTCTTGAAAGAAAAGGCGGAAGTTTCATTTTTTAAATTTTAATAAAGCTTTAAGCAGATTTAATGTGTGTGAGATCTTATATCAATAAATGTTTGTATATAGGTAATATTTTTGCTAAACCTGTTTTAATTTTGCACCAACAAACGGCCGTTTTCGGAATAAAATCCATCATCAGTTGTGCTCGGTTCAAAATGATGGCAACAAATACATCATACATTGTATTTTAGATTTTGAAAAAAGAAAAAAGGAATTAAAATTCACCTACGACAACAATTTGAACGATTTAGCATAGCTTAGTTTTTGTGGATTTTTAGCCAAAGGCTCAGATGAGCTATTGCAATCTATCACCGTCCGTCGTCCGTCGTGCGTCGTGTGTAAACTTTACATTTTAATCTTCTCTTCCAAAACTACTAGGCCAAATTTGATGAAACTTGGCGATTATCATGCCTGGGTAACAGTCTTTCAAAATTGTGTTCGGAGTTTGGCCACGCCCAACAAGATGGCCACCGTTACTAAAAATAGCAAAAAGACAAAAAAATCTTCTTCTCTGAAACCAAAAGGTGCAGGCAAATTTTGATTGGATATTTAGATTTAGCATACCTGGGAACATTACAATTGTGTTTTTCATGAAAATTGAACGAAAAATAGGTTACGCGTTTTTGCGTAAAATTATGTAATTTTGAAAATGATACATTTATTGTTATAACTCAATAACGGCTAAAGATAATTGTATGGAGTTTTCACTGTTGATCTTGTCTTGCTATTTTCTTCCAAAAGATGTCAAGGTCAAAGGTCAAGGTCATGTCCCTGTTTTTGACCTTTGATAAAAATGCTATTTTTTAAACATTTTAGATGATAATGGCATGGGATTTTCAGTTAATTGTAGGTATTGACATGACGATCATTTTGATACATAGATCAAGGTCATGAGTTCAAAGGTCAAGGTCAAGGATGCACAACTATTACCGTTATAGTTGATTATCTGCAAAATTATTAACTTTTTGTATAGGCATACATATTAGAATATTGTAGGTAATGGCACAATGATCATTTTGATATATAGATAAAGGTCATGGGTTCAAAGGTCAAGGTCATAGATGCGAAAGAATACCGAAATGGTTAATTATCTAGAAAACTACATGTATTAACTTTTTGTAGAGACATGTATATTAGAATATTGTAGGAATTGATTTAACGATAACTTTGATATATAGATTAAGGTCATGGGTTCAAAGGTCAAGGTCACAGATGCAAAAGAATACCAAAATGGTTAATTATCTCGAAAACTATTAACTTTTTGTATAGATATGTATATTAGAATATTGTAGGTTTTGATTTAACGATTATTTTGATTTATAGATTAATGACATGGGTTCAAAGGTCAAGGTCACAGATGCGAAAGATTACCGAAATGGTTATTTATCTCGAAAACTATAAACTTTTTGTATAAACATGTATACTAGCATATTGTAGGTTTTGATTTCACAATCATTTTGTTATATAGATTAATGTCATGCGTTCAAAGGTCAAGGTCACAGATGCGAAAGAATACTGAAATGGTTAATTATCTCAAAAACTATAAACTTTTTGTATAGACATATTAAATACAATATTGTAGGAATTGATTTAACGATCATTTTGATATATAGATTAAGGTCATGGATTCAAAGGTCAAGGTCACAGATGTGAAAGAATACCAAAATGGTTACTTATCTAAAAAACTATAAACATGTATATTAGAATATTGTAGGAGTTGAATAACAATCATTTTGATATATAGATTAAGGTCATGAGTTCAAAGGTCAAGGTTACAGATGAGAAAGGATACTGAAATGGTTAATTATCTCGAAAACTATTAACTTTTGTATAGGCATGTATATTCGAATATTGTAGGTAATGGCCTAGATGAAGGTCATAGTTTTATACTTTTGTTTTTACTTTTTTAGCTGTTATAAATAATGTATTGTAGCTAGACTATATATATATTATATGTAGCATTCTCGGGACAAGGTATAATTAATTTGCAAAAATCTTTGCATTTAATTCTGCCTTACTGCTGAAAATAAAGAGTTCTCTTTAATAAATGTATGACCATTGAACCTCTGCATAAGATATGTACTTAGCCTCAGGTGAGCGTTAAGGCCCATGGGCCTCTTGTTTTTTTTTTTTTTTTTTTTTTTTTTTTTATTAAAGCAAATGATTTTGATTTTTATGTTTATCTGACAATACTGTGTACTGTCTACCCAGTTTATGATATCCATGGGAATGCTTAGTCAATCAGTAGAGATACTATCCCCGTGGTTGTACTGTTACTGAAATGTTTTAATGTTGCAACACTAGACAACCGTTTCGGAATAAAATTATTCATCAATAGTGCTTAAAACCAAAATTATGGAAATTTAAGTTGTCCTTCGTACGAAAAAAACCTCTTCAATTAAAAATAAGTTAATTATTTAACTTAAATTAAGTGCTTACCCTTCCGGAGCACCCGGCCTCACTTCCTGGTGGAAGTTCACGTGTCTAACCTAACTTGTCAGTTCCAAAGTTTTTACTTTGCTTCTGGATTGTGATTCGGAAATGGATTAGTATGTTTGTTTTTGATTAATTAATGTAGACGGGAGATATTAAACCTTCCGGAGAAAAGGCATCACGGCACTGTCGAAGTTAACTTGTTTCACTTAATTCACCAGTTTTCACAATTTTTACTTTCCTTTTGGTATTGTGATATGAAGATATATTGTTATGTTTAGGTTGGATTTAGTTTTGTCAACACTCTGTCTGTCTGGTTTTATATATACGCTAATAGTAGTATAATGTATGAACATCTACACCTCTCTTGCCAATTCAAAAATTCTCCATGATGTAGAGAATTTGCAATCGTTGTGGTTATAGAAAACATCAATAAACGTCTAGGCAATACTAATATACTACTATCTAAATTTGCTGCTAGTAATATATATTCCTACATGCAAAGTATTTCTTAGGTGAATTTTTTAAAATTATTTTGTCTTTTTGATATTTTTTTTAAGTTTGGATTCACAGTTTTTGTTAAGCACTACTGACGACGAATTGTATTCCGAAACGGCCGTCTAGTGTTGTAAAAGTAACATTAATTCAATAATTAGTAGTAAAACGATATGATTCAATGCATTTAACTCATTTAATTACAGACACGACTCAAGTAAGGCTAGCTGGTACTGATTCGCCTTATAGTGGATTAGTCCAAGTGTACCATGATGGGGAATGGGGCTATATTTGTGCCGATCACTGGGATACATATGACGCGAGAGTTGTCTGTAGAATGTTAAACTACCCTGTGTAAGTTACATAAAAAAATAAAGATATTTGGATGAAAATATTCTGGTTCTTTTAAAATAGATTAGTCCACGTATCTGATTTTGTAAATCTTTGCTTCAGGCGATGATTAGGCATTTGTATTTTAAAATATGCACACCAATAATTAACAACCACTTACTATTATTTGATTCAAATCACTGCATTTTTCACACTTGTAGTGCTTTAACTTCCATTGCCGTAAAAAGCAAACGAGCGTAATATTTACATTTCTTTAATTTTTTTCAGTTTTTCTAAAATCCTGTTCGAAATTTAAGGCTTTGCGGCTTACAACATGCATGCAAAGGCGACGGAACAGCAAATTAAATGACGTCACACATATAGGGTAAAATTATAGGAACAATGAATGACGTCACTTGATCAATGGCAAATACGGTTCAATAATTACATTAAGTACCATGGTCTCAAACAGATCTAGAGTTGAATAGAACAAAACATTACAAATGCAAATTAAATATGAGGATTAAAATGTTTCTTAATTTTAGAAGCGGAGCTTTACCGTATTACGAAAGAAAAACCTCTCAAAACCAAGGACCTATCAAAATGGCTAATGTACAGTGTACTGGGCTGGAGATGGACATCAGTTCTTGTGGTTTTGACGGATGGAGCAATATTAATAGTATTTATAGAACAAACTGTGCCCTCGCTGGTGTCAACTGTAAAACCGGTATGTATACAGAAATTGAAATACCAAACCTACTTGTTAAGGTTTGTCACGAAAAGTAACGATATAGTTTTTTGAAAGACATCAGAACCAGACTGAAATTGAAACTAAACTGGAGAGTAAAATTAGTCACAACGATACTACAGACATGAAATTAATTTTACATATGCAAAACTTCTAATTCTTTTATAACAAAAAGTTATTTTTTATTTTTTTAATCTCAATTTTAAGATCTTTTTAAACAACAAATCAACATTTTAAACAACAATCCATCAACATTGCCATTGCGTAGGAATGCAAATGTCTCCACAGTAACGTACGTCACTGATTGCCAATCCATTCATGCAAACATAACGGAAAAGATCTGACCAATCAAAACACTTGAAATAAAGAAGTGGGCTAGTTTTTTTTCGTCCCGTAGTTCAATGTTTCTTTCAGTCTAGTTTTGATTTTTCACGCGTTTTGGTGAACGTTTGTTTGCTTCACTAGAATTGATCTTTTTGAAATCATCCAGTTTGTTAACGTTTATGATTGAAAATATAATAGCCGTCTAATTGTTATACTTTTTTCGCTTGGAAAATCACATTTGTTTCGCGGTATTCTAATGTAGTGCCTGTCCCATATTGTTTTACAGATACAGGTTATGGAAATTTTGTCGGTAAGTATACATATGAATATGTAGTTGTTTCTTCACTTTTTATACACCTTTAGTAAGCCTTGGGCTTGTGTTGGCTCATCTATTTTTTTACGGTGCTAATAGCCTGATCCAGTTCACATGACTAAAGCCTGCATTACGTGCATATCTGCTTTGTACTTGCGCGCATTTAGGGCGACTTTTAAATACTAGCTCACAAAGAAACAGTTGCAGAGGTTGCTTCCCCACCGATCAATTATCCAGACATCGGGTGAATCACCAGCAATGTGAAATGAAGTAATTTGTTTAAGGTCTCAACATGGCCCCGTTGGGATTAGAACCTACGATATTTAGACATTAAGTCCGACGCTCCACCAACTGAGCTAAATGCGCCCACTACATGCCATAGAAATCGTTTATAAAGCCTACGTTTAGATAATTTCATTTTCATCAAGGCGGTCAATTGAATGTTGAAAGTCTTTGAAATATCCGTGGCAAACAATTCACAGATCTTTGGTCCGGCTAACCACATTTGTTATTATTTAAACCCCTTTTTAGCTCACCTGAGCCAAAGGCTCAAGTGAGCTTTTCTGATCACAATTTGTCCGTTGTCTGTCGTCGTCGTCGTCGTTGTCGTCGTAAACTTTTCACATTTTCATCTTCTTCTCACGAACCACTGGGCAGATTTCAACGAGACTTGGTCAGAAGCATGTCTGGGTCGGTGCAATTCAGATTTGTTCGTGGCATTGCCATGGCTACCATAACTAGGTCAAGGTGACCTAGGGGTGCAAAAATCTTAAAAAATCTTCTTCTCCGAAAGTATTGATTGGAGAAAAAATCTGATGTGATATTTGGCTTCTCTAGGGTCTTAAGCCTGTAGTTTGTTCATTTCGTGAAATTCGGTCGAAAAATGGGTTACGCGTTTTTGCGTTTAATTTTGAAAAAATCGTAAAATAGCTTCAAATTGTTATAACTTGACTACTTGACCAGATAATGACATGGGGTTTTCAGTTTTGACATCTTCTTGTTAGTATCTTCAAAATGAGGTCAAGGTCAATTGTGAAGGTCGTGACCTAATTTTTTTTACCTCTGATTATACTTATTATCTCTAAAACTATAAACTTTTTGTATAGTCATGTATATTAGAATGTTGTAGGTATTGATACAACGACCATTTTGATGTATAGAAAAAGGTCATGGGTTCAAAGGTCAAGGTCACAGATGCGAAACAATTCCGAAATGGTTAATTATCTCGAAAACTATAAACTTTTTATATAGGCATTTATATTAGAATGTTGTAGATATTGTTACAACGATCATTTTGATGTATAGAAAAAGGTCATGGGTTCAAAGGTCAAGGTCACGGATGCGAAACAATACCGAAATGGTTAATTATCTCGAAAACTATAAACTTTTTGTATAGGCATTTATATTAGAATGTTGTTGATATTGATACAACGATCATTTTGATGTATAGAAAAAGGTCATGGGTTCAAAGGTCAAGGTCACAGATGCGAAACAATACCAAAATGGTTAATTATCTCGAAAACTATAAACTTTTTGTATAGGCATGTATATTAGAATGTTGTAGGTATTGATACAGCAATCATTTTGATGTATAGAAAAAGGTCATGGGTTCAAAGGTCAAGGTCACAGATGCGAAACAATACTGAAATGGTTAATTATCTTGAAAACTATTAACTTTTTGTATAGGCATGTATATTAGAATGTTGTAGGTATTAGAAAAAGGTCATGAGTTCAAAGGTCAAGGTCACAGATGCGAAACAATACCGAAAATGTTAATTATCTCGAAAACTATAAATTTTTTGTATAGGCATGTATATTAGAATGTTGTAGGTATTGATACAACAATCATTTTGATGTATAGAAAAAGGTCATGGGTTCAAAGGTCAAGGTCACAGATGCGAAACGACACCAAAATGGTTAATTATCTCGAAAACTATAAACTTTTTGTATAGGCATGTATATTAGAATGTTGTAGGTATTGATACAACGATCATTTAGATGTAAAGAAAAAGGTCATGGGTTCAAAGGTCAAGGTCACAGATGCGAAAACAATACCGAAATGGTTAATTATCTCGAAAACTATTAACTTTTTGTATAAGGATGTATATTAGAATGTTGTAGGTATCGATAAAACAATCATTTTGATGTATAGAAAAGGTCATGGGTTTAAAGGTCAAGGTCACAGATGTAAAACAATACTGAAATGGTTAATTATCTTGAAAACTATAAACGTTTTGTATAGGCATGTATATTAGAATGTTGTAGGTATTGATACAATGATCATTTTGATGTAAAGAAAAAATGGGGTCATTGGGGTTTAGTATTTACGTTGTCTTTAAATCTATCAGCTAGCCATTAGTTATCAGGTGAGCGTATAAGGCCCATGGGCCTCTTGTTATTATCTCTTTTTAATTCGGGGGGGGGGGGTACCTAATGAAGTTCAAATGTTTTACTTGGTATGTTAGTTTTCAAAGTATTCAAGTACTTTCCTTTTGGAATTTTGAAATGAACATGATCGGTATGTTTGTGGTTGACTTTTGAGGTTGTAATATGAACATGGATTGGTATGTTCGTGGTTGACCTTTAGGATTGTGGTTTGGACATGGATCGGTATGTTTGTGTTTGACTTTTGAGGTTGTAATTTAAACATGGACTGGTGTGTTAATGGTTGCTCTTTTGTCTACTGTGTGTTAATCGGTTGATATTTTATATTTTGCATTATGAAATCTATGACTCTTGTGGGGTTTTTTTTTGCTACACATAATTTCATCTCCCACCTGTCGAAGAAGTTCCATTAGTTTTGACACTTCTTGTCCGGAGTACTATTTTACAAAACTTGGCGCAAAGCATCAACGTTAATTGGGGATACGCATATCATTATCCCAAGGTTTGCTCATTTTCCTTGGAGTTATGGCCCTTTCAACATACAAGCATATCACAAAAATGTACCTACGTGCAAGGGATCCTAATTCACGGAATTTCCTTGTTTTTTCAGGTTAACTTCTATACCTTTCAAGAGGAAAAGTATAAATATGTGTTCTCCATGATGAATGCTATTATGAAGTAATAAATCATTTTAAATTTGCATGTGACTTTTTCCATTTGTATTCATTCCGTATGTAGGAGATCATAGTTCCAACCCCAGCCGGTTCAGACAAGATTTGGAATAAAAGAATAATAGGTAGTGACTGTTATTTCGCCAAGTAATTGGCATTTCGAAATGAAAGTCATAAGGTCTTTCAGAAGACACCTTAAAAACAAATAGCCGATCGCGAAGCCACGGTACGCGTGACACGCTAAGAAACCCTACCCGCACATTGCCCTGAACGCAGAGCAAAAGTAAAATATTCTGCCATTTTATCTATAGCGTGTGGGGATTCTATCAATTGAGCAATGAAGACTTAATTACACTTTTTGCAAAGTACCAAGTAGAAATGGCGAATGCAGTAAGAACCCATATTTCATACTTTTGAAACAAATAGCAGGTCTCATCTTCCTTATATCATTATTTTATTATTAAGAAAATTGTTGCAACTGTTTTCAACTAAACTCCTAACGGACACATTATTTGTAAAGAAATGTTGATATTGTTGTTGTAAAATATATATAAATCTGAGTGAGTGAGTGAGTGAGTGAGTGATGGGGTTTAACGTCCCAGTCAAGAATATTTCACTTATATCGAGACGTCGCCAGCTATAGGCGAAGGTGCAGAAATTTTGCCTGTGCGTTGCGCTGATGGCATTATACAACATTATACACAGCGTGCCAAGCCCACCATGACACGGGCCCTCGTTTATTTTAAGTTCCCATCGGAAAGAACCGCGACTTTAATTTCATTTCGTAATGCCGAGTGCTTGGCGAAAGAACAGTCACTACCCACTTTTAAGTCTTCGGTCAGACCCGGTCAGGGTTTGAACCCACGACCTCCCACTATACAAATCTGAAATTTCTTTGGAGGTCTTTACCATTCCGGAATAACCGATCGCACTTCCCTGGTAAAAGTTCACATTTTAAACTTAATTTGTCTATATTTTTACGTTTTAACTTTGCTTTTGGGATGATGATTGGATAAGAAACGACGTGTTCGTGTTTGATTGTATCGGGTTGTTTTTTTTTCAAAACGCTCAGCTTTGGTGGATTTTTATCGCATTGTACGTAATTCATATTTCAATCACAGTGTACGTGAGTAATGCCTGTTTGCGTTTTGGACAATAGATTGTTATGTTTTTGACTCGCAACAAACTAAACTTATAAAGCATGAGTTCAACAAAACTGACGGAAAATTCCTTATTTTAGGTGGATACGAAATTGTATAAATTTCTATGTAGATTGTCTGTAAAAGTTTCTAACCAGTTTTCTCAATATGTGTTTCAGTTATGTAAAGTACCTGCTTTTGGCATTTCTGGTTTTTCCAGCTATACATTGATATGTCCCATAGTTCCAAAATATAAAGGGGGATTCCGGACAAGGTGTAAAATGTTAGATCAATTGAATGTTTTATTGGTGTTTTAAGCCTTAAACAAAATCGGTACACTTGTATTGAGATTGTCAGTTCATGGATGATGGAGGAAACCAAGTCACCGGAAAAACTACCGACCTTCGGCAAGCGAACTGACAAATTGTCTTACACTTTGATCTGTCCGAGTGAGATTTGAAATGATGCAGTGAGAGGTGCTGTCATCAGTAAGCGCTCTTTGACCACTCGTTCACCAAGGCGAAAGACGAAAATACTATAAAAGGCATTTCACAAGAGATGCAACATTTTCAAGCAACAGCTCTTGATTAAGTCATCGATAGCTAAATAAATGTTGAAGAGAGTTGTTTAATAGGGCAATACCACGGTTACACAATCATTCCTTAACTAAGATTTTTTTTAACTTAAATTTAGCAAATTTTGGCACTCTTTATTGTCGTAAGAATAATCATTTTTGAAAAATTGATAATCACTCTAAGTAATGACACATTAAATTCCTTAATATCGTTAAAATTAAAAAAAAAATTTATAAGATTTCAAATTTGCATATTTTAGGTTAAGGAAAACCTTAGTAAAGAAATTATTGTGAAACCGGGGCCAGAATATTTTATTATATTTATCTTTTCTAGCCTGACTAAGGTAGCCAACTAGGATGTGTAGTTGGTTACTCTCAAATGCATTTACATACCTCGTCAGCTTCACAGTGACTGACAGGTGACAGTTCAAGCATCTTTTTTTAAAACCAGTAGATGACAAACTTCTAATTCATTTCCATGTCTTCTTTATATCAGGAATTTTGTGCAAGAACAAACCAATTAAAATGTTGATTTTGTATGAGATCTTTAATTGTATATTTTAAACAGAGGTTATACAAAGTTGAGCATAGCGTATTTCATGTTGAAAAATTGCGCCAATTTTTGTTCATGATAAACTTTTTTTCAATGGAGCTCGCCACTGTACCACGTGGTACCCTAACGTTTGTACGGAACTGGTATTTCCATTGGACATTGTCAGAATCAGTTCATGTTTTCTGTTAAAGACGACGTTATTCCGGGAAGAATTCGCAATTAAAACGTTTTTTTAAAAACCCGCACAACAATAGGGTTGTTGATAACGTGGTATAGCGGCGAACCTCGTTGTCAGAAATTAGTTTATAAACCAGTCAATAGCTGCTTTTTGTGTGTTAGTTCCACGCATCACGTGATCCCCGACTGTCCATTTTGACAACTTAACATCACCCTCAGTTGTAACAATCGAGAAAGACCAGTACGGATTAGATTGGAACTTTCTAACATTGTCATTTGTATAGCTTACTGTTCGGATTGTCTGTGCTCCGATTTCTGTTCCCGCGTTGTTCAAAGCTACATTGTCTGCTTGTAGAACCAAGGTTTGACCTTCAAGCTGGATCACAAACCTAAGCATAGATCCGGCTTTTATTGCGTCGATTAACTTTGTCTTGCTTCCAAATGTGGTTGCTCCGGAACTTGAGGTAGACAACACGTGGTTCCAGGGTCGTGAGTCGATGTACCAAGATACCTCGCTCGTACTGTCGTCATTTCCTCGGTTTGTCGTAGAACCGACATTATATCTAACAGTATTAATGCCACCAGTTGTTGACACGTGTTGCCAGTACCAGTAGGCGTTATCTTGGAATTTTTGTATTGATGCTTTAGACACGTGACCTAGAAGTTGAGCACTTACGTTACCGTTTTTGATCTGCACGTTATCGGCTTCGATCGAATATCGATTTCTTATCACTTTTACACGATGTCCATTTAAAATAGCTGACTTTAAGTAATCCAATGAACCTTTGATATTGTTTCCATTTTTGTCATGTTGGTATGCAAGAGTCCAACATGTATCTGCCATCCATTTCAGTGCAACTTTGTCATTTGTATGCCCGCGATCTTGATGCGATCCTATGCTCCACCTGGACATGTCGCGGGTTCCATCCGTTGACAACATGTTGAACCACCAGTAAGCATCGCTTTGGAAATCGATATGGTTTCCATTGTATTTTTGACTGATGCTCCAGAGATGCTGTCCAGCTATCACGTTATTTTTAATGTCGATATTTGAGAAAGGTGACGTGTATCCTTTCTGTGTATTAGCATGGTAAATAACACGCACATCAGCGCCATTATCAACAGCTTCTGCCAAAGCATTTTTATTACCACGCGTAGTCCACCCATCCTTCTCCGTACACACAATTGGCTTAGGATCTCCTGATTCGCAATTATCAAACAACCTAGAATAATAATAAAGGAATTAATAAATACTAAATGAAATTAATAATTAAACAAATTTGTAACCAGTAATTTAAACAAAAATGGTTTCACGAATTTGTTCCAAGCACTACTGATGAGGAATTGTATTCCGAAATGGTCGCCTAGTGATGTAAAATTAACATTGGAATAATATGCAATTAATTGAAAAAAGTTCCGGCCATTATTGCGGAAATTTGATTTTTGGAAAGATAAATCTTACTTTTAAACATATATTCTTGATACTTGCATATGGCATAAGCCAAAATTTCACAAAAATCAACCCCATATTAAGGAGGAGCTGGCAAAGTCTCCATATAAGTGAAATTTTCTTGACTAGGACGTTAAACACCTTTACTTAACTCAACTTGTAATTGTTTTATAATTAATGGCATAATCTGATTTCGATTACACATGAGGAGGTTGTAGCTAGCTCTACAGGAGGTGCTTACAGCCTCGCTTCCCTAGTAGAAGTTCAGATGTTTTCATAATTCGGCAGTTTGAGATTGTTATTTTGACATTGATTGGTATGTTTGTTTTTACTTTGCTTCTGGATTTTCATTTGGACATAGATTGGCTTCTGGAGTTTGATTTTAATATAGATTGGTATGTTTATTTTTTATTTAATAATAACAATTCTATACACTCACCTCACAAACCAAGTGACTTGTACGTTTGTTTTGGTTTCTGAAACTTTTGTGTGGACACCAACATACCAACGTGACATGTGCACATTCCCGGTTGTACACACATTCAATAACCACCAGTAAACGTTAGACTGAAAACCATTCCATGCTGATTTACTGACATGCATCAATGCCTGAGCACAAACTTCGCCATTTCTAAAGTAGGCGTTTTGAGTGCTTGAGGCATAGCCATTTCCTCCCCACGATTCTACAAAGAAACGAACGTCTGCTCCACGCTGGACGGCATCAATTAGGTCAGCCTTATAACCGAATACTTCAGCGCCAGTTATGTTTGTCGTTAATACTTTCTTCCAACCATCAGTACATTTACCTATAAATAAAATATGATATAAAATAAAAACAGTTTTATACTGAGTAAAGATGACATCATAGTGACAAAACGTCACATTTAACGAAGATAACTATTGTAACGAAGATAACTGTAGTAACAAGGGTAACCATAGTAACGAAGATAACCATAGTAACGAAGATAACCATAGTAACAAGGGTAACTACAGCAACTTGTAGCACCAAAGTAACGGTGGTATCCATAATAACAAGAAGCGCTACAGTTACAAAGAACATGCTACACCAGATAGCTGAAGCCAAAAATATTGCTACGTTTAGTTTCATCAGATAGCTATGACATGTAATTGATAAGGTTGCTTTTTTCATCCAGTCAGATGATTTGAAGTCAAAGTTGGTACTCTCTCTCTCTCTCTCTTGTTGACATCTTGGTAATCACTAGTCTAGTGGAGTTATAGACTAGAGAAAACTATTTAACAACATTATTAAGAATTACTTACCATGAGATTTTCCAGATTGTGTCAATAACAGACACAAAACACCAAGCACAGACAGCAGTACCGACGTCATATTACAATATCTGAAATTGATAATAAATATATGAGTGTATAGTAATGATCATTTTATAACATATGAAACCATAAGCGTCACCATTAAAAGTTAATTAAAATGAATTTAAGTGAACTAGAGTATAAGTTTAGGTAGTTTTTCATTATTTCATCATTAACACGTGTTATGTGTTTTAGTTGTTGATGTTGTAAAGTTGTGTCATGTCCCATCAGCAATGTTTCCACAATTCGCTACACAAACAAGTTTATAAATATTTAAGGGTTATCTAAGAACAAGTTCGCGTATGCGTGAGGTGTGCGAGTATAGTTTTGTTGTCAGTCTTGTACCAGCGCTTACTCGGGTCAAATTATAGGTGCTAACTTACCTATTCAGTATGCCGTAGACAAGCACCATACCACCGATGCATACCACTCGCCTAACTGCATTATGCTTTGTAACGCCACATAGCGGTGTTGTCGCATAAACGTGTTCTAACACGTCTATGCGGGGAATTTCAACGCATAAAGAGGATGCTTTTATGCGGCAAAAGGGCTAACTTCCACCGCATAAACAAAACATTTAAAACACGATACGATAATATCCTTCACTATCATAACCTACACCTCCATCATTACTACCACCTTCACTAAAAACATCACTATCATGATGATGATGATGATGATGATCGATGATGATGATGATGATGATGATGATCATCATCATCATCATCATCATCATTAATGTCACCACCACCGTTTTTGTCGAGATATAAGCTCCTTTTAAGATTCATACTAAGTCGTTAAAATAAGTCCTCTTTATGCCCCAAAAAGGCACCCTTGTGCCGCATAAAAGCAACACCGTCTTTATGCGTTGAACTCTGCCGCATAAACGTGTCCGAACTCTTTATGCGTTGAAATGTGTCTGGCGCGTTTATGCGACAACACCGCTATGTGGCGAAACAATGCTTACACCGGGTGAACAAGTCGATACACTGTTTTTTTAATACCGAGCGTCAGGCGAGGAAGCAGTATCGCTTTGAAATTCTCTTGAGGGGGGCACTCTACCACTGAACAATCTAGCTATATGTTTTCTTGTTTCGTTAAATTATAATGTATCCTATAGGTCACACACCATTTTTATATTTTATCATAAAATTTATTTAAAAAGGTATTTGTCTATTGTAATATTTTTAATGTATCTAATAATAAAAACTAAAAAAAATTGTATATGACAGTTGTAACTAAGTTTATGTTTTTTTCAGTTCGACACAATTTCTTAGATAATAATAATAATAATAATAATAATTTTTAATTTTATGAAATAAAGCAATTCAAAAATAGCAATTATTATGTGATGATAATAATAATAATAACAATAATAATAATAATTTTTATTATTTTTTTAATTTTATGAAATAAAACAATTCAAAAGTAGCAATTATCATGTGATAATAATAATAATAATAATATTAATAATTATAATATTTGAATTTTTACGAAATAAAGCAATTGAAAGGTAGCAATTATTATGTGCTACTTTTGCATAGTTCATAAAAATTCAAAAGTTACAGCAAATAATAATAATAATAATAATAATAATAATAATAATGTGCTTACCTTTCCTTTTTAATTTAGCGATGTGGGTTGATTTTCCGATGTTAGTATATATACTAGTACCGTTAATTATATGCACAAAGTTATCCGGTTTTTTATTGTGGCATTTGTTTTTGTTTTTGATGTAGATTTCCGAGTTTAAAGGTGTGTTTATTATTCAGTTTGTGGCCATTTAAAATCATATCAACATTCTATGTCAGGAGCAACAGGTTTTATTATAAAACAAACCCGGATATATAAAAAGTACGGTAATAAAACAACAATTCCTGTAATGGGACACTATCGACTGAGTCAGTACAGGCCTAATGAGAGTTTAACACTTATTTCGCGAATAACTGCCGAATCAACATCTTATCTCGGCCCCTCGTTAACCCTTTTTGACAGCTGTCATCTATCTCTCGACAGCTACTAGCCATCCATATTTTTGACAGCTGTCATCTATCTCTCGGCAGCTACTAGTCATCCATATTTTTGACAGCTGTCATCTATCTCTCGACAGCTACAAGCCATCCATATTTTTGACAGCTGTCATCTATCTCTCGACAGCTACTAGCCATCCATATTTTTGACAGCTGTCATCTATCTCTCGACAGCTACTAGCCATCCATATTTTTGACAGCTGTCATCTATCTCTCGACAGCTACTAGCCATCCATATTTTTGACAGCTGTCATCTATCTCTCGGCAGCTACTAGCCATCCATATTTTTGACAGCTGTCATCTATATCTCGGCAGCTACTAGCCATCCATATTTTTGACAGCTGTCATCTATCTCTCGGCAGCTACTAGCCATCCATATATCGGATACTCGGCAACCAAGCCTTGACTCCTTGTCGCCAAATGTTAAACTTTCGACAGGTCTGTACTGTACGCTCTCTATTCTCTATTAAGTGGTTATTAAGCGTTTCATCATTTAGAGGTCCGGGTTCGCAGGGAAAGTATTGCTGATGTCAGCTCTTTAAGTATTGATGATGTGGATAACGGAATTACAAACACATTTAAATAAGTCAAAAAATATCTTGAATGTATATCATAAATATAGGTTTAAATACCATGTTTATGCGATATATCGTTAGTTTATTATGCATTTCTTGGAACTGCTAATAATAAAAACGTCTGTATGTACCAAGCACTCAATTTGATACGATCATACAAAGTATCAGTCTAATGTCAACAGTTTTGTAATGAAATTTAATAAATTTGATTTTCTTAATTTGTTAACCCTATACTATATCTCGGTGAGCTTACTCTCTTTTTGTTGTGACAGTGTTAAAGTTTGGACAGATCTGTACTGTATTATTATGATGATTTAGATATACCGCAGTGTTTTTATATTAACATGTTTGTTCAGATGTAACACATACTTGTACAGTACAGACCTGTCGGAAGTTCAACACTGAGCTAACCGAACTCAGCTCCAATATAGTCGCGATATGGAAACCAAACTGCTGGGAGAAAGGTATCAGCTGCCTAAAAGATAAAGCTTACCAAGGACCTAGTTGAGTATCGGATTCGTTACTATTTTTAGTAATTCGTTACTTTAGTGTTAAACTTTCGACGGGCCTGTACTGTAATGAACATACAAAGCATTAAGTTATATTATGTAATAATGACATTCAAGGGTATAATTACCACTAGTTTCTATGTATACTAAGTTTGTTTTTTGTTTCTCTAAATTGAGATAAAAATGATCTATTTTAAATACATTGGTTGAATTTTACATCAAATAAACAGATGCGGTAAAACCTTCGATAACTTTATGACTCCGCTTGTTGGGACAGTTTATGGAAATACCAAACATTACTTCTGTTGTTTTTATTTTCGCCTAATGAAGAAATAATGTCAATAAATGGGGTTTTACTGTATTACTAAAATATTATGACTTTGAACCATTTACATATATTTAAATATAAAATGCAATTCAGATTCATTTTGAACCTCAATTTCATTGGTTTTATAACTGTGTCTGTCATTCATCCAATCGACAGTCGACAGTCAGTAACTGTCGTTATCCGTTAAACCTATGTAAAAAATGAGGATGATGAGTAATCGCTATTATATACTTTAGGATATTAAAATAATTTGAATTAATGACAGTGACATACATCACCGATCTAATAAACTCATTTCACCGTTTAGATTCGGATGGCTCTATGGACACATCCTAGTGCGAGATTGTAATTGCGCTTGTTGAAGGTCTGTGATTTTTTCCTGTTTCCTACAAACTCAATGAATTCGAACTGACTACTTCTATGTTAGTAAAAGGATCTAGACGGGGGTGTGTGTAAAATACTAATATTCAACCAACTTAATTTAATAAAAATGTCTAAGGATTGTTGATTCAATTTTTTGTCATTTTACCAACCAAATCCATTATTAAAAACTTTTTTCACAAGGCTTTGTTGTTAAAAGACCAGGTCTAATTATCTTGGTTTTGGTTTCATAATTTAGGTCCAAGCACTACTGCTGCTAAATTAAAACTGGTATAATATATAATAGAAATCCTCAGATGTTTAAACTGAATACATCGTTACGTCATTAATCCGTTGAAGCAGGAGGCAATGTAAAAAAGCGTCCATCAAACCACCATACCTCTTTACCTAACGAACATGTTCTATTTTCTATCCATATGTAATATAAGATGAAGTATACACTTTTAACTTGTCGAATTCAAACCTTAAATTAAAGTTCTTATTTCAGCCTATGAAATTGAGCCAAACAGTCGTTATTTTTTGTATTGTTTTTTCAAGTAAAAGCAATTATTTATAAGTTCAAATCTCGGTTTCACAATCATTCCTTAAGCTAAGACTTTCCTTAACTTAAATCTAGCCAAATTTCGTATCTTTATAATTTTGTTGATTTTCAACTTATTCAAGGTGTCATTTTAAAGATCACATCTAGATTAAAACATTTGCATTTAGTTTACACAAAAATATTCACTAGTAGTTCCAAAAAGAGATTAACAAAAATTGTTCAATTTAAGTTGAGAAAAATCTTAGCTGAGGAATGATTGTGATACCGAGGCCATGTCAAATTGTGGATTAAGTATTCAGTACAGACCTATAGACAATTAACCACTGCGGTAACTCAGTTGCAAATGGTAGAGTGCTTGCTCCGTAAGTGGGAGGTCATGGGTTCGATCCCCGGCCGGGTCTGACCCAAGACTTGAAAGTGGGTAGTGACTGTTCTTTTGCCAAGCACTCGGCATTACGAAATGAAAGTCGCGGTTCTTTCAGATGGGAACTTAAAATAAACGAGGTCCCGTGACACGGTGGGCTTGGCACGCTAAAGAACCCTGCTGTATAATGCCATCAGCGCAACGCACAGGCAAAATTTCTGCACCTTCGCCTATAGCTGGCGACGTCTCGATATAAGTGAAATATTCTTGACTGGGACGTTAAACACCATTACTCACTCACTCCTATCGACAGTTAAACACCCAGCTGACGATTGATGCCTAATACACAGCTTGTTTTAGCTCATTTTACCGATATCACTGCAGCTTAGTGCACCCTATCTCTCGGCAGCTTTTGAGCTACTAGCTATTCAAATCTCGGCCTCTCGGCAGTCAAGTTTCGGATTTTTTTCGTTAGCTCAATGTTAAATATTCGACAGGTCTGTCCTGTACATGACTTTTTATAATATTGTAATGGTTCGTTGATTTTAACGACAACATTTAAGTGGTGTTGACTCAGTGGTAAAATGCATATATATGTAACAGTAAATAGTTGTAACCAGGAATTACGTGTAATTACTAAGAGAGTCAGTAATTACATGTAATTCCTGGTTACAACTATTTACTGTTACATGTAATTACTGGCAGATTTAGGGATTTCACGAAACAGTTAATACATGTAATTACTGAAAACTATTGCTATTTACTGAACAATATTATCTAAACATTCTAATTTCAAAGCAATTTATTTGGCGTTTCTTTTCAACATAATGTGTGCTTTACTTGAACAAGCACACAATACATCTAGTGAAAGCTCTCGTCATATCGAACATGAAATAAAATGATAAATTCTGCACAAATCATCTTGAGGTATTAACCACATTATATACTGTTAAGGAATGAAATAAGTAAATAAGTTTTATTAAACATGAAATAGAATTATAAATTCTGCATTATTATTGGTAAGGAATGAAGTAAGTTAAATACCATTTATTGTGGCATAAAAGAGAGTTATGGCATCTTGAGATGCATAATATATTTGATTTAACACATTTACGCTTTGTTTTTGAACATTCAGTTTAACAGGTGCACTTCACAAACCTTGTCCTATTCCAGGATGATATGCGATCACCATGTCACATGTCAACACTTGGAATAAGTACAGCTAGGTTGGTTGTCATTTACTAGGAATCTGATTGCCATTAACCCATTTGTGCATTTCTATTGTAAGTTGTATTTCTTTTTCATCAAAATTTGCCATTGTAACAAATCCTAAAGAAGTCTTTTTGATATTACAAAATAATATTCTCAAATTAAACAACTGTATTTGACTTCTCGTCTGGGGCCTTAATCTTTGGACTTCGCTAGGCGCCGAAATTGTTAATGCCTAATGAAGTCTGGACCTTATTTAGGTGTTGCTACATGCCTTATGAAACAATATTCAAATTTGGCTGTAGTTTTACGCTTGTTCACTGAATTTTACTGACTCTTACTTGTGTTCATTATCAATATTGATTTAAATAAGTCTTCAGTAAATAGGTGTACAAATGATAAAGAAATTCAGTAATTACCAGTATTTACTGAAACAATTTAGGAATTAAATGTAATAACTAACTCCAATGGGGATTACAGGTAATTACTAAATTTGAGTAAATACATGTAATTCCTGATTTTAACTATTTACTGTAACATATATATTATATAAACCAAAGGTTTATATAATCTATTTTCAGTCTTATCATATAGTTGTATCATCAATATAACAAGTTTTACTAAATACAGTTTCACTACTGTCTATTTACTCTGCTGCAGAGAAAGGACAAAAAACGATAATATTTCAAAGATTTGAATGAGACGGTTAAAAACCAATTAATCATTTACTTACATGAACCGAGTCGTTGCTAAAAATCCCAATTTCGATCTAATACATGCATTATAACTCCTTTAATACACCAAAACATATTTTTGATGGGTGTTTACAATGGTAAATATTTTGACAAAATGGAGGCGTCTTTCGTGTGACGTAATGATGACGGAAGAATTTATTATTTACGTAGGTTTGCAAGGGGTAAAATGAAGGGTAGTTCAAAGGTCGGGTTGAGTTTAAGAGTTTTAAATTTAAGTCAATTTTTCAAAAGTTTGAAAATGCAAAAAGGAAGTTCACTTTATTTCTTTATTAAATTACCATGTTAATTATCATTAAATGTTCATCCCGGTTACAAAAAATAAATCCGTTCTTGAGCTGCACTAACCTACGTAAATAGTCAACTCTTTTGTCATGACTACGTAACATAAAGAACCCCGCCATTTCGAAAAAATACCATTGTAAACACCCACCCAGGTTATAATTTTTTGCATATAGTGATATATAGCAAGAATTGAGCCGAAACAGTAATTTTAGTAACGACTGGTCCATGTAAGTAAAAGAATCATTGATTTGTACCCGGCATATTGAAATCTATAAAATATCTAGCTATCTTGCTTTCTCCGAAATAGGCTAAATATTTTTCTTAACTTATATTTTGCACATGGTGGCAATCTTTTTCTGAACTACAATTAAGCATATTTAACATGAACTAAGAATGAAGTGATTTTTAAAATGACACCTTAAATTCCTGAATATCTTATTGTTAAGTTTTGAAACTTTTTAAATACAAGTCAAATCTGAGAAGCTGGAGCCTGTTTCTTTAAAATAGAAAAAGTCTGTTAAATTTGCCATATATCCAGATTCAGAAACAGTTTGCCATTAAACCGGTGCTGCTCGTCCAATTGATAGGGAGTTTTATAATCAGTTTTTTTTTTTTTTTTTCTTGCCATGTCTAATTTGGCTGATTTTTCCCTTTAGTTTATATAATATTTTAAGTTGCATGCGCATTGATAAAAACTTTATATTCTCCCTTTTCATTGTCAATTTGATTAAATACGTGATGGATGTAGCTAGCTAAAGAAAAAGAGGTGCTTCCCCTTCCGGAGCCACCTGCCTCATATCAGTGGTGGAAGTTCACGTGTTTTGCCAAGTTTAATTCAATTTTTGGATTGTGATTTGAAGATTTACGTGTTTGTTTGTTTTTGATTATAATGGTTTGTATATAACCTTTTCCGGGCTCACTTACCTGGTGGAAGTTCACTTGACTTAATTTTACTAAATTTGGAATTGTTTTCATTTTTCAAAGTTTTACGTTGATTTTTGTATTGTGATTTGAAGAATAAATTCGGTTTGTTTTTCATCATAATACTTTGTATTTCATTGTATTTTGGTACATGTTTTGTAAAACCAGCATTGTTAATAAACCATGCTCAATATAATGAACAAAACAATTCTTCCAAAAAGCATAATTTTAATAGGTGAGTTTTTTTCTTTATGAGTAATGTAACAAATCTCATTGAACATTTCTTGCATATAAAGCAAGGTTTATCTCGCTTTCCTTAAGACTGGCAGCCAGTATAAAATGCTGTTAATTTTGCTTGTGTGGTAGTTTCCGTAAACCTAAGCACGGTAGAATAGTGCATACAAATTATTATTATACCCCCAGCTTAAAAAGTGGGGGTATATAGTGATAGGGGTGTCCGTCCGTGTGTCCGTCCGTCCTTCCGTTACACCTTAGGGTACCTATCTCTTATCCGCAACTCCTCCTAAACCCTTCACTGGATTTTCATGAAACTTTCACACAATCTTTGTGATATATAATGTAGATGTGCACCCCCTATTTAAAAATTTGATCCGATGGATTTTTGGGAGCGGGTGTATTTTTTGTGAGCTCGTGGCTCACAGTTTTTCTAGTTGTAATTATCTTGATATCACTTTTTATGTAGATTCTGTTGTGTCGGATGCCGAAATGAATGGCAAATTCTTAGACCGTTACGCAGTTTATAACTCAGATTTTTTGTTTTAAAAAAGCTACATGCATACAAAATTCTTTAAACCATCAAATAGTCAACATACAAAATGCCTATGCCGTATCGCTACTACTTGTGCAGCAATCCCCCCTTTAACTAAGATATCTTAAAGCATGACCATTCGATGCCCTATAGTCTTTTGGAAACTGTCACCGAAATATGCAGCCCTTTGTCGTCAGAGTTTATTTTCATAGATATGCAACTAGACTGTATCAAAAAACCTAAGATCAAAGTTAGAGCTGTAACATATTAACTATATGAAAAATACATGGATTGTATATTTTACCAATCAAAAACAAACATACCAATATCAAATACAAACATACCGGTTCATATAGCAAACAAAATCTCAAAAGCAAAGTTCTTAGCAGCTTTAAAACCTTACAAATTAAATAGTTATTAGCACGTGAACATTCAGTAAGGCCTGGTACTCCGGAAGGGTAAGTACTTCCTGTTCAGCTAGCTACATCCGCCACGTGTGCAATCAAAATTGGAATGAATAGAACTTTGGATCATCCAAGATAAATATTGTTTAAATACAGCGATATTATGCTTAATTGCGACTATGAAACTTTTTGAGCGCATTCATAGACCAAGGTCTGCATTATCCCTGCATCAAAAATTAAATGTAAACAGCTTGTTTTGTTGTTTAAAGATTCCGTAACGGGTACAAGCTCTACAATAGCGTATTCACTGTGAAACAAATACAGTATAAGCAGAAGAAACAAGTATATATTTACGGACTGAGTTAAATGATTTGGCGACAGACATATCTTTTCTATGCAGTGATGACAAAGGGATTATTGGCCTATTAGTGCACGCATAGCCTTAGGCACGACCTAGAAAAAAGAATGGGGCCGTTAATACATTATTGTTGATAAGTAATATGATGTCTCTATATCCAAAATCATCCTGGATATATTTGACGTCCAAAACATCTATGTTTTCACACGTGGCGGGTGTAGCTTGCAATAGAGGTGTTTCCGCAACACACGGTCTCACCTCTCTGACTGACATTTACGTGTTATCCATACATTAATAACACTGATTGCCAGTATAAAACCGAAATCCCCTGATATATATTTTTATTCTATACACTAATACCAAGCCACCAATCGACTAGAAATCTTTAAAATATTGATAAATGTATCCTTTTTATTAATTCAATCTTGCGAACGATAAAGGAAGGGAAATTGTTTATTTTTGGATAAAAAGAGCATGCTATCAATCACTGGTAAGCAATCCTGTGGCGCTAGGTATTCAGCAATAATCGAAATCGCATGAAATAAATGCATGTATTTGTCAGAAAAATTACATTATATATTTTATGAATTTTTGATTTACAAATTCAATTTGTTGGAATGAATTAAGGTCAAACATGCAACATACATCATTATCATTTATTTCAGCGGATAACTGGATATTATTACCATGCTATTTATCATCTTAGACTCTTTCTGAGTTTTTATTGCCATTTTTTGCAAACCACGTACATACATGAATGGATTTAGGCAATGTACCCAGTGATAAATACCCCTTAACGTATGCGGGATGCTTTTGAAAACTTACGTCGGCAATTCCAACGTCGTTTCTACGCAAAAACGTCAACTGATGCGATTTCATATCCAAAGGGAAATAATCAATCCGCACAAACATTAAGGGGTTTCAGGTGATACATTGGGGAAATCCATTGGAAGTGTACGTATGTTTGCGTTTGAATTTTATAAGTGTAAATGTTTGTCGAGATTTTGACATTTTCCGAAGTTGCCTCATTTCTCCATATGCTACGTAATAAGTTTTTATATCACTATGGTTACTTTTTATTGTTACCACATCTATATCTTCTGTTATATATATGTTGATATTGTGTAATAATAATTGTATTGTACATACATACTGTGTATATGATATTTTTATCTAACATTTCCAATTAGGTTATTTCAAATAATAAAAAACAATACTTTACGTGAAAAAATTTTACCACAGAAAACCACTGAACTATGTTATGACATGTTCTGTAGTAGTTACGTCGTTGTTTCCATTTGACAAATCGGAGATTCCCCAATGACGTTACAATGAGAAATGCACGTGTACTGTACCGCAAATGTTGTATCACCAGTGTGGTGATACAAGATCCTGTACCATACGTGTTCGATAAAACTTGTATTTCGTCATATCTGATAGAAAAACTAGTGTAATGTTAGATAAATGTTGATATTGTGTAATGGTGATTTTTAAACACTTATCTAACACACAAACCAATGATATAATGGAAAGTATCATTTATGGCACAGTCAAACCTGTCTATAAAGGCAACTTTAAGGAAACCAGTAAATGTGGCTTTATAGACAGGTGACTCTTATATACAGGTTCAAAACTATAAATAAAAGCAAGTATTGGAATAAAATTTTATTGGCTTTTTTTAGCTGGTGGTCGTTATATACAGGTTCAAAAATATTGAATAAAGAGCAATTATTGGGATAAAATTTACTGGATTTTATAAGCAGGTGGTCCTTATATAGAGGTGGCTTTTAACTCAGGTTTGACCTATAGTGGATTGGGTTTACCAACTGTAACCTTCGTTTGACTCAGGAACTCCCTGCAGTGATATCTACATTTTTCAACTTATCCGAGATGCTATTGTGTCTTGAACATATTTTTCCGCAAAAAACTATTTATAAAATATTAAATTGTTTCCAAAAGGATGTCATTCACTCAAACTTTGACACTTTTTTAATTATCTCCAAAATATATAAAGCCCTCTGCAGTCAATAGCACATTGTAAATTTTATGATGATCCTGTTTACAAACTTCGTAAAAAATGTTAGAATTAACAATTATCATGCCTGTTGTAAAACACGTTTAAAAAACTTTCGCAAGAGGAGATAGTGAGTAAGTGAGTGAGTGAATTATTGCTTAAAGCCGCATCAGCATTATTGCAGCTATTGGCGGCTAGAAAATTAGCATCAATAATACAAACTATTAAAATGTTAAACTAAAATCAAAATACATTAATCAATCACTCAAACCGGATTATTTATTGATCTTGTAATGTATTTTTTCTCACTTCCTGGTTCACGTATTTAACTTAATTTGCCAAAAAATGTTACTCGATTTTGGCATTTTTAAAGGTTATACAATTGGGAATTGCGATTTGGATAATATGAATCGATATGTTTGTTTTTTCTTTAATTTTCTTCGTTTTTATGCCTTGTCAATTGTCAGGTTAACGTTTTTCTGATTTCTATTTCATGTATTCCGTCCTGTTAAACTTACAATAATCAAATAACATGGTAAATTAATTATATGACATAATCAAAAACAAACATACTTATCCATGTCCGAATCATAATCTAGAAACAAAGTAAAAACTTTGAAACTGACAAGTTAGGTTAAACACATGAACGTCCACCAGGGAAATGAGGCCGGGTGTTTCGGAAGGATAAGCACCTCCTGTTTAGCTAGCTACACTCGCCACTGAACTTACTGCTAAGATTTAAGAGTGAAAACTATTTTATGTAAATGCAGAAGAGTTCAAAGATCACGTAAATGCATTATATTTGATATGAACACAAAATAAGTCAGTTTATTTTAGAATACAAAGTTTATTTCATATCAGTTGCATATTTAGTGAATTACTGTCAAATCGACACTAACTAATTCTAAACATACAATTGTTTTTATATATTAACTTTGATTTGTTTAAAATACATGTACACAGTTAATGATATTCTGCTAATAAAAATTAAATTGAAGCATGCCCCACTCTTCTCACTTTAAGGAAATTAAAATGCGCGCGTTTATTAAACGTATTTTTTTGACCAATATTAGATTATTATTTACACTATTGTTGATAAGTTTGATGTCTCTGTGTCCAGGATTGCCCTGGATATATTTGACGTCTCATAGTTCTATGTTCCTTTCAAACAATTTTGATTACAACACGTGGTGGGTGTAGCTAGCTAAACAGAAGGTTCTTACCCTTCCAGAGAACCAGGCCTCACTTCCCTGGTGGAAGTACGCGTGTCTAACCTCACTTGTCAGTTCCAACGTGTTTACTTTGCACTTGATTGTGATTCGGACATAGATTTGTATGCTTCTCTCTTTGATTACAAAGGTACCACTATCTTGCTACCAGATATCTAGCAGTTCTAATATGAAAGAAAAAAAACTTTTGTCAACTTTGATTCCAATGCTGGTGTGGCACGACATCTAACAGTCTTAATATAAAATAATTTTTTGTCAAAGTAGATTCCAGTGTTGGAGTTTGTGCGATGGCTAACAGCCATAATATTGCAAAACCTTTTGTCAAATTCTACTCCAGTGTTGGAGTTTGCGCGATGTCAAACAGCTCTAATATAAAGAACTTTTTGTCAAATTCGATTCCGTGTTGGAAGTTTGTGGGATATTGAAGAGTACTAATATGAAAGAACATTTTGTCAACTTCGACCCCAATGTTGGAGTTCGTGCGTTGTCTAACAACCCTGATATGCCAGAACTTTTTGTCAAATTCAGTTTGAATGTTGGAGTTCTTGCAATTAATCAGCAGATAATGATGGAAGAAAAGTTTTTTGTCAACTTCGATTTCAGTCTGCGCGAGAACTTGTTTTCAACTAATTACCGGTACTTCTTTATCTGATCTGTACTGTTGAAACATCTAATAGCTAAAGACCGCATCACTACAAATAATAACATCCACTGGAATTTACAAAAAAGAATAAAAAGGCCTTCAATTTGTGAAGTGGAAGCATCCTGGTATATTGAGGTAAAATATTCATCTTTAAATAATTAATGCAAGCTAATTAAAATATTTCATATATCTATATATCTATCTAAGGAATGGTATATCTTTTCATTAATGACACTACTTATATAATTTAGTCTTTCAACTAACTAGCAATAACCACACCGCAGATAAACATCTTTGGTTATGGTACTGCAATAGATCTACATGTCATTACTTCACTTCAGTACACATCAACCGCTATCTATGTTCTATGCTTTGGTACATTGCCTTCTTTCCTTTAAAGAAACAGGGATGCCTACGGATTTTTCTAATATCAGATCATATAATAAAACAAAAAACTATTGTTGATTCATGTACGAAACTAATATCATGACAAAATATTAACTCTGTATCTTTTCGGTTAAGTACAACAAGAATATGACAAATAAAAACTCTTAAAAGTGACGTCATTCTGCACCACAAAGAGATCATTAAAGCTTCTTTATATAATCTGCCCATTGCCATCCTTTAACCACCATGTTGAGATAAGTTGTAGATGTGACAAGCACCGTGATATTTACAGGATTAAAGCTGTACATCCTGATCGTCACACACCGTACCTATCATGTCTAAAGTTTGGGTACTAATACTTGTACCATTGGTAAATGTCTGTGTGGCGCTGGTTGATCTACTGAACGCACTACTAAATGACCCGGATGGACGAAGTCTGTGTGTTAACTCCATATTTGAAATTAAAAGAAGCACGATCACTATAATACACCATCGAAAAAATTACTATGGGCTGTTGTTATACCGAAAATCATCATCATGGGTAAACATTGCCAGAGGAATTTCAAAACAAATAATTAACAAAAAAAAAAAACCAAAAAAACATTGGACAACCTAGAGACGCACATGGGAAAGGAGTGAGTGAGTAATGGTGTTTAACGTCCCAGTCAAGAATATTTCACTTTTATCGAGACGTCGCCAGCTATAGGCGAAAGTGCAAAAATTTTGCCTGTGCGTTGCGCTTATGGCATTATACAGCAGGGTTCTTTAGCGTGCCAAGCCCACCGTGACACGGGACCTCGTTTATTTTAAGTTCCCATCCGAAAGAACCGTGACTTTCATTTCGTAATGCCGAGTGCTTGGCGAAAGAACAGTCACTACCCACTTTCAAGTCTTGGGTCAGACCCGGCCGGGGTTCGAACCCACGACCTCCCACTTACGGAGCGAGCACTCTACCAACTGAGCTACCGCAGTGGTACATGGGAAAGGCATGGAAAGCGAAAATAAAGACCAACAGTTCAATCTTATATTATCTCTGTACCATATTGTTTTACAGATACAGGTTATGGAAATTTTGTCGGTAAGTATAACATATATTAATTTATGTATGAATATGTAGTTGTTTCTTTACTTTTTATACACCTTTTTATAAGCCTTGGGCTTGTATTGGCGCACCTAAATAATATTTTGCTTTAGTGACCCAGTTTACATGACTGGAAGTCTGCATTACGTGCATATCTGCTTTGTCCTTGTGCGCACTTAGGGCGAGGTTTAAGTACTAGCTCACAAAGAAACAGTTGCAGAGGTTGCTTCCCCACCGATCCATTATCCTGAACCGGTGAATCACCAGCAATGTGAAATGAAGTAACTTGTTTAAGGTCTCACCAACTGAGCTAAATGCGTCCACTACATGCCTTAGAAATCGTTTATAAAGCCTAAGTTAAGACAATTTCATGTTCATCAAGGCGGTCAATTGAATGTTGAAAGTCTTTCAAATACCCGTAGCAAACAATTGACAGATCTTCGACCTGGCTAACCACATTTGTTATTATTTAAACCCCTTTTTATTATCTCTTTTTAATTCGGGGGGTACCTAATGAAGTACAAATGTTTCTTTTTGCTACACATAATTTCATCTCCCACCTGTCGAAGAAGTTCCATTAGTTTTGACACTTCTTGTCCGGAGTACTATTTTACAAAACTTGGCGCAAAGCATCAACGTTAATTGGGGATACGCATATCATTATCCCAAGGTTTGCTCATTTTCCTTGGAGTTATGGCCCTTTCAACATACAAGCATATCACAAAAATGTACCTACGTGCAAGGGATCCTAATTCACGGAATTTCCTTGTTTTTTTCAGGTTAACTTCTATACCTTTCAAGAGGAAAAGTATAAATATGTGTTCTCCATGATGAATGCTATTATGAAGTAATAAATCATTTTAAATTTGCATGTGACTTTTTCCATTTGTATTCATTCCGTATGTAGGAGATCATAGTTCCAACCCCAGCCGGTTCAGACAAAATTTGGAATAAAAGAATAATATAGTGACTGTTATTTCGCCAAGTAATTGGCATTTCGAAATGAAAGTCATAAGGTCTTTCAGAAGACACTTAAAAACAAATAGCCGATCGCGATGCCACGGTACGCGTGACACGCTAAGAAACCCTACCCGCACATTGCCCTGAACCATGTACCAAGTAGAAATATCGAATGCAGTGAGAACCCAGATTTCATAATTTTGAAACAAATAGCAGGCCTCATCTCCCTTATATCATTATTTTATTATAAAGAAAATTGTTGCAACTGTTTTCAACTAAACTCCTAAAGGACACCTATTTGTAAAGAAATGTTGATAGTGTTGTTGTAAAATATATACAAATCTCAAATTTCGTCGGAGATCTTTACCATTCCGGAACAACCGGTCGCACTTCCCTGGTAAAAGTTCACATTTTAAACTTAATTTGTCTATATTTTTACGTTTTAACTTTGCTTTTGGGATGATTGGATAAAAAACGACGTGTTCGTGTTTGATTGTATCGGGTATTTTTTTCAAAACGCGCAGCTTTAGGGGAATTTTTATCACATTGTACGTAATTCATATTTCAATCACAATGTACGTGATGCCACAATAGATTGTTGTTTTTGACTCGCAACAAACTAAACTTATAAAGCATGAGTTCAACAAAACTGACGGAAAATTCCTTATTTTAGGTGGACACGAAATTGTATAAATGTCTATGTAGATTGTCTGTAAAAGTTTCTAACCAGTTTTCCCAATATGTGTTTAAGTTATGTGAAGTACCTGCTTTTGACATTTCTGTTTTTTTCAGCTATACATTTATATACCCCATAGTTCCAAAAATATAAAGGGGGATTCCGGACAAGGTGTAAAATGTTAGATCAATTGAATGTATTAATGGTGTTTTACACCTCAAACAAAATTGGTACACTTGTATTGACATTGTCAGCTCATGGATGATGGAGGAAACCAAGTCCCCGGAAAAACTACCGACCTTCGGCAAGCGAACTGACAAATTTTCTTACACTTTGATCTGTCCGATGGGGATTCGAATTGATGCAGTGAGAGGTGCTGTGATTAGTAAGCGCTCTTTGACCACTTGTTCACCAAGGCCCCACGTTAGACGAAAATACTATAAAAAGCATTTCACAAGAGAGACAACATTTTAAAGGCGGGGTTTTATTTTTACTGTAACAAAACACACAACAGGTCTTGATTACGTCATCAATAGCTAAATAAATGTTGAAGAGAGTTGTTTAATAGGGCAATGCCACGGTTACACAACCATTCCTTAACTAAATTTTTTTAACTTAAATTTAGCAAATTGTGACATTCTTTATTGTCGTAAGAATAATCATTTTTGAAAAATTGATAATCACTCTAAGTAATGACACATTAAATTCCTTAATATCTTTAAAATCAACAAAAAATTTATAAGATTTCAAATTTGCATATTCTAAGTTAAGGAAAACCTTAGTTAAGAAATTATTGTGAAACCGGGGCCAGAATATTTTATTATATTTATCTTTTCTAGCCTGACCAAGGCAGCCAACTAGGATGTGTAGTTGGTTACTCTCAAATGCATTTTACATACCTCGTCACCTTCACAGTGACTGACAGGTGACAGTTCAAGCATCTTTTTTTAAAACCAGAAGATGACAAACTTCTAATTCATTTCCATGTCTTCTTTATATCAGGAATTTTGTGCAAGAACAAACCAATTAAAAATGTTGATTTTGTATGAGATCTTTAATTGTATATTTTAAACAGAGGTTATACGAAGTTGAGCATAGCGTATTTCTTGTTGAAAAATTGCGCCAATTTTGTTCATGATAAACTTTTTTCAATGGAGCTTGCCACTGTACCACGTGGTACCCTAACGTTTGTACGGAACTAGTATTTCCATTGGACTTTATCGGAATCAGTTCACGTTTTCTGTTAAAGATGACGTTATTCCGGAAAGAATTCGCAATTAAAACGTTTTTCCTCCGAAAAAACCCGCACAACAATAGGGTTGTTGATCACGTAGTATAGCGGCGAACCTCGTTGTCAGAAATTAGTTTATAAACCAGTCAATAGCTGCTTTTTGTGTGTTAGTTCCACGCATCACGTGATCCCCGACTGTCCATTTTGACAACTTAACATCACCCTCAGTTGTAACAATCGAGAAAGACCAGTACGGATTAGATTGGAACTTTCTAACATTGTCATTTGTGTAGCTTACTGTTCGGATTGTCTGTGCTCCGATTTCTGTTCCCGCGTTGTTCAAAGCTACATTGTCTGCTTGTAAAACCAAGGTTTGACCTTCAAGCTGGATCACAAACCTAAGCATAGATCCGGCTTTTATTGCGTTGATTAACTTTGTCTTGCTTCCAAATGTGTTTGATCCGGAACTTGAGGTAGATAACACGTGGTTCCAGGGTCGTGAGTCGATGTACCAAGATAGCTCGCTCGTACTGTCGTCATTTCCTCGGTTTGTCGTAGAACCGACATTATATCTAACTGTATTAACGTCACCAGTTGTTGACACGTGTTTCCAGTACCAGTGGGCGTTATCTTGGAATTTTTGTATTGATGCTTTAGACACATGACCTAGAAGTTGAGCACTTACGTTACCGTTTTTGATCTGCACGTTATCGGCTTCGATCGAATATCGATTTCTTATCACTTTTACACGATGTCCATTTAAAATAGCCGATTTTAAGTAATCCAATGAACCTTTGATATTGTTTCCATTTTTGTCATGTTGGTATGCAAGAGTCCAACATGTATCTGCCATCCATTTCAGTGCAACTTTGTCATTTGTATGACCGCGATCTTGATGCGATCCTATGCTCCACCTGGATATGTCGCGGGTTCCATCCGTTGACAACATGTTGAACAACCAGTAAGCATCGCTTTGGAAATCGATATGGCTTCCATTGTATTTTTGACTGATGCTCCAGAGATACTGTCCAGCTATCACGTTATTTTTAATGTCGATATTTGAGAAAGGTGACGTGTATCCTTTTTGTGTATTAGCATGGTAAATAACACGTACATCAGCGCCATTATCAACAGCTTCTGCCAAAGCATTTTTATTACCACACGTAGTCCACCCATCCTTCTCCGTACACACAATTGGCTTAGGATCTCCTGATTCGCAATTACCAAACAACCTAGAATAATAATAAAGGAATTAATAAATACTAAATGAAATTAATAATTAATCAAATTTGTAACCAGTAATTTAAACAAAAATGGTTTCACGAATTTGTTCCAAGCACTACTGATGAGGAATTGTATTCCGAAATGGTCGCCTAGCGATGTAAAATTAACATTGGAATAATATGCAATTAATTGAAAAAAGTTCCGGCCATTATTGCGGAAATTTGATTTTTGGAAAGATAAATCTTACTTTTAAACATATATTCTTGATACTTGCATATGGCATAAGCCAAAATTTCACAAAAATCAACCCCAAATTAAGGAGGAGCTGGCAAAGTCTCCATATAAGTGAAATTTTCTTGACTAGGACGTTAAACACCTTTACTCAACTCAACTTGTAATTGTTTTATAATTAATGGCATAATCTGATTTCGATAATACACGAGGAGGTTGTAGCTAGCTCTACAGGAGGTGCTTACAGCCCCGCTTCCCTAGTAGAAGTTCAGATGTTTTCATAATTCGGCAGTTTGAGATTGTTATTTCGACATTGATTGGTATGTTTGTTTTTACTTTGCTTCTGGATTTTCATTTGGACATGGAATGGCTTCTGGAGTTTGGATTTAATATAGATTGGTATGGTTGTTTTTTATTTAATAATAACAATTCTATACACTCACCTCACAAACCAAGTGACTTGTACGTTTGTTTTGGTTTCTGAAACTTTTGTGTGGACACCAACATACCAACGTGACATGTGCACATCCCCGGTTGTACATACATTCAATAACCACCAGTAAACGTTAGACTGAAAACCATTCCATGCTGATTTACTGACATGCATCAATGCCTGAGCACAACTTCGCCATTTCTAAAGTAGGCGTTTTGGGTGCTTGAGGCATATCCATTTCCTCCCCACGATTCTACAAAGAAACGAACGTCTGCTCCACGCTGGACGGCATCAATTAGGTCAGCCTTATAACCGAATACTTCAGCGCCAGTTATGTTTGTCGTTAATACTTTCTTCCAACCATCAGTACATTTACCTATAAATAAAATATGATATAAAATAAAAACAGTTTTATACTGAGTAAAGATGACGTCATAGTGACAAAACGTCACATAGTAACGAAGATAACTATCGTAACGAAGATAACTGTAGTAACAAGGGTAACCATTGTAACGAAGATAACCATAGTAACGAAGATAACCATAGTAACAAGGGTAACTATAGCAACTTGTAGCACCAAAGTAACGGTGGTATCCATAATAACAAGAAGCGCTACAGTTACAAAGAACATGCTACACCAGATAGCTGAAGCCAAAAATATTGCTACGTTTAGTTTCATCAGATGGCTATGGCATGTAATTGATAAGGTTGCTTTTTTCATCCAGTCAGATGATTTGAAGTCAAAGTTGGTACTCTCTCTCTCTCTCTCTCTCTCTCTCTCTCTCTCTCTCTCTCTCTCTCTCTCTGTTGACATCTTGGTAATCACTAGTCTAGTGGAGTTATTGACTAGAGAAAACTATTTAACAACATAATTAAGAATTACTTACCATGAGATTTTCCAGATTGTGTCAATAACAGACACAAAACACCAAGCACAGACAGCAGCACCGACGTCATATTACAATATCTGAAATTGATAATAAATATATGAGTGCATAGTAATGATCATTTTATAACATATGAAACCATAAGCGTCACCATTAAAAGTTAATTAAAATGAATTTAAGTGAACTAGAGTATAAGTTTAGGTAGTTTTTCAATATTTCATCATTAACACGTGTTATGTGTTTTAGTTGTTGATGTTGTAAAGTTGTGTCATGTCCCATCAGCAATGTTTCCACAATTCGCTACACAAACAAGTTTATAAATATTTAAGGGTTATCTAAGAACAAGTTCGCGTATGCGTGAGGTGTGCGAGTATAGTTTTGTTGTCAGTCTTGTACCAGCGCTTACTCGGGTCAAATTATAGGTGATAACTTACCTATTCAGTATGCCGTAGACAAGCACCATACCACCGATGCATACCACTCGCCTAACTGCATTATGCTTTGTAACGCCACATAGCGGTGTTGTCGCATAAACGCGTTCTAACACGTCTATGCGGGGAATTTCAACACATAAAGAGGATGCTTTTATGCGGCAAAAGGGCTAACTTCCACCGCATAAACAAAACATTTAAAACACGATACCATAATATCCTTCACTATCATAACCTACACCTCCATCATTACTACCACCTTCACTAAAACACCACCAACATCACTATCATGATCATGATGATGATGATGATGATGATCATCATCATCATTAATGTCACCACCACCGTTTTTGTCGAGATATAAGCTCCTTTTAAGATTCATACTAAGTCGTTAAAATAAGTCCTCTTTATGCCCTAAAAAGGCACCCTTGTGCCGAATAAAAGCAACACCGTCTTTATGCGTTGAACTCTGCCGCATAAACGTGTCCGAACTCTTTATGCGTTGAAATGTGTCTGGCGCGTTTATGCGACAACACCACAATGCTTACACCGGGTGAACAAGTCGATACACTGTTTTTTTAATACCGAGCGTCAGGCGAGGAAGCAGTATCGCTTTGAAATTCTCTTGAGGGGGGGGGGGGCACTCTACCACTGAACAATCTAGCTATATGTTTTTCTTGTTTCGTTAAATTATAATGTATCCTATAGGTCACACACCATTTTTATATTTTATCATAAAATATATTTAAAAACGGTATTTGTCTATTGTAATATTTTTAATGTATCTAATAATAAAAATTAAAAAAAAATGTATATGACAGTTGTAACTAAGTTTATGTTTTTTCAGTTCGACACAATTTCTTAGATAGTAATAATAATAATAATATAATAATAATAATAATAATTTTTAATTTTATGAAATAAAGCAATTCAAAAATAGTAATTATTATGTGATGATAATAATAATGATAACAATAATAATAATAATTTTTATTATTTTTATAATTTTATGAAATAAAACAATTCAAAAGTAGCAATTATCATGTGATAATAATAATAATAATATTAATAATTATAATTTTTGAATTTTTACGAAATAAAGCAATTGAAAGGTAGCAATTATTATGTGCTACTTTTGCATAGTTCATCAAAATTCAAAAGTTACAGCAAATAATAATAATAATAATAATAATGTGCTTACCTTTCCTTTTTAATTTAGCGATGTGGTTGATTGTCCGATGTTAGTATATACTAGTACCGTTAATTATATACACAAAGTTATCCGGTTTTTATTGTGGCATTTGTTTTTTATTTTTGATGTATATTTCCGAGTTTAAAGGTGTGTTTATTATTCAGTTTGTGGCCATTTAAAATCATATCAACATTCTATGTCAGGACCAACAGGTTTTATTTTAAAACAAACCCGGATATAAAAAGTACGGTAATAAAACAACAATAAAGTTGAAACGATCCTGTAATGGGACACTATCGACTGAGTCAGTACAGGCCTAATGAGAGTTTAACACTTAACTCGCGAATAACTGCCGAATCAACATCTTATCTCGGCCCCTCGTTAACGCTTTTTGACAGCTGTCATCTATCTCTCGACAGCTACTAGCCATCCATATTTTTGACAGCTGTCATCGATCTCTCGACAGCTACTAGCCATCCATATTTTTGACAGCTGTCATCTATCTCTCGGCAGCTACTAGCCATCCATATTTTTGACAGCTGTCATCTATCTCTAAACTACTAGCCATCCATATTTTTGACAGCTGTCATCTATCTCTCGGCAGCTACTAGCCATCCATATTTTTGACAGCTGTCATCTATCTCTCGGCAGCTACTAGCCATCCATATTTTTGACAGCTGTCATCTATCTCTCGGCAGCTACTAGCCATCCATATTTTTGACAGCTGTCATCTATCTCTCGGCAGCTACTAGCCATCCATATTTTTGACAGCTGTCATCTATCTCTCGGCAGCTACTAGCCATCCATATATCGGATACTCGGCAACCATACCTTGACTCCTTGTCGCCAAATGTTAAACTTTCGACAGGTCTGTACTGTACGCTCTCTATTCTCTATTAAGTGGTTATTAAGCGTTTCATCATTTAGAGGTCCGGGTTCGCAGGGAAAGTATTGCTGATGTCAGCTCTTTAAGTATTGATGATGTGGATAACGGAATTACAACACATTTAAATAAGTCAAAAAATATCTTGAATGTATATCATAAATATAGGTTTAAATACCATGTTAATGCGATATATCGTTAGTTTATTATGCATTTCTTGGAACTGCTAATAATAAAAACGTCTGTATGTACAGTTTCGACTATACCAAGCACTCAATTTGATACGATCATACAAAGTATCAGTCTAATGTCAACAGTTTTGTAATATACCGCAGTGTTTTTATATTAACATGTTTGTTCAGATGTAACACATATTTGTACAGTACAGACCTGTCGGAAGTTCAACACTGAGCTAACCGAACTCAGCTCCAATATAGTCGAGATATGGAAACCAAACTGCTGAGAGAAAGGTATCAGCTGTCTAAAAGATAAAGCTTACCAAGGACCTAGTTGAGTATCGGATTCGTTACTACTTTTTAGTAATTCGTTACTTTAGTGTTAAACTTTCGACGGGCCTGTACTGTAATTAACATACATATAATTACCACTAGTGTCTATGTATACTAAGTTTGTTTTTTGTTTCTCTAAATTGAGATAAAAATGATTTATGTTAAATACATTGGTTGAATTTTACATCAAATAAACAGATGCGGTAAAACCTTCGATAACTTTATGACTCCGCTTGTTGGGACAGTTTATGGAAATACCAAACATTACTTCTGTTGTTTTTATTTTCGCCTAATGAAGAAATAATGTCAATAAATGGGGTTTTACTGTATTACTAAAATATTATGACTTTGAACCATTTACATATATTTAAATATAAAATGCAATTCAGATTCATTTTGAACCTCTATTTCATTGGTTTTATAACTGTGTTTGTCATTCATCCAATCGACAGTCGACAGTCAGTAACTGTCGTTATCCTATAAACCTATGTAAAAAATGAGGATGATGAGTAATCGCTATTATATACTTTAGGATATTAAAATAATTTGAATTAATGACAGTGACATACATCACCGATCTAATAAACTCATCTCACCGTTTAAATTCGGATGGCTCTATGGACACATCTTAGTGTCAGATTGTAATTGCGCTTGTTGAAGGTCTGATTTTTTTCCTGTTTCCTACAACCTCAATGAATTCGAACTGACTACTTCGATGTTAGTAAAAGGATCTGGACGGAGGAGGGGGGTGTAAAATACTAATATTCAACCAACTCAATTTAATAAAAAAATGTAAAAATGTCCTAAGATTGTTGATCCAATCCCATTATTAAAATCTTTTTTTCACAAGGCTTTGTCATAGTTTAAAACAAAAAAATAACTAAAATAACATTTTTGCTAACGTTTTAATCCTTTTTTGGGACTTTTCAAGCATACCATAACGACCCTACCACAGTTGTTATGGTATGCTTGAAAAGTCCCAAGAAGGATGAAAACGTTAGCAAAAATGTTATTTAAGTTATTTTTTTGTTTTAAATATTTTCTACCATGTGTAAGACATTATTTCAAATTTTGGATATATATATATACCGGTATATAAAACAAACATACTAATCCATGTCCGAATCACAATCCAGAAGCAAAGTAAAAACTTTGAAACTGACAAGTTGGGTTAAAAACGTGAACTTCCACCAGGAAAGTGAGGCCGGGTGCTCCGGGAGGGTACAATAAATACACGGAGCTAACCTACAGTACAGGCCCGTCAAAAGTTTAACACAAAACTCACGAATAAGTGCTGAATCAGCAGGTCATTTTGGAACCTTTTTTACCTACCGGTACATTGTATATCTGGACAGCTTTTTGGCAGTTGTTTTTTATATCTTGGTAGATACTAGCCATCCATATCTCGGACACTCGGTAGCCGAGCCTCGTCTCCTGATTGTCAACCCAGTGTTAAACTTTCGACAGGTCTGTACTGTATCTCGGACACTCGGTAGCCGAGCCTCGACTCCTGTTTGTCAACCCAGTGTTAAACTTTCGACAGGTCTGTACTGTATCTCTGACACTCGGTAGCCGAGCCTTGACTCCTGTTTGTCAACCCAGTGTTAAACTTTCGACAGGTCTGTACTGTATCTCGGACACTCGGTAGCCGAGCCTAGACTCCTGTTTGTCAACCCAGTGTTAAACTTTCGACAGGTCTGTACTGTATCTCGGACACTCGGTAGCCGAGCCTCTGCTCCTGTTTGTCAACCCAGTGTTAAACTTTCGACAGGTCTGTACTGTATCTCGGACACTCGGTAGCCGAGCCTCGACTCCTGTTTGTCAACCCATTGTTAAACTTTCGACAGGTCTGTACTGTATCTCGGACACTCGGTAGCCGAGCCTAGATTCCTGTTTGTCAACCCAGTATTAAACTTTCGACAGGTCTGTACTGTATCTCGGACACTCGGTAGCCGAGCCTAGACTCCTGTTTGTCAACCCAGTGTTAAACTTTCGACAGGTATGTACTGTATCTCGGACACTCGGTAGCCGAGCCTAGACTCCTGTTTGTCAACCCATTGTTAAACTTTCGACAGGTCTGTACTGTATCTCGGACACTCGGTAGCCGAGCCTAGACTCCTGTTTGTCAACCCAGTGTTAAACTTTCGACAGGTCTGGACTGTATCTCGGACACTCGGTAGCCGAGCCTTGACTCCTGTTTGTCAACCCATTGTTAAACTTTCGACAGGTCTGTACTGTATCTCGGACACTCGGTAGCCGAGACTAGACTCCTGATTGTCAACCCATTGTTAAACTTTCGACAGGTCTGGACTGTATCTCGGACACTCGGTAGCCGAGCCTTGACTCCTGTTTGTCAACCCAGTGTTAAACTTTCGACAGGTCTGTACTGTAGCTGGTGGTATAATAATGTGGAGAAAAGCACACAATCTGGATTTAACTGCCAATGTCTCGTTGATGGAGATTAAACTACCAGTATAAAATTAAAAAAAAAAGAATTAAAAATGTGAAGAAAATTACACAATGTATTAATTAAGGGACAATGTATCGTTATAGAAAAATGCTTAAATTTTATTACATCATAGTAAGTATTATTGAAATAATCAACGTCTAATTTTCCACAAAAATCCAGTTCCTTTGTGTACTAACAAATAAACGAATTTATTCCCAGTATCTAAGAGGTATGAGGGTTTGATAGGATTTTGTCCTAAATGAACCGTTTTTGGTTTTTGAAAAATAAAAGTCTAAATATATTCTTGTATTTAAATAAAAAGCAGCCGTATTTTATGAGAATTTTCAGATGTTTGCTCATACAAAGGTCTATTTTACAAGCATTTTTCGTAGCAAGTCCATTTTTATGCCCCCTTTATGCTAAAATAAGAAAAATTAGCGAGTTTTTCTCGTCTATGATAATTATTTACTTTCCTGATGAAGGTTCACGTGTCTAACCTGACTTGTCAGTTCCAAAATGTTTGCTTTGCTTCTGGATTGTGATTCGGACATAGATAAGTATGTTTGTTTTTACTCTCCTTCTGGATTGTGATTCGGACATAGATAAGTATGTTTGTTTTTACTCTCCTTCTGGATTGTGATTCGGACATAGATAAGTATGTTTGTTTTTACTCTCCTTCTCGATTGTGATTCGGACATGGATAAGTATGTTTGTTTTTACTCTCCTTCTCGATTGTGATTCGGACATAGATAAGTATGTTTGTTTTTACTCTCCTTCTGGATTGTGATTCGGACATAGATAAGTATGTTTGTTTTTACTCTCCTACTCGATTGTGATTCGGACATAGATAAGTATGTTTGTTTTTACTCTCCTTCTCGATTGTGATTCGGACATAGATAAGTATGTTTGTTTTTACTCTCCTTCTCGATTGTGATTCGGACATAGATAAGTATGTTTGTTTTTACTCTCCTTCTGGATTGTGATTCGGACATAGATAAGTATGTTTGTTTTTACTCTCCTTCTGGATTGTGATTCGGACATAGATAAGTATGTTTGTTTTTACTCTCCTTCTGGATTGTGATTCGGACATAGATAAGTATGTTTGTTTTTACTCTCCTTCTGGATTGTGATTCGGACATAGATAAGTATGTTTGTTTTTTATTTGAAAGTGTTCTCTTAACTTTTTCGTTATTGCTTCTGAAAATACTATCAAAACGCAATCTTTATTTTTCTTAGGAGAAAATGGTCAATTTTTGAACAATAGGGAAAATTACAACTGGCCACTTTAATTTTTTTTAAATAACTATTTTCTTCTTTCAAAAGACACTTACTAATAGAGCAAGTCTGGTTAATTTTCATAGAACAAAACTACGCACATATCACCTGTGAATTATAAGTGAATCGAGATGTTAGTTTATACATGTACTTTATTGTACTAGTTTTCTGTTTATTGTATAACGATGAAAATGAGATTATGGATGTTGAGGTTTGTTCAACTCGACTCCTAAAGAAAACAAGTTTACAAAAATGGAGTGCTTGTTCAAAGAACTGGTCTAATCATCTTGGTTTTGGTTTCATAATTTTGGTCCAAGCACTACTAATGAGGAATTGTATTCCGAAATTGCCGTCTTGTGCTGTAAAATTAAAACTGGAATAATATGTATTTTAACCACTAAGCCGGTATCTCTGTTAGTAGCTGGTGTACCGAGGATATCACAAACTCGGTAGATAATATTTGTGTAATATTGTCTAAATGTGATGCTAGTTAAAATTTGAAATTCCTCAAAAACTAAGGTATACTCCCTCATGCAAAGCATTTCCTTAGCTGATTTTGGTGAACTATATTTTGTTCCTTTGGGTTTCTTTTTAACATTTTGGAAAAACGTTTTGTTTTCATATTTCTGGTCCAAGCACTACTGATGAGGAATTGTATTCAGCTGTCTAGTGCTGCTAAATTAAAACTGGTATAATATATAATAGAAATCCTCAGATGTTTAAAAATACATCGTTACGTCATTAATCCGTTCAAGCAGGAGGCAATGTAAAAAAGCGCCCATCAAACCACCATACCTCTTTACCTAACGAACATGTTCTATTTTCTATCCATATGTAATATAAGATGAAGTATACACTTTTTACTTGTCGAATTTAAACCTTAAATTAAAGTTCTTATTTCAGCCTATGAAAACGAGCCGAACAGTCGTTATTTTTTTGAATTGTTTTTCAACTAAATGCAATTATTAATAAGTTCAAATCTCGGTTTCACAATCATTCCTTAAGCTAAGACTTTCCTTAACTTATCGTATCTTCATAATTTTGTTGATTTTCAACTTTTCAGAAATTTAAGGTGTCGTTTTTAAGATCACATCTAGATTAAAACATTTGCATTTAGTTTTGACAAAAATATTCACTAGTAGTTCCAAAGAGAGATTAGCAAAAATTGTTCAATTTAAGTTGAGAAAAATCGAAGCCGAGGAATGATTGTGAAACCGAGGCCATGTCAAATTGTGGATTAAGTATACAGTACAAACCTATTGACAATTAACCACTGCGGTAGCTCAGTTGGTAGAGTGCTTGCTCCGTAAGTGGGAGGTCGTGGGTTCGAACCCCGGTCGGGTCTGACCCAAGACTTGAAAGTGGGTAGTGACTGTTCTTTCGCCAAGCACTCGGCATTACGAAATGAAAATCACGGTTCTTTCGGATAGGAACTTAAAATAAACGAGGTCCCGTGTCACAGTGGGCTTGGCACGCTAAAGAACCCTGCTGTATAATGCCATCAGCGCAACGCACAGGCAAAATTTCTGCACCTTCGCCTATAGCTGGCGACGTCTCGATATAAGTGAAATATTCTTGACTGGGACGTTAAACACCATTACTCACTCACTCCTATCGACAGTTAAACACCTAGCTGACGATTGATGTCTAATACACAGCTTGTTTTAGCTCATTTTACCGATATCACTGCAGCTTAGTGCACCCTATCTCTCGGCAGCTCAGTGCACCCTATCTCTCGGCAGCTCAGTGCACCCTATCTCTCGGCAGATTTTGAGCTACTAGCTATTCAAATCTCGGCCTCTCGGCAGTCAAGTTTCGGATTTTTTTCGTTAGCTCAGTGTTAAATATTCGACAGGTCTGTCCTGTACATGTCTTTGTATAATATTGTAATGGTCCGTTGATTTTAACGACAACATTTAAGTGGTGTTGACTCAGTGGTAAAATTAGTTTTTATTGGTTAAATATGCATATATATGTAACAGTTAATAGTTGTAACCAGGAATTACGTGTAATTACTAAGAGAGTCAGTAATTACATGTAATTACTGGCAGATTTAGGGATTTCACGAAACAGTTAATACATGTAATTACTGAAAACTATTGCTATTTACTGAACAATATTATCTGAACATTCTAATTGCAAAGCAATTTATTTGGTGGTTTTTTTTAACATATTGTGTGTTTTACTTGAACAAGCACAGAATACATCTAGTGAAAGCTCTCGTCATATCGAACATGAAATAAAATGATAAATTCTGCACAAATCATCTTGAGGTATTAACCACATTATATACTGTTAAGGAATGAAATAAGTAAATAAGTTTTATTAAACATGAAATAGAATTATAAATTCTGTATTATTATGGGTAAGGAATGAAGTAAGTTAAACACCATTTATTGTGGCATAAAAGAGAGTTATGACATCTTGAGATGCATAATATATTTGATTTAACACATTTACGGTTTGTTTTTGAACATTCAGTTTAACATGTGCACTTCACAAACCTTGTCCTATTCCAGGATGATACTGTGATCACCATGTCACATGTCAACACTTGGAATAAGTACAGCTAGTTTGGTTGTCATTTACTAGGAATCTGATTGCCATTAACCCATTTGTGCATTTCTATTGTAAGTTGTATTTCTTTTTCATCTAAATTTGCCATTGTAACAAATCCTAAAGAAGTCTTTTTGATATTACAAAATAATATTCTCAAATTAAACAACTGTATTTGACTTCTCGTTTGGGGCCTTAATCTTTGGACTTCGCTAGGCGCCGAAATTGTTAATGCCTAATGAAGTCTGGACCTTATTTAGGTGTTGCTACATGCCTTAGGAAACAATATTCAAATTTGGCTGTAGTTTTACGCTTGTTCACTGAATTTTACTGACTCTTACTTGTGTTTATTATCGAAGTGTTCAGTAAATAGGTGTAAAAATGATAAAGAAATTCAGTAATTACCTGTATTTACTGGAACATTTTAGGAAGTAAATGTTATAACTAACTCCAATGGGGATTACAGGTAATTACTAAATTTGAGTAAATACATGTAATTCCTGATTTTAACTATTTACTGTAACATATATATTATATAAACCAAAGGTTTATATAATCTATTTTCAGTCTCATCATATAGTTGTATCATCAATATAACCAGTTTTACTACATACAGTTTCACAATAATTCTTTAACTACTGTCTATTTACTCTGCTGCAGAGAAAGGAACAACGATAATATTTCAAAGATTTGAATGACACGGTTTAAAACCAATTAATCATTTACTTACATGAACCGAGTCGTTGCTAAAAATCCTTATTTTGATCTAATCCATGCATTATAACTCCTTTAATACACCAAAACATATTTTTGATTTGTGTTTACAATGGTAAAAATTTTGACAAAATGGAGGCGTCTTTCGTGTGACGTAATGATGACGGAAGAATTTATTATTTACGTAGGTTTGCAAGGGGTACAATGAAGGGTAGTTCAAAGGTCGGGTTGAGTTTAAGAGTTTTAAATTTAAGTCAATTTTTCAAAAGTTTGAAAATGCAAAAAGGTAGTTCCCTTTATTACTTTATTAAATTACCATGTTAATTATCATTAAATGTTCATCCCGGTTACAAAAAATAAATCCGTTCTTGAGCTGCACTAACTTACGTAAATAGTCAACTCTTTTGTCATGACTACGTAACATAAAGAACCCCGCCATTTCGAAAAAAATACCATTGTAAACACCCACCCAGGTTATAATTTTTTACATATAGTGATATATAGCAAGAATTGAGCCGGAACAGTAATTTTAGTAACGACTGGTCGATGTAAGTAAAAGAATTATTGATTTGTACCCGGCATATTGGAATCTATAAAATATCTTGCTTTCTCCGAAATAGGCTAAATATTTTTCTTAACTTATATTTCGCACATGCTGGCAATCTTTTTCTGAACTACAATTTAGCATATTTAACATGAACTAAGCATGAAGTGATTTTTAAAATGACACCTTAAATTCCTGAATATCTTATTGTTAAGTTTTGAAACTTTTTAAATACATGCTGGAACCTGTTTCTTTAAAATAGAAAAGGTCTGTTTGCCATATATTGTCCAGATTCAGAAACAGTTTGCCATTAAACCGGTGCTGCTCGTCCAATTGATAGGGAGTTTTATAATCAGTTTTTTTTTAAATATTTCTTGCCATGTCTAATTTGGCTGATTTTTCCCTTTAGTTTATATCATATTTTAAGTTGCATGCGCATTGATAAAAACTTTATACTTTCCTTTTTCATTGTCAATTTGATTAAATACGTGATGGATGTAGCTAGCTAAAGAAAAAGAGGTGCTTCCCCTTTCGGAGCCACCTGCCTCATATCAGGGGTGGAAGTTCACGTGTTTTGCCAGTTTACTTCAATTTTTGGATTGTGATTTGAAGACTTAAAGGTTTGTTTTTGATTATAATGGTTTGTATATAACCTTTTCCGGGCTCACTTACCTGGTGGAAGTTCGCTTGACTTAATTTAACTAAATTTGGAAGTTTTTCAAAGTTTTATGTTGATTTTTGTATTGTGATTTGAAGAATAAATTGTTTGTTTGTTTTCCATCATAATACTTTGTATTTCATTGTATTTTGGTACATGTTTTGTAACACCAGCACTGTTAATAAACCATGCTCAATATAATGAACAAAACAATTCTTCCAAAAAACGTAATTTTAATGAGCGATTTTTTTCTTTATGAGTAATGTAACAAATCTCATTGAACATTTCTTGCATATAAAGCAAGGTTTATCTCGCTTTCATTAAGACCGGCAGCCAGTATAAAATGCTGTTAATTTTGCTTGTGTGGTAGTTTCCGTAAACCTAAGCACGGTAGAATAGTGCATACAAATTATTATTGTAATTATCTTGATAACACTTTTTATGTAGACTCTGTTGTATCGGGTGCTGTAATGCATGGCGAATTCTAAGACTGTTACGCAGTTTTTATCACAGATTTTTTGTTTTAAAAAAGCTACATGCATACAAAATTCTTTAAACCATAAAATAGTCAAAATACAAAATGCCTATGCCGTATCGGTACTACTTGTGTAGCAATCCCCATTAACAAAGACATCTTAAAGCATGACCATTCGATGCGCTATAGTCTTTTGGAAACTGTCACCGAAATATGCAGCCCTTTGTCGTCAGAGTTTATTTTCATAGATATGCAACTAGACTGTATCAAAAAACCTAAGATCAAAGTTAGAGCTGCAACATATTAACTATATGAAAAATACATGGATTGTATATTATACCAATCAAAAACAAACATACCAATATCAAATACAAACATACCGGTTCATATAGCGAACAAAATCCCAAAAGCAAAGTTCTTAGCAGCTTTAAAACCTGACAAATTAAATAGTTATTAGCACGTGAACATTCAGTAAGGAAGTGAGGCCTGGTACCTCGGAAGGGTAAGTACTTCCTGTTCAGCTAGCTACACCCGCCACGTTTATAATCTTTGGAATGAATAGAACTTTGGATCATCCAAGATAAATATTGTTTAAATACAGGGACATTATGCTTAATTGCGACTATGAAACTTTTGAGGGCATTCATAGACCAAGGTCTGCATTATCCCTGCATCAAAAATTAAATGTAAACAGCTTGTTTTGTTGTTTAAAGATTCCGTAACGGGTACAAGCTCTACAATAGCGTATTCACTGTGAAACAAATACAGTATAAGCAGAAGAAACAAGTATATATTTACGGACTGAGTTAAATGATTTGGCGACAGACATATCTTTTTTATGCAGTGATGACAAAGGGATTATTGGCCTATTAGTGCACGCAGAGCCTTAGGCACGACCTAGAAAAAAGAATGGGGCCGTTAAAACATTATTGTTGATAAGTAATATGATGTCTCTATATCCAAAATCATCCTGGATATATTTGACGTCCAAAACATCTATGTTTTCACACGTGGCGGGTGTAGCTTGCAATAGAGGTGTTTCCGCAACACACGGTCTCACCTCTCTGACTGACATTTACGTGTTATCCATACATTAATAACACTGATTGCCAGTATAAAACCGAAATGCCCTGATATATATTTTTATTCTATACACTAATACTAAGCAACCAATCGACTAGAAATCTTTAAAATATTGATAAATGTATCCTTTTTATTAATTGAATCTTGCGGACGATAAAGGAAGGGAAATTGTTTATGTTTGGATAAAAAGAGCATGCTATCAATCACTGGTTAGCAATCATGTGGCGCTAGGTATTCAGCAATAATCGAAATCGCATGAAATAAATGCATGTATTTGTCAGAAAAATTACATTATATATTTTATGAATTTTTGATTTACAAATTCAATTTGTTGGAATGAATTAAGGTCAAACATGCAACATACATCATTATCATTTATTTCAGCGGATAACTGGATATTATTACCATGCTATTTATCATCTTAAACTCTTGCTGAGTTTTTATTGCCATTTTTTGCGAACCACGTACATACATGAATGGATTTAGGCAATGTACCCAGTGATAAATACCCCTTAACGTATGCGGGATGCTTTGGAAAACTTTTACGTCGGCAATTCCCACGTCCTACGTACGCGAAAACTTCAACTGATGCGATTTCATATCCAAAGGAAATGATCAATCCACACAAACATTAAGGAGTTTCGGGTGATACATTTGGGAAATCCATTGGAAGTGTACCTATGTTTGCGTTTAAATTTTATAAGTGTAAATGTTTGTCGAGGTTTAGACATTTTCCGAAGTTGCCTCATTTCTCCATATGCTACGTAATAAGTTTTTATATCACTATGGTTACTTTTTATTGTTACCACATCTATATCTTCTGTTATATATATGTTGATATTGTGTAATAATAATTGTATTGTACATACATACTGTGTATATGATATTTTTATCTAACATTTCCAATTAGGTTATTTCAAATAATAAAAAAACAATACTTTATGTGAAAACATTTTACCACAGAAAAACCACTGAACTATGTTATGACATGTTCTGTAGTAGTTACGTCATTGTTTCCATTTGACAAATCGGAGATTCCCCAATGACGTTACAATGAGAAATGCACGTGTACTGTACCGCGGCAATGTTGTATCACCAGTGTGGTGATACAAGATCCTGTACCATACGTGTTCGATAAAACTTGTATTTCGTCATATCTGATAGAAAAACTAGTGTAATGTTATATATATGTTGATATTGTGTAATGGTGATTTTTAAACACTTATCTAACACACAAACCAATGATATAATGGAAAGTATCATTTATGGCACAGTCAAGCCTGTCTATAAAGGCCACCTAAGGACACCAGTAAATGTGGCTCTATAGACAGGTGACTCTTATATACAGGTTCAAAACTATAAATAAAGAGCAATTATTGGGATAAGATTTGACTGGATTTTATAAGCAGGTGGCCCTTATATAGAGGTGGCCTTTAACTCAGGTTTGACCTATAGTGGATTGGGTTTACCCACTGTAACCTTTGTTTGACTCAGAATTAAGGAACTTCCTGCAGTGATATCTACAATTTTCAACTTGTCCGAGATGCTCTTGTGTCTTGAATCTTGAATATATTTATTCCGCAAAAACTATAATAAAATATTAACTTGTTTCCACAAGGATTTCATACGCTCAAACTTTGACACTTTTTAAGTATCTCCAAAATATATACAACCCTCTGCAGTTTAAGCCATGGTATAACACAATGTAAATTTTATGATGATACTGTTTACAAACTTCGTAAAATTGTTAGAAGTAACAATTATTATGCCTGTTATAAAAACACGTTTAAAAAACTTTCGCAAGAGGAGTGAGTGAATTATTGTTTAAAGCCGCATCAGCATTATTGCAGCTATTCGCAGCTAGAAAATTAGCATCAATAATACAAACTATTAAAATGTTAAACTAAAATCAAAATACATTAATCAATCACTCAAACCGGATTATTTATTGATCTTGTAATGTATTTTTTCTCACTTCCTGGTTCACGTTTTTAACTTAATTTGCCAAATGTGTTACTTAATTTTGGCATTTTTAAAGTTTATACAATTGAGAATTGGATATTATGAATCGATATGTTTGTTTTTTCTTTAATTTTTTTCGTTTTTATGCCTTGTCAATTGCCAGGTTAACGTTTTTCTGATTTCTATTTCATGTATTCCGTCCTGTTAAACTTACAATGATCAAATAACATGGTAAATGAATTATATGACATAATCAAAAACAATCATACTAATCCATGTCCAAATCATAATCTAGAAACAAAGTAAAAACTTTGAATCTGACAAGTTAGGTTAAACACATGAAATTCCACCAGGGGAATGAGGCCGGGTGTTTCGGAAGGATAAGCACCTCCTGTTTAGCTAGTACACTCGCCACTGAACTTAATTTAAGAGTGAAAAGTATTTTATGTAAATGCAGAAGAGTTGAAAGATCACGTAAATACATTTTATTTGATATGTACACAAAATAAGTCAGTTTATTTTAGAATACAAAGTTTATTTCATATCAGTTGCATATTTAGTGAATTACTGTCAAATCGACACTAACTAATTCTAAACATACAATTGTTTTTATATACTAACTTTGATTTGTTTAAAATACATGTACACAGTTAATGATATTCTGCTAATAAAAATTAAATTGAAGCATACCCCGCTCTTCTCACTTGAAGGAAAATAGAATGCTTGCGTTTATTAAACAAATTATTTTTTACCAATATAATATTATTATTTACAGTATTGTTGATAAGTTTGATGTCGACGTCTCTGTGTTCAGGATTGCCCTGGATACATTTGACGCCCCATAGTTGCATGTTCATTTCACATAATTTCGATTACACACGTGATGGGTGTAGCTAGCTAAATAGGGGGTGCTTACCCTTCCGAAGCTCCAGGCCTCACTTCCTGGTGGAAGTTCGCGTGTCTAACCTCACTTGTCAGTTCCAAAGTATTTACTTTGCTCTTGATTGTGATTCGGACATAGATTTGTATGCTTCTCTCTTTGATTACAAAGGTACCACTATCTGGCTACCAGATATCTAGCAGTTCTAACATGAAAGAAAAAAACCTTTTGTCAACTTCGATTCCAATGCTGGTGTGGCACGACATCTAACAGCCTTAATATAAAATAATTTTTTGTCAAAGAAGATTCCAGTGTTGGAGTTTGTGCGATGGCTAACAGCTCTAATAAAAGAAATTTTGGCAAATTCGATCCGTGTTGGAAGTTTGTGGGATTTTTAACAGTACTAATATGAAAAAACAATTTGTCAACATCGACTCCAATGTTGGAGTTCGTGTGATGTCTAACATCCATGATATGCCGCAACTTTTTTGTCAAGTTCAGTTTGAATGTTGGAGTTCTTGCAATTAATCAGCAGATAATGATGGAAGAAAAGCTTTTTGTCAACTTCGATTTCTGTTTGAGCGAGAACTTGTTTTCAACTAATTACCGGTACTTCTTTATCTGATCTGTACTGTTGAAACATCTAATAGCTAAAGACCGCTTCACTACAAATAATAACATCTACTGGAATTTACAAAAAAGACTAAAAAGGCCTTCAATTTGTGAAGTGGAAGCATCCTGGTATATTGAGGTAAAATATTCATCTTTAAATAATTAATGCAAGCTAATTAAAATATTTCATGTATCTATATATCTATCTAAGGAATGGTATATCTTTTCATTAATAACACTACTTATATAATTTAGTCTTTCAACTAACTAGCAAAAATCACACCGCAGATTAACATCTTTGGTTATGGTACTGCAATAGATCTACATGTCATTACTTCACTTCAGTACACATCAACCGCTATCTATGTTCTATGCTTTGGTACATTGCCTTCTTTCCTTTAAAGAAACAGGGATGCCTACGGATTTTTCTAATATCAGATCTAATAATAAAACAAAAAACTATTGTTGATTCATGTACGAAACTAATATCATGACAAAATATGAACTCTGTATCTTTTCGGTTAAGTACAACAAGAATATGACAAATAAAAACTCTTAAAAGTGACGTCATTCTGCACCACAAAGAGATCATTAAAGCTTCTTTATATAATCTGCCCATTGTCATCAAAATTTAACCACCATGTTGAGTTAAGTTGTAGATGTGACAAGCACCGTGATATTTACAGGATTAAAGCTGTACATCCTGATCGTCACACACCGTACCTATCATGTCTAAAGTTTGGGTACTGATACTTGTACCATTGGTAAATGTCTGTGTGGCGCTGGTTGATCTACTGAACGCACTACTAAATGACCCGGATGGACGAAGTCTGTGTGTTAACTCCATATCTGAAATTAAAAGAAGTAGCATGATCACTATATAATACACCATTGAAAAATTACTAGGGTATGTGGTTATACGGAAAGTCATCATGATGGGAAAACATTGCCAGAGGAATTCAAAACAAGTAAATAAGGAAGAAAAAGAGCATTTGACACCCGAGAGACGCACATTGGAAAGGAATGGAAAGGAGATTAAAAACCAAGAATTCTATAGATGAAAATGAGTTCCATGGTTACAGCTCCATGGGTCACTAGGAACGAACAACAAGCAATCAAGTATTGTAATTTTATTGTAGTATGATTTTTGTAGTTGTAACTTCGACTTTTGTCGTGTTTACGTTTGTTTAACACGTTTGTTCTGTTGCACACAAAAACTGTTGCGGATAGCACAAACACGCCAAAACAAACCACATGGTACCTATATAGTTCACTAGTCGTTTGACCCCTGACATTTTGACAGAACAATATATATACAACCACATGACAGTATCAATTATATATAAATATTCTGAATACCAAATCATTACCATCGTCTAAAATAAAAAATATAACAATTTCATCATGTAAGATTCAAATAAATTCAATCTCTGCAATCTTTAATATGACCGCAGTCAGTCTGTGGTCCAATGTTAAATCAAATTATACAAAGAAATTTTCTCGTAACATGGACAATTTAATTTATCAGCCTTGATAAAAATTGCAACACATTTTCATTCCCAGACGTGCTGGATGTGATGTTTCATTTCTGAATAATATTATTATCATTACAAAAACGGCTATACCATGGCCTAAATAAAGATTTAATTACAAATCTGACACAAGAAAAGGTAAAATATTCTGTAGACCTCAACTGACTTATATATCTGTAGAATAATTGAAACTCAAATAAAGAAAGTTCCGAACAGACGGAATTCAATCAATGTCAGTGTTGCGTTTGACTTAATTATAAGTTGTCAATAACAAACGGTGGTTTGCAGATCGCATCAATGTCATTAAAATGCATTGTGGTATTGGGTTATTCGTCCTGTGTGAAAACTAAACATTTCGTGATTGATTCTAAATGACATGTGATCAGAACCCCTGTCGTATAGCTGAAGTCTCTAGGACCAATCTTAATTGACGAATTACGCAAAACCAACACAAGAATACATCAATGTCTTTCTGTTTGATTCCTTAAGGCATTGAAAAAATCAAAATGGCTACTCAAGACGCGGGAAATATCGACACGCTTTAACTTTATAAAACATAATTATAGAAAAAGTGTACATCACTGCCAAATTCTATATGTGTAACTAAATGACCAATGAAATTGACAGAGAATGATTGATTCCACAGAAAGAGTAAAATACAGCGTCTTTGATAGACATATACCCATGATAAACGTTTAAAAGAATTAATTTTGTATGTCAAAGGAAAGACTAAAATATCCTATTTATATCACTACTTGATGGTTGTGTTGAATAAATCAGCAAATATATTTGAAATGTGTCCATTTTTCTTTTTATCAATTTGATAAACGCATAACTAGCCGCAAATAAATTACAGCAATATCGTAAAATTTATACTGATAAGAAAATGTAACACAAAAGTTCACGAAGAAGAGGCAGTTGAGACTAAATCTTAAACTCGCACATAGCCTTTAGTGTTATCTGAATTTTACTCGTTAAGAAATAATTGCGACATTAATTGAAAAAAAAATAAAATCTGGCGCCTAATAAAGACAGTAAAATGTTTTTGAAGGACACTTCGCTCACCTAAAAAATAGCAATTCTATCAAATTAAAATGAATTCGCCTGTTTTGACAGTTTTTTCTTTGTTTTAGTCGTGATTTAAACATCGGTATTTTTGTTTTTGATAAATCGGTAACAAAGTTTGCACGCACTTGTTCGCAAGAGATTCTGTCATATTAAATTGGTTATATTAAGCCATCTTGTCATAGGATAAATATGCAAGATAGAACAATGTCCTTGGCAAACTTGCAGTGATATCTGTAACTGACCAAACGTAATTGTTTGATGTAAAAACAATATTACTCGTTTTCAGGAGTTAAAAAAGGAATATTTAACAAAATAACAACTGTTCTATTTATAACACGCTAGTGCAATACATTTTTGCTCAGAGAACAAACTTTGAAAATCTGCAAATTATATTTATTAGCAAGTTAAATCCTAGAGTTTTCATTAGGAACTTGAATTTTTTTGGCTTAAAGATGTTTCTACAAATTGATACAAATAACCTGTATTGAATACCTACCACAACAGGAAAATGAAAATGTTTCAAATCGCGATGGCCTCATAGATAAGACGTCAGTCTACAAATCCAGGGTCTCTCACAGGTGCGAGTTTGAGTCCCGCTCAAACCACATGTGGGAATGTGAATTTTCTTTGCCGTTGGCCTTTACTGGTTCACCCGTTGTCAGTATATTGTGACTCGGGTAGTGATACCCTTTTCTGCTGCATACTGACTCGGTGAGTTGGCACCTTAATTCAGACCATACAGCACCCATCCACTTTACATGCATACACGAACTTGTTCATGGATTTTTTCATTGAGATTAATAAAAAAATTTTCGTCGCGAATAGCTAAAAAATTGCTGATGCGACGTTAAGCAACATTTAACAAATCAAACAAAATGTTTTATACTAATTGAATTTTGAATTCGTTGGTTGATATTTGTTCTTTTCTATAAAGATACTTCTCAAACTAGTCAACAACTTGTTAATGAATTGCTTACCTTCGGAATGTAAGGTTGTTCCAGTACATTGGTACGTGTTTGATCCACTTTGGTAAGTATTGTAGTTATTTTGTTTTGGTGGACACGGCATTACTGGTTTTGCTGCCATCATAGATTGTCTAACGTTCTGCTCTGGATGGAGCAGTATAATATAAAGCTTTGGTGTAAACATACACACTAAACCAACAGTCGCACTCAGACTTATAGAAAAACACATTGTAGCTATTCTAATTTGAATATTATTAGCTGTACTGAAATATATTGGCACAAATGCTAACCATATAATACACGTGGTATACATTGTAAATCCTATATATTTAGACTCGTTAAAAGCTTCAGGTATATTTCTAGTCAAAATAGCATAAAATGTACAAATAATAACAAGTAATATTGGATAGCTAAAACCAACCATATACCAAGCACCTACAGCATCGTGACAAACTAACTGATGACTTTCCCTTGTTGCAAAATACGGAATAGCTTTTGGCGGGCTTAACAGCAACCACACAACTCCTACTGCATTCTGTAAAGCTACAAAAGCACCACATATTACTAGCTGTGATTTCGGGCTTATAAATTTCGGTCGTTTACTCGTCCTTTTACCAGCTCGAAAAATTCTTGAAATACGATTGGTTTTTGTTAAAATTGCTGAATAACATATTGCAAAGCACAGTCCTATTCCAAATTTTTGGGCTCCGCATATTATTGTGCTAGGCTTTGACACGAGAACAAACGTCATTCCATAACACAGAAAGATCCCCACCAGCAGCACAAAGCTGAGTTCTCGTCCTGAGGCTTTGACTACAGGCGTGTTACTATATCTTATAAACACCAAGCCCACAAAACATGTAGCAATAATGCCTAGGGTAGACAGAGTCATGGCGGTAATGGCGATGGCATCAGTATAGGACAGGTACTCTATATGTATTTCTATACACCGTAATTTGTCGTCGCTAGGCAACGTTCCCATTGGACAGTTTACACACTCGTATTTGTTAGGTAAGTATTGGAAGATGTGACACCTGACACAAGTCCAGCAACACGTGTCGCCATCTATCAGCTGCATGGCTTCACCTTCTTTACAAGGCTTACTGCAGACGGATTCCGGATGTGATGGTTCATTCCATCTAAACTTAAGGTTAGTGATCTGAAAACATACAAATTTTGATAGTCTGCGTTACGATGTATCCATCTATATATCTTCACCTAACTTTGTTTTAACAAAGCTTTATCAAAGACAAGCATGCCAGTCCATTTTCAAATAAAAATCTCAAAAGCTGGCTAACCACTTTGAAAACTAGCAAATTCACATGAGCTAACACCAAGGAGAGAGACCAGGTGAAACATAATTTCACTCAAAATGTAAATACAAATTAAAAACACCAAAATCTTGTGACAGTTATGTGGATTCGTCTTAATATCATGATCAATACTGGCTTAATAGGCTTATAAAAATTAGATTGAAAACTTTGTCCGATTGCCTTGCCTAGGGGATGTTCAGAAATTAATCAATACATTTATAATTTTTAATTGTATTTTTACTTTACCCAATACCACAAATAATTAAAGATTTAAAAAATTAAGAGTATACTTACATTTATCAGCTGATCATTGTCAAAAAACCCGACAGTCTCCCATTCATAATGACCTTTGACCCGCTGTCTAAAATTTAGTATTCTGTAACGTGCTGGTCCGTCACCGTTTGGTAGAAATGAAAACCGTTGTCCTGACAAACCTATACAGAATGATAATAAATGTACTTGGATAATGTTTAAACTGTAACGTTCACTACAGACCTGTGGAAAATTTAACACTGGGCTAACAGAGAAGTGCCGAATCGAGTTTTTAAATTGTTAGTAATAAAAACAAATATACCAATCCATGTCTAAATCACAATCCCAAAACAAGGTAAAAATAAACATACCAATCCATGTCCAAATCACAATCCCAAAACAAAGGTAAAAACAAACATACCAATCCATGTCCAAATCACAATCCCAAAACAAAGTTTAAACAAATATACCAATCCATGTCCAAATCACAGTCCCAAAACAAAGTAAAAACAAATATACCAATCCATGTCCAAATCACAATCCCAAAACAAAGTTTAAACAAATATACCAATCCATGTCCAAATCACAATCCCAAAACAAAGTTTAAACAAATATACCAATCCATGTCCAAATCACAATCCCAAAACAAAGTTTAAACAAATATACCAATCCATGTCCAAATCACAATCCCAAAACAAAGTAAAAACAAATATACCAATCCACGTCCAAATCATAAACTCAAAACAAAGTAAAAGCAAATATACCAATATTTGTCAAAAATCACAATCCCAAAACAAAGTAAAAACAAACATACCAATCCATATCCAAAGCACAATCCCAAAACAAAGTAAAAACAAATATACCGATCATTGCCAAATCATAATCCCAAAAACAAAGTCAAAACAAACATACCAATCAATGGCCAAATAACAATTCTAAATAATATCAAAATTTTGAAGACTGACAAATTGAGTTATACACGTGAATTCCACCAGGAAAGTGAAGCCGGATGCTCTGGAAACTTTTTTTGCTTTTTCAAATTCAATTTGCTATCTCTAACCTGTAAATTTGACTTTTAGAAGGTATTCTTTGAGCATTTCTCCATCCACAGGGTCCATGGCACCACACAACCCCGGTACGCCACCACACTTGTCAGTATGCATATCCTGAAAAGGATTACAAAATTATTATTAAACTTGAAAAACTACCTTTCATGCTGCTGTGTTAAGAAAACATAATTTCGATCCATGCGTTAACAAATTGAAATAGATGACTGTTTATTCCTCAGATGCGTTCAACTTTTGCTGGAAAATTCAGCCTTTGTGTTCCAGTAAAACAGTTTACAAGTCCATGCAATACTTCTTTCCATTTAAGGGACGTGTCACGCCATAGACCTGGAACTTAATGATACTGATAATGTTTATTTTCATTCTAAGATCAAAGAAAAATGAGATATTGGTATTACCTAGTAATAGAAAGCTAAAAGCCAATAAGCAGTTATCCATCAGGCTTATTTAGTAAAATTACAGTGTTTTATAGAATGAAACATCATAAATGTAAACATTCGAATATATCTATACACATTTCAGCATACTCACCTTAAAAGCATACGCAAAAGTCATAAGGGCGTCACTAACAAACTGCAACTGAGCCTCCATATCAAAAGACTTCTCATCTACAACCTCGTCCCCAGTACAGCTAACATTAAAGTTATCATTAAATGGCGTCCATCTACTGTTGGGATATTTACATTTAAACAGTTGTTCCCAGTACTCTACAAACCAGGGATTTCGGGTGTTGGTTTTTGGCCTCAAATTTAGGAAGTATTCCCTAAATCCCTTGACTTCATACGCTAGTGGTTGGACACTAACAGCGCCTTCAACCTATCGAATAAAAGAAAGAAAATATTCTATCAGATCAAAAGGCTGGTTAAACCAATAGGACTCCGTGCAAAATTGGACTGGATTCAAACTTGTCAAATGTGCATGAGTTGACATTATTGGGATTAATCGTTGACGTGACAGAATGTTTTAGACTTGCAGTGCGCTCAGGGCATTTTGCAGAGCGGGTTTTTCTTTACACGTGACATCGGTTTTAAAGATTTCTTTTGAAAGAGGTGTCTCTTCTGAAGCTTGGTTTTAAGACTGGATAAGTTCACGTTAGAACAAAAATAATTATTTTAGTTTTAAATTGTTGACCAAAGGGTATTGTAAGACTAACCTTATCAGTGCCCTCAAAAACTGTTATGGCCGTCATCACGGTATTGTTGATAAGTTTACTGTTTCTGTGTCTAGGATTGCCCTGGGTATATTTGACGTCCAATAGCTCCATGTTCCTTTCAAACAATTTTAGTTACACACGTGACGGATGTAGCTAGCTAAACAGAAGGTGTTTACTCTTTCGGACACCCGGCGTATCTTCCCTGGTGAAAGTTTTACCTAATTAGCCAGATTCAATGTTTTCACTTTGCTATGAGATTGTGGTTTGGACATGGACCGGTATGTTTGTTTCTGATTTGATTACATTAACACAACCATTTCTGTTTGGTAATATTCACCGGAGATTGTTTTTCAACCTATTGAAACCTTTCATTCGATTTTTTTAATTCATAATTGTTCTTCTGAAAATCATATCACTTTAATGTCTAAATCCTGAGTGGATGGCGAAACATATTTAAATCTTGTTCAGACCCGGTCAGGTTTTGAACCTCAACATACGGAGCGAGCAATATGCCAACTAAGCTACCCTAGTAATCGAAAAAGGATCAGACAGGAAATACACTGTGAATATACTGTAAAAGGGGGAGGGGGTGGATTTTCGCGTGGGTAAAATTTTAGCTTATTTCGCGCTAAAGAAATTACCTGCCTTACAGCCCACCTCTGTATAAGGACCACATGCTTATAAAGTACAGTCCAACCTGCCTTACATCCCACCTCTGTATAAGGACCACCTGCTTATAAAGGCCAATAAAATTGTATCCCTATTCTTCTTTATTTGTATTATTTGAACCTGTATATAAAGGCCACCTGCCAATAAAAGCCAGTTTTACCGGTTCCCTTGGGTGGCCTTTATAGACAAGTTTGAATGTGCAACCACGCCAAATTCCAGATTTCAAAAAGCGCAAAATTGTCGCCCCGCAATAATAATTCCCTTTATAGTACATGTTAAGAAATACTTGGAATGATTCTGTAATATGTATGGTAAGAGGATTCCCTACAACAAACATGACCTTTAACAATTTTATTCACATGACTTTGAACAATTTTATTCAATCCTACAAAATGTAACATATTAACCTAATATCGAAACACTATTTGAGATTAAATCTCTAAAACCTTGATACAAAATAACATTAAATATCTGATTCTTTTAAATGTCTTTTTCACAAAATATGCATGAAAATTTTGTTTCCTATTTTCAAGAAAATGATGCATTTGAATCCATCGCTAAAGAATACATTTTAAGTCATTAATATCCATTCTATTGTAATCAGGTGGAGATTGTACAATTTGTCATCTGTCAGACGGTTCTGAATTATTGAATAAATTCTAGAAGATAAAAATAGAGCTAAGGAAACATGCATCTTTGAACTAATCAATCACTTTCAAAAGTTAGACTATGATCGATTCTGTTAGAGTGGTTTGATTGGAGATTGTTCAACTTTAACAGACGTGACAAGGAATACGGATTCTCTTTGTTATATAACTCATATTGTAAAATCAAGCAAAGACATGTCGATCCATGTCCAAATCACAATCCCAATTAAGGTCGAACACAAACATGCCGATTCACGTTAAAATCTAAATCCCAAAAGCAACCATAAACATATATTTGCATGTTCAAACCACAATCCCAATTTAAGTCGAACACAAACATATGTCCATGTCCAAATCACAATCCCAATTTAAGTCGAACACAAACATATATGTCCATGTCCAAATCACAATCCCAATTAAAGTCGAACACCAACATGTCGATCCATGCCCAAGTCACAATCCCAATTGAAGTCGAACACCAACATGTCGATCCATGCCCAAGTCACAATCCCAATTAAAGTCGAACACCAACATGTCGATCCATGTCCAAATCACAATCGCAATTTAAGTCAAACACAAACATATATGTCCATGTGCAAATCACAATCCCAATTTAAGTCAAACACCAAACATACCAATCTATCTCCAAACTACAATCCTAATTAAAGTCGAACACAAACATACACGTACATGTCAAATCACAGTCCCAAAAAAACTTAGTAAACACTGGCAAACAAAGTAAACAAGAAAACTTCCACCAAGAAACCCGGGGACTTTGAAAGAGTTAGCGTCTCATTTCTAGCGTCAAGCTAGCTAAAACCACCACGGACACTTTTCTAAGTCAATGAATCAGCCTTTTTTAAAATTCCGGGTTTTTGTTTTGGTTCTTTACCGATTTGGATATTTTTTTTATCGAATTCGGTAAAAGCGATAAAGAATTCAAAAACGAATTATGTAAAAAGCAACATTTTACTACTGATCAAAGGCATTTTAAAGAGTAAAAACTGTTCGATCAGAATTCGAACTTGCGATATTAAAGTATTTTATTGTAAACACGACGCTCTACTTGTACCACTAAGCTAAAACGTTAACCTTTAGGGGTTACACTTAATCAAAATCAAACATACTTATCCATGTCTAAATCACAATCCAGAAGCAAAGTAAAAACTTTAAAAACTGGCAAATAACGTTAAACACTCTGACTTCCACCAGGGAAGTGAAGCGGAAAAGTAAGAACCACCAAGTGTGAAATGATATTGGCACTTTCGATAGTAAAACTTCCTATTTCAAATTTCCTGGGTTTGTTTTACTTCTTTAAATATTTGGATACTTCAGTATCTAATTCTGAATAGTCAAGAGCGGTAAAGAAGTTAATTAATGCCACCCAAAACCGAATTACGTATTTAGCCATTTAAAAAAATGATATTTTTCTACTGATGAAAGGCATTTAAAATAATAACATGTATTCAATCCGGATTCGAACATGCGATTAAACAAAAACATAACACTAATAATACATCACCGACTATATTATAGGTCGCGCACGATAACTTGGCACATCCGGGCTTATTCATTTTGTAAATAAACATTGTAACTCGGACTCATGAAACACGCACATTGAACAACTCGCCAATGTCCATGCTGCACCTTCATACATATTTTTGTTGAAATATAAATATTTATCATATTCCACTTATCTTGGACATTTTCATTTATGTTCTTTATTTGAAACTTTTTAAATATTTCATTTCTGCATAATTTTTGTGAAGTTCCACATAACTGTGGAACGAATTGTCTGAAGATATAACAAGGTATTTGTCCTTAACACCTTTAATTTGATAGGATAGGTTACTGTCGTCCTTGGCTCAGTGGTATGTAACATATCTTACAGTTAGTGGACAGCTATATAATTTTGTCACAAGTGAGTTCGAACCATACCGGGTCCATACATATATATTTTTTAATTTTATCTAATTTTGTTTTTAATTTTTATTATAAAATTTTTTCAATTAAAAAGTAAAAGAAATAAATGAATCTATACTAATTATTTAAATGTGCTACCAGGCTAATAATTAATAATTTCTATCTTGTAAATGTATGAACAACCTAAAATTTTAAAATTCTTGTGGAAATTATTTCTACCAGAACTACATAACATTTAAAATTAGCACAGGGCAAAATTTTAACGTCTCGTTTCATACAGAAATCAAAATATTAGCACTATTTGGGACTAATCACTATTATTAATCCGTACCTCACCGCCGCGTCATACGAAAAAATCAAACTGTAAACCTATATTAATTTGGAAAAGGATGCCAACATCAATAAATTTTATACTGTGATTATTCATTTATTTACTGTTTTTTTAATTTATTTATTTTATTTATTCATATCTGGGAATAGACAGTTAATATTGTTGTCATGTGCATAATTTTAAATTTAATATTTTTCTCTGTTAAAATTCAAAATGCTCCACATGACGCTGTGCGAAATATAAAAATACAATTCCTCCTTACAAGTGAAATATTTTATGTCCAACAACACAACTCATATTAATGTGTTCATTTATAATTTTTATTAATAGATTCAAAATTAAAGTTAATCAAATGTACCAGTTTCCAATTTGTGATGCAAGAGATTACAGCAGGTGTTTGTTCTAATTAATAATATAATACAATAGGATATGAATTCCAACATATCATGGCGTTGGGTGGATCTGAGAGTTAAAAGGGACGAGATGTTAATTATTAAGTTAATTGAACCATTAATTAGAACATGCGAACGAGTTGAATGGTCACGCCCTCGTAAAAATGTGAGAATATAGTATAATAGGTATAAGGCGAAAACGAGGCAACACGTGTGATTTTCATAACCGAGAAGATGTCTGAAAATAAAAAGATTGTATTAAATTCACAGGCAAAACAAATTGCCATCAATGTTGTAAAACATTGCTTTGATGAGACAAAACAAAAATGTCTCATAAATCCCATCAGCTGTCCCTTGGAGAGAGCAAGTGCAATGACGGGTGTGCCGAGGAAAACATTATCAAGATTAAAATCGTTCGGAATAGAAACCAAACAGGCTGATAGAAAACAGAGATCAGATAAATTTTTTTATTGATGATTTTGATATCTGCGTAATTAGAAGAACAATAATTAATATGTATTTAAATAAACGCGTTCTTCCAACTATAAATGCTATTCATTCGGAAATAATTAACAAAATTGACTTTAAGGGGGGTAAAACAATTCTCAGAAAATTGCTTAAAGAAATGGGGTTTAACTGGAAAAAATGCAGCACAAATAGAAAAATCCTTATGGAAAAACCAGATATCGTATCAAAAAGAATAAATTACCTTCGCGAAATTAAAAAACTTAGAGAAACTGGACACAACATTATTTATATGGATGAAACGTATATAAACTCTTCACACACTGTACCCAAATGTTGGCAGCTGGATGGGAACGGTTTAAGTGTTCCAATCGGAGCAGGTGATCGTCTGATTGTTGTTGATGCTGGTTCAGAAAAGGGTTTTGTTCCTAATGCAAGCCTTATATATAAAGCCAAGTCATCAACAGGTGATTATCACCATGAAATGAATGCTGAGAATTTCACTAAATGGCTTCGCGAAAAATTAATTCCCGTGAAACCTTGAACCAAATTCCGTCTTGGTAGTCGATAATGCATCTTATCATAACGTCCAAGAAGACAAAAAACCAACAACATCGTGGAAGAAAAAAGACATTCAGGAATGGCTCACAAAACACAACATTAAATTTACAGAAGACATGGTTCGCGCACAGTTACTTACAATATGCAAACAACAAATTATTCCACCTTCCTACAGAATTGATTATATATTAAGAGAACATGGACATAAAATTTTAAGATTACCACCTTATCATGCAGACTTAAATCCTATAGAAAATTTGGGCTGATCTAAAATCATATGTTGCTTCACAAAATTTAAAATTTAAACTTTCGGACGTGCAACAACTTGCAGAAAAACAATTGAAAGACATATCGACAGAAAAATGGAAAAGGTGTGTTGAACACGTAAAGAAAATAGAAACCGATTACTGGAAAAATGACATCGCAGTCGATGAAGAAATAGAGAAATTTGTAATAAACTTGGACGATACCGATTCCAGCGACGAAGACACAGACACAGCAACAGAAGAAGAAGAGGATGAGGAAGAAGAAACATATACAGTGACGGCCGACGAAGAATCAACCATTTCAGAAGAAGATACGACTGATACAGCTGACGAAATTTTTACTGTTACCAACTTGCATGGAGCTGCACAATTATAAATTCCAGACACAAAATAAAAACAAAAACAGAATAAGACTAAGTACATAAGATTAATAAATAAATAGTTTTGAATTAAAATTTTTCGCAAAGCCATTCAGTAACTTGTTTTAAATATATTCAGCATACATTTCATGGTGAAGAATTTATTATTTGATACAGCAAATAATAAGAAGTTATTATTATTATTTTCTATTTTGACTTTTTATTAAATAAATATAGAGTCAAAATAGCACACGACAATATATTGACGATATTATTATTAATGACATTATTGTTATTAAAATTACTATTATTAATGGGCTTAATCAAACTTTTTTGTTAAAAAAAAATGTATTATAGCAGGATAGAACTCTCAACACTTGTCCCCGTTATACACTATGGGCCAAAACATAACATTTATCGAACGAGCTGCAATGTTTATTTACAAACTGAAAAACCCCGGATGTGCCAAGTTATCGTGCGCGACCTATAGTACCATGAAGCTAAAACGTCAACTGTATCATATTATGAAAATACCTTTACATCAGTCCCGTTCAAAGTCAGGTTTTTATGTGTTTGTATTTTTTGTCTTGTTTGCTCTCTCTTATCATAATAAACTCACAAGCTGTATTTTGTGATGTTCTTGGAACCAGGTATATGTTTTTCAGATACAAATTCTTTTTCTCTGCTTCAAATGTTTTTTCTCAAAACCAGGTGAACTAAAATCATCGTATCATTTTTTGTCTACTACGAATTACAAATCCTAATGTTTTATATTACTACAATGCCTACCTCTGCTTCTTTGCCTAAGTACGCTAACCCTCGACCACCCCATCCATCACTACCAATCCACGAGAAAGTCCCAGTTGCGTTTCTTCTCCGAACTGCCTTCATCAATTCTCCAACTTCCTGGTCCGATCCGAATATTATAACACCTGGAAATAAATAGTAAAATGCTAAAAACATGAAAACTGAAGCCTCCCATGTCAAAATCTTTAGATAAATTCCAGATACAGCACTTTAAAACTTATCATCAAGATTATGTCGTGAGCTTGACCTTGTCATTTGACATTGGTTTTATGTAAAAAAAATCGCTTCAAAATGTCGAAAAATGTCTGCATGTAAACATTTCCAAAATATCTACAAAGCTACAGTTTATAAAAACATTAAATCTTGAAAACTCATTATAATACATACATATCAGATGTAGCAAGTTTGAGCTTATTTCACGAAAATAATCGTACAACACACACTCACATACAAACGCTGCGATATGCTATTAGCATACATGACCTTTGGTCAGTTGGATAGGTGAGCTAAAATATATAGGAATATATCAGATTTATATCAGAAGAACATGCAATATACTATTTACTAGAAGAGACCCAGCTGTTTGATCTTAAAGTACCGACTGCAGAAAAATGGACGTATAGCTAATTTTAACGTAACCCACGTGGTAATTATGTGTTAACTCGGATAACAGATCTTGCTTCGAGCACCTGATCTGTGAATGCATCATTGATAAATGACATTGTGCCTATTATATTTCATGCGGCTATGAAAGAAAGTGAAGCAGCTGAGCCGTCACTTAGTACCCGAGAGAATCGCTCTATGATGTGTTATATGTAGATTTTTGTTTGCTTTTAAATTCAAAAGTGCATTATCTGCACACTTTGATGTATATTGGGATTGAATATTACATTTTCACATTAAAGCAAAAGTCATTCACCTGTTAGAAATAAATGGATTGTAAAGAATCGAAAATTCACATGCATTGTCTTTTCCTATCGCTTACACATCGTGGAACTTTTCTCTTTGTTCCATTTTTATACACATCTACAACACCAAAAGGCAGAATTGTGACAACTCTATCACACACACACACACACACACACCACACACACACACACACACACACTCCAATTGTTCAAGAACGGGCATTTAAAGAACCAAGAAACCAAGGTTATAAGACCTTTCAGCAAATAGGAACGACCAACTGATTTAATTTTTTTTTTAAATAAATTTCATTTTGAAACCATTTAAAATGAAGTCTTTGCAAACAGATTGGTAAGTAAAGTATAGTCGATGCATTACGCATTTGTCCAAGATGAAGTAAACATGTAACATTCAAGCAACATATCGATATCTCCATGGTACCTTTTTAGAAAGATGTTTAGGTTCAATTAATTGAGGTACATGGGTGCAATCATGAGAATGATTTAAGAAGTTAAAATCAATAATATACGAAAATGGAAAAAAGAAACACCTGGTACTCTTTCAGAATTTAAGCAGCATATACATGTACATTATATTTGCACTATTTGACTGTTCCATGCAATTCTGTATGAAAAAACCCAACAAATTGGAGTTTTAAGTTTTAACGCATTGTTATCGTTGGAGTTTATAAATAAATACAAAATTATCAATTTTACAGGAAATAACAGAAACAAATTGAAAGTAGGAAATAAAAACTGTTTTAATATCAAAGAATGCAGAAAACTGAAAAAAATAACAAGTGGATATTGTGTTAAGATCTAGTTGATGAGATACGATTAATGACGTGCAGTACACACCTGTCCAAACATTTAACACTAATATAAGCGAACGAATAAGTGCTGATTTGGCAGCTCACATCGACCTCTCGTTAGCTATATCTCGACAGCTGCTACCGACCCCTCGACAATTTTTAGACCACTAGCTATCCATAGCTTCAACTCGTTTTCGTTAGCTCAAAGTTAAACTTTCGACAGGTCCTTGCGTTTGCACACCATTATGAAATGTTATTTTGTTTTGTCGCCAGATAAATTGATATTTTATTGCTCTAAATGTATCATCTTATCTAAAAGATTATTTTATCATCCTAAATCAAATTTACAATGTACAAATATTCTATTGCAAACAAATTTGCAACACAAAAAGTCGTATGCATTTAATCCGTTTGTGACACAAGTTTTTTCATTTAAGGATATATCCAAAATTTCTTTTTCTCTTTTCCTAATTCTTGGAAGGATATCATTGAAAAACAATTAATTATGAAGAAAAAAATAACGAAAGAGCACACACACCCCTATAAAGTTCCAATTTTTCATTAATTTCACCTTTTTAGGGACATACTCTAAAATCAATTAAACCAAATAAATTAAAATTTTCAGGCCAGGTTCTAGGTTGTTATGAAGGAATAAGAGTCACATTTTTTCAGCATCAGAACGCCATATGTCGGTCATTAAACAATATAGGGCCTATATACAAGGAAAGAAAATATGAACTTGAAGGGAAATATGACGTTAAACAGGGTGACACTAAAGTAAACTAAAAAAAAATATTTCATGAAAAATAATAATTTTGAATTAGTAAAATCAGCAACACACAACTAATGAGTATGATAAGACATCAAGACAAAACAATTTATTCAAACCTCTTGCGTTCGTATTCTGTTTTAGCGTATCCACAATCCTGTCGTAAGAGGAATCTTCAGCCACTCCGGAATCTTTCAACAGTTTTTCTGTGTTAGCAATACAGACACCAGCCTGCTTCAGTAATCTCTCTAACTGGTTAAAACCCTGGTAAAATAGAAAACAAGAAGCAATGTAAACATTAAACAGCAAATAGAAGTCATTACGCAAGAACAAAACCATTGAACTGAAAATAGCGTTTATAGGGCTAAAACTTCCATTCCCGTGCAAAACAAACTGAATCATACGCTATCGCCATTTCTAGACAGTTAAATGGCTTATGTTTAAATTTAGCATTTTCGAGTACCTTTTTATTTTGGATTTGTTATACTGAAAGTTTAAAACACTGTTGCTTACGACATACAATTACTGGAACAGCCAATAAATGACGTCACGCATATATGGATGATGTCACTAATCATGATGATGGTTGTTATAGTGATAATTTATTTGGTTTTAAACAGTGTTTCATAGATCAAAGACATAACCAACCTGTGTGTGTGTGTGTGTGTGTGTGTGTGTGTGTGTGTGTGTGTGTATGTGGCCTTAATACAGTACCATTTCAACATGATGGATTAATTTGAGCAAGAAGTGGGAATTTTAACATCCAATTATGATTAAATACATCGATTCTGAGATGAGAATATCGTAATATCTTATGTAAGAAGACAATTTGATCTTCAAGTTCCAAATTATTGATTAATTAATCATTTTGGTAACTTCAGTTTTCATTTTGACAACAGGAAACATTATAATGAGTTAATGAGTTTTCAGATTGCACTCATTACACAATAATGAGCTCGTCAATTTTAATCTAACAACTCCATAATCCATTAACTAAAATTCAAATCTGTCCATCACCCCACTATCATACTGACAAAATTAATTATTCGCTTCAAATAAAATTCTATCGATTTTAATTTTTATGCACTGTTAAAATAAAAATTTTAAATACGACTGATAGCTATGCCGTTTCATCATTATTTTAGGTGTGGGGATATGGTAAGGAATAGTTTTTAAACACGGACAGGTGTATGCAGCTAAACAGGAGATGCTTACCCTTCCGAAGCACACAGACTCACTTCCTTGATGGAAGTTCACGCGTTAACCTAATATACCAGTTTCAAAGCTTCCTAAACTAAATTGGTCAGTAGTCCATATAAATGGAGGAGGGTGGGGGGGCTTGGTGGCCGAGTGGTCTGATGCGAGAAAGTGTCGGTTTGCTTTCCAAAGATAGATGGCTTCCTCTAGGTACTGCACCATCATAGCAAAGACCACCTCGATAAAAGGCGAGATAATCCTTATTGGGGCGTTTAACATTATTGCTCCACTGCCTTAATTGTTAACGGGTATAACGAACATCTGGTTCTAATTGTTACCGGGTATAACGAACATCTGGTTCTAATTGTTACCGGGTATAACGAACATCTGGTTCTAATTGTTACCGGGTATAACGAACATCTGGTTCTATGTTACCGGGTATAACGAACATCTGGTTCTATGTTACCGGGTATAACGAACATCTGGTTCTAATTGTTACCGGGTATAACGAACATCTGGTTCTAATTGTTACCGGGTATAACGAACATCTGCTTCTAATTGTTACCGGGTATAACGAACATCTGGTTCTAATTGTTACCGGGTATAACGAACATCTGGTTCTATGTTACCGGGTATAACGAACATCTGGTTCTATGTTACCGGGTATAACGAACATCTGGTTCTATGTTACCGGGTATAACGAACATCTGGTTCTATGTTACCGGGTATAACGAACATCTGGTTCTAATTGTTACCGGGTATAACGAACATCTGGTTCTAATTGTTACCGGGTATAACGAACATCTGGTTCTAATTGTTACCGGGTATAACGAACATCTGGTTCTAATTGTTACCGGGTATAACGAACACCTGGTTCTAATTGTTACCGGGTATAACGAACATCTGGTTCTAATTGTTACCGGGTATAACGAACATCTGGTTCTATGTTACCGGGTATAACGAACATCTGGTTCTATGTTACCGGGTATAACGAACATCTGGTTCTAATTGTTACCGGGTATAACGAACATCTGGTTCTAATTGTTACCGGTATAACGAACATCTGGTTCTAATTGTTACCGGGTATAACGAACATCTGGTTCTAATTGTTACCGGGTATAACGAACATCTGGTTCTAATTGTTACCGGGTATAACGAACATCTGGTTCTAATTGTTACCGGGTATAACGAACATCTGGTTCTAATTGTTACCGGGTATAACGAACATCTGGTTCTAATTGTTACCGGGTATAACGAACATCTGGTTCTAATTGTTACCGGGTATAACGAACATCTGGTTCTAATTGTTACCGGGTATAACGAACATCTGGTTCTAATTGTTACCGGGTATAACGAACATCTGGTTCTAATTGTTACCGGGTATAACGAACATCTGGTTCTAATTGTTACCGGGTATAACGAACATCTGGTTCTAATTGTTACCGGGTATAACGAACATCTGGTTCTAATTGTTACCGGGTATAACGAACATCTGGTTCTAATTGTTACCGGGTATAACGAACATCTGGTTCTAATTGTTACCGGGTATAACGAACATCTGGTTCTAATTGTTACCGGGTATAACGAACATCTGGTTCTAATTGTTACCGGGTATAACGAACATCTGGTTCTAATTGTTACCGGGTATAACGAACATCTGGTTCTAATTGTTACCGGGTATAACGAACATCTGGTTCTAATTGTTACCGGGTATAACGAACATCTGGTTCTAATTGTTACCGGGTATAACGAACATCTGGTTCTAATTGTTACCGGGTATAACGAACATCTGGTTCTAATTGTTACCGGGTATAACGAACATCTGGTTCTAATTGTTACCGGGTATAACGAACATCTGGTTCTAATTGTTACCGGGTATAACGAACATCTGGTTCTAATTGTTACCGGGTATAACGAACATCTGGTTCTAATTATCGTTTAAATGTCTAATTCATCATATGTTGCTTTTGAATAGTAATTATTTTCTCATGAAAACTCAAATGTTGCACGTGACAGATAATATAACAACATTGTACCTGTATCCCATAGCTAGATTCTTCATACACAACCGACACGTATGTCCAGTTGAACAATTTGACCAGTTCCACCATTGCTTGAGCCTGGTTAACATCAGAGGGTATGGTTCGGAGGAAATACGGGTATCGGTCTCTGCTGCTTAATACCGTGCTTGTAGAAAAGAAACTGACCTGAAATAAAACAAAATCTTGTTATTGTAACCATGGTTACGGGGGCTACCATTGCTTAATGTTTACCATCAGAGGGTATGGTACGGAGGAAATACGAGTATCTGTCTCTTCTACTTAATACCGTGCTTGTGGAGAATAAACTGACCTGAAATAAAACGAAAACGTTTAAATCATCTCGCAATCATAAGTATGTCTCTTCTACTTAATACCGTGCTTGTGGAGAATAAACTGACCTGAAATAAAACGAAAACGTTTAAATCATCTCGCAATCATAAGTATGTCCATGGTCTAAGTCTAGTTACCATCAGAAGGTACAGTATAGGTACACCATTGTGAAAATGAAAAGGTCTTGAGCATTCGTTTTCAGGTGAGTGATGGCGTAATACGTGATGGAGTGACACTTAAGGTGAGTGATGGCGTTGCATTTAGGGTGAGGAATGATGTAGCACTTTAGGTAATGTAACACTTGATAGAGTGGAATTAAAGTAAGTGATGGAGTAACACATAGGGTAAATGATGATGTGACACTTTCGGTGAGTGATAATGTGACACTCTGAGTGATGGAATGAGGCTCAAAACTTGCTGTGACTTTCTATCCTTGACACCGCTGAACGACTACGTTTTTAAAAGGTTCTTTTTATTCTTTTAATTCTACGTTTTTTGTTTTTATTTTTTTTTTTACTTTAGATGAGTGATGGAGTTACAACTGATGAAGTGACAGTCAGAGACAGATTAACATACTATACGGGTAATATAAGCCAGTCAAGTTGTTCCCTTTCCACATTAGTCATTTCATCAGCTATAGGTGAAATTAAAAACAGATTATAACTCTCCATTGTGAATATCGCAGAGTTCTTTTTCGTGTAATGGTTGGTGCCAACCGCAACAATGGTTTTTGCGGTCTTATCCGAAAGACCTAGGTTTGAGCTAGAGATGAAAGACTGTTCAAAATTCCAAATCAGCCCTTGAGTTTGAACCCATAACCTCTTTTTGTAAAGTCAGTGGTGCCATGACAACAAAGCACTGCCTCCTCAAAACCTCCGCAAGACGAACACTATTTATAATAAGGGTGACCATGATTAATATAAGCTTGTAATATTTTTTTGTGTTTTTTTTCCTTATTGAATCTTTCCTGTCCAACATGTATCATTTTCTCATTAGAAGTGTCATTTCGTTTCGTTTGTTACATGAAGTGCGTGTTTCCGAGGAAATTAACCAATAACCGATAATGTGAAAGGTAACATTTAATCGTTAAGTCTTCAGTAATTATTAGATTAAATGTTACTGATGACACACGTACAGGTACAGACCTGTCGAAAGTCTAACACTGTGCTAACGAATTAATGCCGAATCGAATCGACAGCTCATCTCGGCTCCTTGCTAACTCAATCTCAACAGCTGCTATCTTTCTCTCAAAAGCTTTTCGGCCACTAACAATCCATATCTCAGTCACTTGGCAGCCGGGCCTTGACTTCTATCTGTTAGCTCAGTGTTAAACTTTCGACAGGTCTGTACTGTATTGAAATGAGAAAAATCACAGTTTAATATGAAGACTTTCTAATATTTCGTAGTAGATTTGTTTTTTGCTTTCAACATTATTAAAATCCTTATTGGCATATTAAACAGAAAAAATCCGGAATTGGTTAACTCCTCGGAGAAAAAAGTTCGCCAAGCCAAAGCGTATCAGATGATGATGGAGGGCAAATTAAACAGCTGTGAGTTAAGATTTTAGACTTTAATTATAAAAGTACAGGTTCCAATTATGCTTAATTAGACTACAGAGTCCCATCATGGTTCAGTATATCATAGCCTGTAGTTTAATCAGCTATTTTTTATATTTTATCACACTTCCTTTTTTTTAGAAGTTTCTTTTTGGGAAGATCACAAGAGATAAGAATGTCATCTAAATTAAATAATTTTGGTATAAAATGATAATAAATTGGTTAAATGATGATAAATTTAATTTTATTTGTGTTTAGGATTTGTGTTAATCTTTGATTCAACTTTGAACAACAGGTCCCTAGTTTTACATTTCACTCTAAAAGTTAAAGTCTGTCCCGAGCCATTAGGCCCATCAGGCCGGAGCTTATCCCGGTTTCTGTGGCGTTAAGCGACTGAGAGTACAAGACTCTCCCCTGAATGGGACGCCGGTCCATCGCAGGGTTAACCCCCAGCATTTTGCTGGTACTCATTTATTTTTCAGCTGAGTGATCTGGAACAACGTGAAATTAAGTGTCTTGCTCAAGGACACAACACAACGCCCGGTCCAGAGATCGAACCCACGACCTTCGAATCATGAGTCCAACGCCTAATTAACCACTAGGCCACGCGCTGCCACACATTTCACTTTGCCCTATACAAAAAGCGTACCATTGCTTCTTTAAGTATCAGACAGTATTAGTGTACCATTGCTTCTTCAAACACCAGGTCGTACATTTCACTTGGCCCTATACAAAAGCGTACATTTGCTCCTTAACGCACCAGTTTGTAATTCCACTTGGTCCTATACAATCAGTGTTAGTGTAATACTGCTTTTTGAAGCAACGGGTTGTACATTTCCCCTGACTCAATACAAACCCATAGTAAAGGAATAAGCATTAATGCTAAAGCTTCTGGTGTTTGTTAACAAATAAGGACATAATGCAAGCTATTAAACAAGTACTGTAAACCTGGAAAATTTAGTAACAGTTTTATTGTACAGTAAGATTATATCAAAAGAAAGATAAAATCGCTAACTGTCACCAAAACTTTTATACTCAAATATTATGAGTTAAAGCTCTCGTTTGGGTTGTAAAATGTCGTTAAATTTAAACTGCGCTAATGCATCTCTAAAATATTTATGTATGCAGAAATAGCGATAAAACTTACAGTTATCAAAAGAAGTATGATTGCTGTAGAAAAGCTTAGTGGATATTATCAGAAACAGAATAAATTTAATGTTCAAAAAATGCAATTAAATAGCTTTGCAAAGATATCAAAAAGGAATAATGACAGAACAATGTCGTTTTCGATGAGTATTACTTTTTTAAAAAGAGCGATAGAGCGATGCAGATGTGTTACTCAGAAATAAAGACAGAGCGACAAAGATTTATCACCATGTAATTGCAATAGGGAGATGCTGATGTTTGAAACACAATACTTGTCTTGATTGCGTAACAAATGCATATGTAAAATTGAGTCTGTGATAGATAAAAATGTTTAAAATTGCAATTTAAAGTAAGGAAGACACGGATACATGTGTCTGTCAAGTATCTTTTACATGGAAGTAAGATAATGGAAGACTGGCTTTATCAAAAGCTTTAGTTATTAACAGTTTTGTACAAAAACATATCTTTAATGCTTCACAAATCAAATATGTCCAATCTTAAAGGAAACTATCTTGAGCGGATATTGTGTATACCGGCAACGGTACTAGGTAACCGTTCTGCTTTCTCTCATAATCTGCTAGCTATGATTTTGTTTAAGTAACAATCCCAAAAGATTTCAATTTGTGAGTGACCCCGTGATGGCTTTCTTCTGATAAATGAATCCGTGATGTGTTTTGGTAGAAGAATTTCCCTCTAGAGTTAAACAATATAGATTTAGAATATATCTACTACGTTATCAAATGGGGAAATGACAATATTCGTTTTTTCTCAAATTAGGGGTGCCTCTCGGGTTAGCTTCAAGTTACACTTCATAACCCTTAAGCTTAGCTAAATCAGCAATCTAAGATTGTCCTGGATATATTTGGCGTCCCATATTTCAATGTTCCTTTCACACAATTTTGAATACACACGTGGCGGGTGTAGGTATCTAAAGGAGGTGTTACCCTTCCGGAGCACCCGGCCACATTTCCCTGAAGGAAGTTCACGTGTCTAACCTGACTTTTCAGTTCCAAAGTTTTTATTTTGCTTCTGGATTGTAATTAGGACATGGATATGTATGTTTGTTTTTGATCACATGGCGTTCTGAATTTGTGCAACAATATAGGTATACATGTGTTGTTTATTAGCATGCATTCTCCAAGAGCAATCATACCGATCATTACATGAAAGAAAATTCATATGCAGTACAGACATGTGAAAAGATAACAAAGCAAAAGAAAATAGTTGAAGCTCGGCTACCGGATACGGATAGCTAGTGACTGAAAAACTGCAGCGAGATAGCAGCAACCCAAATGGGCGGACATGGCCGAGTGGTACTGTCACTGGCTTTCGAAGGTTGTGGGTTCGAACCTCACCCGGGACTTTCATCTCCTGCCATACTAGAGCTGTAAAAAGCTAAAATACCAGTACAGTCTTTCGGATGAGACTCAAAATAGATGTCTTGTGTTCAGTGCATGCTAAAGACACCTCTGTAGTTCGAGAAAGAGTAGGCCCATGTGGCCGCTACAGAAGAGTTTACAACTAAAAACTGAACAAAGCAAGTAAAAGTAAAGTAAAGTTGTCGCGATAAACAGAGATGTGCAAAAAGTATTCGGTCTGTTTGTGAAATCCTTATTTATTTCATATAAAGAATATTTCATATATTATTTTTTTACAAAATTTCTTCAAGTTTATTTTGAGCAATTTTTATAAAACTTTTAAAGAAAAATCCCAAATTATTTGTAGGTTTTAGTTTCTTTCAATAATTTTCATCATTATACAACAACCCCGCTTAAAAAGTGATAGTGATAGGGGTTTCTGTCCGTGTGTCCGTCCGTCCTTCCGTTACACCTTAGGGTACCTATCTCTTATCCGCAACTCCTAAACGCTTCAATGGATTTTCATGAAACTTTCACACAATCTTTGTGGTATAATGTAGATGTGCACCTTCTATTTAAAAATTTGATCCGATGGATTTTTTTTATGTGGAGGGAGCGGGGAGTATTTTTGTGAGCTTGTGGCTCACAGTTTTTCTAGTATTACCCTGTAATCATAAGGTGAACAGCATGGTGAATTTTTAACTGTCACATGAAGCATTGTTATATATAGTAGTTTTTAAAAATGTTTATTTATATAAAAAAAAAAAAAAAAAAACAACAATATTTTTGTGAAAAAAATTATCTATGATATTAACATTTAAAATTGAAAAATTCATGGTGACCAAGAAATAAATTTTTGAGAATTTTTAAAAAAAAAAGTGGTTTTATTTGAAATAAAAAAGGATTTCTCAAAGTGACCGAATACTTTTTGTACATTTCTCATGAGACCAATCTGGCACTAATTATTTAGTTTAGTGCTTAAACTTCTGCCATTCCACCCTGCACGAAATACATACACCTATGATATTTTCATATTGGCCCAATGCTTGTTTACAAATCCATAGCAACTCGCTACAACTAAATAACAACACTAAATTTGTGCACTAACAGAAATCTCACTGAATTGGAAAACAATGTGAATGCTCTTTTTACGTTTAAATCTGCTAATATCACGCCTCATCGGGTTGATCTTCAGATGTCTGTAGTTACTTCTAAAACGGAACTGATTTAATTACATCTGAAAATTGCTATAACGAAACATTGCGCATTTTGGAAATGTGGCATAATTCACAGAAATACATGTAAGAATGGGCTTATAGAGAACTGAAATGTATGATCGAATTTTAATACTCCAATAATTTTGAATTCACTTAAAGGCATTTCTTTAACACACTCGTTAGGACACACTAGTGTTAATCCATTAAATTTTACACATTCTAAAATCTGTTTTTTTTCAGATTGATTGAATTTTTTTTCATTCAAAAACGAACTAAAGCACAACGTTGTAATACAGCAACAATACGGTTCATTGGATCATTTAAAAAACATAAGGATTTTATCTTGAATAAATCAATCGGTATAATTTTGTTTTCACGTCCGGTATATATTATTAATAATAATATAATAATAATAATAATACTTTATTTCAAAAAGCAAACAATACATTGCTATAGCATTACAAAACGAATTGAATTATGTAACAACATGACAAATAACAAATAAATAACAGAGAACAGTCAGGTGTTGAGAAATTGAGATCTGAGTAACCAGGCTTTAGATAGATAAATACAGAGTTTCCTTGTGAGAGATTCAGAGTCCGCTTTTAATAGTGTACGAAATTTATGGATATTTGGCCAGACACAGTAGTATTTCGGTAGATATTGATAACGTATGAAACGGAATGTAGGACGTATAAGGACGAAGTGATATTGCCAACCTCGTTTTCTAAACATAAATATAACAACGTGTTCAGAGAACATTATCCCCCCCCCCCGCAGTACTGGAGAGCATCAATGAATTCCATACAAAGTTAAATTTTAAAAAAATCTGAAAAACCCGTTAAATATATTAAATAACCTGAGTTCTTTTGCTAAGTTAAAAATTTCAACAAAACCGGTAGATAAATAAAGCTTAATGTACATTTATAGGTTTTTGCTATTTACAGTAACATCGGCCATTTTAGATACACTATAGTTCGTAAACTAAAAGCATTACAGACAACCTGTTATATATTTTAATATCCCGAGTTCTAAATTCTATGTTTAAAATTTTAACAAAATCGGTACACAAATAAGGCTGTAATGTGCATTTATAGGTTTTTGCTATTTATAGTAACGGCGAATATCTTGGATATGCTATAAGGCTGTGGATAAATCCCCGAATAGCGTAGTAACCGACAAGGGTCCAGCGGTTAAAAGTTCCGCCAACTTAACCACCAGTCAGTTGGCCAAAATTTCTGTTTAGTGTACTTGGGAATACTTGTTTTAATTTATGTCAACAAATAATGCATACACTTGCTATTATCAAAAGAAGTAATTAAAATCAAAACTCTTAACAAATATTTTTTTTTAATTTTTTAAATAACATTTTGAATTTTCAGTAACCATGTGGTTGAGCTTTCTGAGCTTTGAACATCCTAGCTCGGATGAATATCATAATTGCCGTTACAATTTTTCAAAAGTATTTGGCATAGATTTGATGCCATTGGAGACCAAAAAAGCGGAAATGTCTTATTCAATTTATTTAATTTTATTGGAAATCTATGGCTGAAAGTAACATAAACAGCCAAACAGGTCCATGGAATTGTTTAAAACAATTATTCTGCTTTTGTTATTTTGTTAATCTGGAATTTTCCTGGAATTTCCACGGGGAATCGTATCCATTAGTTAAAGCACGGCTTTGTTGTAGGATGATGAATAACTCTTTAAAAAGATTAAGTCATTTTAGATAGCCAGATACAGAACAGACCTGTCGAAAGTTTAACACTGAGCCAACGAAAACCAGTCTAATTTCGGTTGTTCAGATACTTAAAAGCTGTCTAGAGATATATGACAGCTTTCTGGAAGCCACTAAGATATATTACACATTATACCAGTTTTCATTTACTTTTAATATCTTTAATAGACGGTCGTTTCAGGATATAATTCCTCGTCAGTAGTGCTTGGACCAAAACTGTAAAACTTTTTCTTTTCAAGATGTCAAAAAGATACTTAAAAGACCAAAATATATTTTACCAAATTTAGCTAAGGAAATACTTTGCATGGGGGAGTATTCTTTAGTTTTTGAGGAATTTAATATTTAAACTAGCAGCAAATTTTGACAATAGTATATTTCTGATTATAATACACTATTACAACCTAACAAGGAACCGACTTAGGTTGCCGTTCCAACCCCTTTTAGTTTGCGCAGGTTAAACTTTCGACAGGCCTGTACTGCAGATATTCAGATACTTCTAGTGTATAGAAGCGAATTGTTAATTCCATTTAAAATCCAAATACTCGCCAATAAAGACTTCATAAACTTAATTTAACAATGGACTACATAGTCTTTCATTGTGGGTTGTCTTTGATATAATGGAGTTTGCTATACGGTAATGAAGAAGTGTATTTAAATTGTGTGCCAGTGCATTATCAAATAAAGGTCATGGCCTTATTTAAGATTAAATGATTATTGAGTGAGGGTCAACCTCCCAGTCAGACATTTTTTCACTGATATCGAGACTTAAATGAAGTGCCAGGAATTATGGCTTTTGCATTGTTTCTTAGGGCAATATGGAAGAGAGTTTTCAAACAAGCCACGCTTACCATGACACAGAAAGTCTCTTCCGAATGACCCCGTGACTTTCATTTCTAATGGCGAGTGCTTGGCAAATGGATAGCCACTACCTAGTTTTAGGTCTTGGTCAGAACCGGTACATAAAATGCAATTAGAATTTCGAATTGTTTGATAATCGAATATTGAGTAAGGAAATGCAATAGATGGAAATTGCAAAATCATTTGTGTTTTTGAAAAAAACTATTAATTTATAAATGTGAACGTGATACCATGGCTGTGAAACATAAGAATTAGTTCTTTTTGTGCAACAAAAAATAAAAATATTGAAAGACAATTATATATATATATATATATATATTTTTTTTTTAATCTATCAATGAAAACGAATATTTCTTTTTATGTACATTTGGTGTCTGTGTTGGTAATTTATTTTGCAAATTTTCTCATAATTTCTGTTGTTGTATATACCGGATACTGTAGGCGCGAGTAGGCAATGACTGTGTAGTAACATCCGATGTTTTAACTTTATAGTTCCTTTGGAATGATGAATCGGTATTGTTGTATTGATTGCAATGTGACTGTAGGGGTTTATCCTCTACATGTTGCCTGTCGGAATATGTGCAGACCCCCTTTCCATATGAATCTGGTGCATATGTCCTTATTTGCTTTGAACTGATTCCTGTTGTACATATTGTTACGGAAAAAAACTCATTTGAAGATATATAAAAGAGTTCAATCTCTTAATTTGATTTGTGCAATCAGAGACCTTAAGTTCCCGATATTAATATAAAACATTTATATCATCAATATTAATAAATAGGCAAACAAACATTGACCAGTTCGCTTGACCTTTTATTGAAATATTTATTATGTACAAGTACAGTTATGTATACGAAACAGCTGTTAATTACGTCTACACCATTGGTAGGACGCATTGTTTCGGTATTAACTGCGAATCCTAACACTACTCATGTATCGGACCACTGTGATAGCTCAGTTGGTAGAGTGCTCGTTCCGTAAGTGAGAGGTCGTGGGTTCGAGCCCCGACCGGGTCTGACCCAAGACTTTAAATTGGGTAATGGCTGTTCTTTCGCCAAGCGTTCGGCATTACGAAATGAAAGCCACGGTTCTTTCGGATGGGAACTTAAAATAAACGAGGTCCCGTGCCACGGTAGGGTTGGCACGATAAAGAACCCTGCTTTATAATGCCATCAGCGCAACGCACAGGCAAAATTTCTGCACCTTCGCCTATAACTGGCGACGTCTCGATATAAGTGAAATATTATTGACGTTAAACACCATTACTCAACTCAACTCAACTACCCATGTATCGGATGGACCCTTCTATATAAATATTCCTATTGAAGGGTCAAACTTACAGGTCAATATTGTTTGCCTTTACCATTTTCCATCAAATCCAATGTGCTCTGCTATTCATAGATCTACACTATTAATGAAAACATCAATACTAAGGGTAAAAGTTTATATTCTCACTATTTAATTAATTTTTCCTATCAATAAGTGTTATTAACACCGTTTATTCGCTTGTTCCGGACGGACTGTGGTCGTAATTGATGTTCTAATTTCGATTGCTGGGACCGCCGTTTCAATAACAGAAAAGTCATACTGTGGAAAATTGGACTATGTCCTTTTATCCTTATCAAAACCATGTAATAATTTGCCATTTAGCGCGTCGGATAGTTGTTCAAAACCCCCGTGATTTTAATATAGAATTATGATAAATAGCTTTGTGTTTTAGCATCCACTGAGATGCACCAATAGACACATTTTCCTCCTAGTTTATTTAAAGTGTATAATTTAACCTTATTTGGACTTTTATGTTTCATTCTGTGTTTGGCGATTATTAGGCTTCTGGCTTCACAGCTGGAAATAGTTGAACGAACTTGTGTATACCGAATTTTAACGCAAAAAACGAAACATCCGGCAGATCATGCAATTAGAAGTCATTGACAGGAAATGCATTTCGGATTTAATCACAGCGCAGGCCTGTCGAAAGGTAAACACAGAGTTAATGAATTAGAATTGAAAAAGGTGACCCATTTCGGTCCTTCGTGAGGTAGTTTTTCAGCAGTTGCTATCCTTCTCTCTGTTTTTCCGGTCTCTATCTATCTATATATGGGCTGTAGGACATGTACAGCCGAGCTTCGACTCCTTGTTGGCTCAGTGTTAAACTTTGGATAGGTCTGTACTGTATTTTACCGGATTGTCATGTGATTCTATTTCTATCAGGATAGTATACAATATTTGTTTTACCCATCTGCATCATATAACACGCACTTACAATAATTGGGTACAACCAATTGCCACATGCATATGCTTCTTTTGATTTGCATTATTTCATGAAATTTTAAAAGTACCACATGTCATGGTACCCTAGAACAAGTGACATATGGTAATTTTGGACATGGAATAAAATGCACATTTACTCTAAAATTAGCTTTCATATATACATTTTTAAAAATAAATATTTGATTTTTGAAATAAATATTTCATAAAAAAATGGACGCAGCACAAGAAGAAGCGAATGGAACGTGAAGACAAGACAAATCAAGATAAAACATATATAGAGGCTTGTGATAATGTCTAACCCGACTACACGCGAACGGACACTTCTAAGTATCATGTCTCTGTATCCAAAATCACCCTGGATATAGTTCCATGTTCCGTTAATTACACACGTGGAAGGTGTAGTTAGTTAAACAGGGTGTGCTTAACCTTTCAGAGCATCTAGTCTCACTTCTCATGTGGAAGTTAACATTTTTAACCTAATTTGCCAGTCTTCAATCTTTTTACTTTGCTTTGTAATTGTGGTTTTGGCATGGATTGCTATGTTTGTTTTTGACACGTTATGATGATTGTCGTAGTTCAAAATCTACATGTGACTTGTCGGCCAACATGTAGACTCTATATTAATATACAGTACAGACCAGTCAAAAGTTTAACATTAAAATAACGAATTTGTACTGTTTGTCTCGGTCCCTCGTTAGCTACATTTCCACAGCTTTTTGGCAGCTGTTATCTATCTCTCGACAGTTTTTCGGTCACTATCTGACTCGGTAGCCGACCTTACACTACTCTTTGTTAGCTAAGTGTTAAACTTTCGACAGGTCTGTACTGTACGTCACGAAATACGTGTATTAGCATTAAGCAGTCCAAATATGTTTACAATAACTGATGGTAGTAGAATACAAAACATGATGCAATACAAATAAATAAAAATACAGGTTAAATTGTGTTTACCACAGGAATCAAGTTGTAATTTCTGGAAGTTTAAATCTAAACAAATAACGAAATCTTCCAATTTTGTTATAGACTAATATAAGTTACGATAAAAATGACGAAACCAAAAACAGTTAAAAAATTCTATATAATGTGTTTTCACCGTTTAGAAATTTTTTAAAAATTATTTATTTCAAATTTTGTCGTGTGTTATTTGATTTTTTGTTGAGAAAATAAGAAATTAAATTAAAAAGAAAAAAGAAAAAACGCACTCCTAATGATATACGATAAGAAATAATTCAACCAAAATATTATAAAATTCATGATAATTTGTTTCCTCCGTTTAGAAAAATAAAATTTTTTACCATTTTTTAAAGTATTTTGCTTTTTCCGTTAGGAAAAAATTAAAATCTCGGTTATAAAAAAAGAAGAGCACATTCCTAATGATATTATCGATTTGACTTAATAGTAATGTATTATTCCGCAAAATAAAACTCATTCTCACAAACACATTGTATCGATTGGTTTAAAATGACATTCTGTAAAATATGAAGTAGGACTCTTAAGCTGACATATCTAATAATACCACCGAAATGTTCCCTTACAGATGTGAAAGCATGTCTGAATGCTTCCGCGCGGCTGGCAATTTATAAGAAAACTGAATTAGTATCGCTAGTCATATAGTATTCGTCTTATCACTTGTCTGGGTGACAGAGCCCAATCTTAGATGCTAAATAAATCACATATGTAGAGGCACAAATAAGCAGCGAAATTACTTTTGACGTGTATGAGTGAGTTATACGATCAGTCAGCCCGTTATATAGATGACGAACTGATCAAGTAAAATCAGAAAAATCCAAAGGAACGTCCATATATCTGATACAAAGATTTCATAATACCTCGTAAGATCTATTGACAGACGTGATCGTCAGCTCAAATTGAAATCGTAATATATAGAGAGATAGATATCAATAATCTAAAAATGGCACATACAGATAATATTAATGGTTGTAATGAAAACAGTTGAATAATGTATTATTATGATTTATATTAATATGTCGCTTTTCTTGTTTAATTCAGAATAAAAGAGTTTGTACAAGTGTCCATTAAATTAGTAATACCACGATAAATAACATAAATTGTTTTCTGTTAAAATATGAAAAACGCAATGAGTAGAAGAATAATTTATCCCTCAAAAGTTTTATGGTCGTCATAGCAATATTGTGGATAAGTATGATGTCTCCGTATCCAAAATTACCATGGGTGTATTTGATGTCTCTAAGTTCAATTCATAATTTTTATTTCACGGCAAGCTAGCTAAACTTGGTACTTGCCTTTCTGGAGTACCCGGTCTCACTTCCTTTTTAAAAAATTCACTTGATTAACCCAATTTGTCAGTTCAAAAGATTTTACTTTACTTCTGGATTGTGATTCATGCATTGATTAGTATATTTGTATTTGATTACATAATATGTATTTGCCAATAGCCCATGTGACCAAACAGGAATCAGTAATAGAAAACACCAACAAGAACATAAAACAGTGGATTATTTTCGCCAGGAAATTCTGTCCAATTATTACTAAACCTGTTTTTAATTTGCAGAACTAGACGGCCGTTTAGGAATATTTCAACAGTAACGCTCAGACCAAAATGTATGGAAATTTAAAAAAACAATTAAGATGTTGGAATGAAAAAATAGAAGGACCAACGTTTATTTTACTAAATATCCACCAAAGGCTATACATTAAACGTTTAAGCATAACTTTGTTTTAGGAATTTTAAATTATCAAAGCAAATAAGGAAAATATAATTATCTGCAGACTGGTTTATCGGTGTCTTCAGAGATGCTTAGTCCAAAAAGGAATAAATTCCCTAGTATTTCCTTTCCTTGGTATGAATGTCCCAACGAAGAAACACGTTAGTGCAAAGATCCCAATCAAACAGCTATACTAGTTATTGGTATCCTTACAGAATAAATGCGTTATGTTTATTTTATGTTTTTATTTATACTAGGGACAAATTTACACTAATGACAAGAAATAACTGGTTTATTTTAAAATCCGAAGTCCACGATGATAGACAATATCATGAGGTCGTTAAAATCGTGTGACGTAAACATCGAATTTGGTAGTGTCAATAAATAAAGCGCGAGAAGGCGTGAATTTATGCATACGGTTATAGACAAACAACATTGACCTATCCGCTTGACCTTTTATTAGGAATATTCATATAGAAAGATCCACCCAATACATGGGTAGTAGTAGGATCGACAGTTAATAATGTGTACACATGGTACATGATTAGTGTTCACATTTTGTAGACAAAATAAACCAATGTGATCCCTGTACATAAATGCACTCATCCACAAGAAGTTTTTAAATTAAAGGTCAACCGGACAGGTCAATGTTGTTTGTCTATACGTCCTGCTATTACCTGCTAATGTAGTTTATCCTCGTCAGTGGTCGCAATTTATTGACGCCTAAAAGTCCCAGTATAGATCAATGTATTTTCCGTTTGCAGTTCAGTTTGAAAAACCCCGCAAAAATGTGGGTTTTAAATTGTACCTATCATTATAACATGATTGGCCGCCATTTTGTTTTTTGAAATGTCAACGAGATGTCATTAGGCATCTACTCCAGAGCAAGGTCCCTGGGTCTTTGAAACCCGATTTTGCGCCAGATGAAACCTTTCAAAAATAATAAGTTCATATAGCCAATTAATTGTTAACTGCATCAAATTTCCATAGCCAGACGACCACAAATTATATCTAGCCTTGAAAAAAATCGTTCCTTATTGACCTATATCAAACCGAACTGTTAACTTTTGACACACATGTATTTTTTATTGTTTCCGTGGTCGATGTAGAAACTAAGCCATATATGGGCAATTCAATTTATAGCTTTAATAAGATATGTCTTATATTTCATTGTGTCCTTATTGTATTTTTGTTAAGCACACATGACTAAAACCGCTAATCGTGAATAAACACTAAATAAAATGTAAAATAGTATAGCAAAGCTTGAAATAATTTTTTCGTTGTATCAAATATTTGAGGCTATAAAAACATTTGTTGGGTGATAAATTCGTGTTTTTGTGATGGTTGCTTTATGTACTCTACTGCATTGACATGTAAATTTGTTTGTCAGGATATTCACAAAAAAGAAGGGAAAACGACAAAAATTAATTATTTCTCAGCTTAGGTTGGAAAAGAAAAAAAAATAGCCCTAAAAATTAGGAACAAAAGAAAACATTTGATCAGTTAATTTTTCATAAATAAGAAACACAATTACACACAATATATTGTAAATATCAGCGAATACAAATTATAAGGTTAAAATAAGATAGGCAAAACAATTCAAACACAAAGATACCGGTCAATGTTTGAATCTTAATTCCAATCCATAAAGCAAACCATAAAAAAACTGGCAAATTAAGTTGAACACATAAACTTCAGCAGGAAGTGAGACCGTGTGCTCAGGAGGGGGTAAGCGACTCCTTTTAGCTAGTTACGTGTGAAATCAAAATTGAAAAGGAATATATCCGGGATAATTTCGGATACAGAGACATATTTTTCAACAATATCCTAATAATGACCATAAACGTTTTGGAGGGCCTTGGTTAGATATTGAAATGCTTTAGTAATGGATAGAACCATAACCAGAAGAACAAAAGACAACGGTAAAGGTACACGCAATGCCGGGACTGATGATGTGAAAATATAAATAGTAACAAAAAGAGCATTTGTAATGAACGAGAACCACGGCTTATAACGTAATCCAAATAGGGTTTCTTGGTTGAATTGAGGTATCCATAGACAAGTTAATGAATAGTGAATGATAGATCAAATTCGTAAACTATATTTAAAATATTTACTGACATGCGTGTGAACGTCTATTTAACATACTTAAACGAGCTGATTTGCAATCATTGTAAACTACTTTTTAAATAGCAATTAATATTCAAACGCAAAACAAAATAATAAATCACGCCATCAAAAATCCGTGCATTTACAATTACACCAGAGAAATTTGAGCATTTTGTCAAAGGGATAAATAACTAAATTTAATTAAAAAGAACAGTTATTTCTACTTGGCATGCTCTGACTTCATCTTTTTTAATTCCATCAAGGATGGCGGAGATTTAATCAGGAAGATTCAAGAGTCGAGATCTTTTTACATTAAGATAAGTTAATATTCTAAACACTGTCAATCACTTGCCGTTTGCGTAATATGGGAATTCTCCAACATCTTCCCCGAACAGAATACTAATTAACCATGTTATATGTAATAGAAAATAATTCCTCTATAATCTCATTGATGAAGATTGAATACCGGCTACAGATTGGTTGTGTTCGTGCTCGCCGTAGTTGTTGTCCAAGGTTTGAAGTCATTACTTGCACTTTTAGTAGTTTCTTTTTTTTCCAGATGTCATGTGGTCTTCCTAAGGTACATTGTATTTTTATTTTGGGGGGGGGGGGGTGACTTAGATAATCAAAAACAAACATACTAATCCATGTCCAAATCAAATCTAGAAGCTTAGGTTAAACAAGTGAACTCGTCCAGGGTAGTGATACCGGCTGCTCCGGAAAATAAATAATATTTCAATATGTCATACATGTAGTTGAATCTTGTAGAATCACATATCAAATCGTTATTGTTGTAATAACAGCTAGACATTTTAAAGACTTTTAATGAACACATTAGAAGAAATAAACTTGTGATTGAAAAACATGTACTCCATGTAGCAGACATTGCAACCACATGACAATACAAAATATTGAGAGCAACAGCTTAGCTAAGCTTTCGGAACCTTTTGATTTCTCTTTTATTTAACAAAACATTTGGTTACTCCATATAGTATCATAGCGATTTCTCATTTTTAGACATCGATAAAGTAGTTTTTGATTCTATACATAATATTCTGGCTTTACAAAGTACATTCTAAAGCTAAGCATTAGACGTTATAATGTTATAGAATGTCAACCTTCATTATCTGTACTATAAATTGAATATTACCCTTCGTCACTTCATGTAAGTAAACTGTGAATGCCCAATATCTCTTATTTCATCTTAGATGCATCTGTTTTTGTCACATGTTTCGTTTCTTCAGGTTTTGTTGAGCATTTGGTTGATTGTTTGAATACTGTTTTACGACGCACGAGTATACAATGTATATTAAGAAGCAGAATAATCTATGGTTTCAATATGCGCTAATCCTGTTTTTTATTTCTGTCTTCAATATGCTGTTGTCTGAGACGGATGTAGGTTTTTTTGTAAAGGGGCGTATGAGGCGAGAGCCAAAGACTTGAACCTTCCAAGTTCTAGGAAATCAGAGAACATGCCACCCCGAAAACAATTTGTCACAAAATCCATCATTTTTGGTGCAATCTGAATTGAATGAAAAGGGAAAATAATCTGCAATTCAGAGTTCTTCCATCATAAAACAAATAGGTTATAATTGAATTTACAATTTGAAAATGGAGGTAATATTTTGTGGAACGTTAAACCAGCAGACGACAGGTTGTCATTTGATTAAATAACACATCAGGTAATTATAAATCACACAGGCCATAATAGAATTTCACAAAAATACATGTATATTACAGCATAAAGTTAAAAGGATGCAGGCAGATAGTAATTGGCTTTAAGTCTCAGCCCAGACTAAAAACAAACCTTGAAAAATGTCTGTCGTGTACTATAAGTTTCAAGATTTATCGCTATTGAAATCGTCTGCAGTCTTGCAAAAAGAATCGCATCAAGTGATTATAAATCACAACACACAGGTCACAATGGAATTCCGCAAAAATACATTACTGCATATGGCGTATAGGATGCAGATAGACAGTAATTGTTTTTAAGCTCGGACCAGACTATAACAAACTTTGAAAAACGTCTTTTGTGTACTGTAGGCTTCAAAGATCTATCGATATTGGAATTGTCTGCTTAAAGAAGAATCGCGATACAAAAAACTTAATACCATCATAAAGTATAACAACAATTTCTGTGAAAAAGAAACCTAATTTGTTTAATTGTGTAGACTCAGTGGCGCTTCAACGATTTATCCATTTTAAGATGAAGCAAGTATGTCACTGAACTGACAACATATCAAAATATGTGCTCTTTATTGGGAAATATTGCGATGTATAGCCGAGGTTTCGTACACATTTCAAGACATTCCTGATTGGTAACGATGATAATGGATACGGTACAGACATGTCGAAAGTTTAACAATCAGCTAACGGAACAAAGTCGCAGCCCGACTGCCAAATTGCCGAGATATATGGATATCTAATGACTAAATATCGGTCTTGAGCAGCCGCCAAAACAGCTGTCGAGATATAGCCAACGAAGGTCCGAGCTGAGCTTCCGATTCGGCGCTTATTCGTGAGGTAGCGTTAGACTTTCGACAGGCCTGTCCTGTTTATTGAATGCTGGTCGTTTTTGTACGTTCAATCTAACAAATACAAGGGTCGTTATCTTAGCTTAGGAACATCGATGAAAGCTTAAACACTCCTTTATGATACTAAATTGGTTCTATTTAAAGTCTTTTTGCTTCAAACCTCGCTAAGCACGTATTACACTACAATCGGTCAGCATTATGAAGGCGTTTAGCACATTTTTAATGCTATTCAAAGATTGTTTATTAAAAACTTGTCACAAAGTTCAAAATGTCATTTCGCTTGAAAGTGCTTTGCTTTTTTAATATGCTTGCATATTAAACGCATTGATAAAACATACACCAATTGTCAATATCAGAAAATCTGGTTAAGACACAATGTGAATTAACCTTTCAACATTAGAATTTCAACTTAGATATACGAGTGCCTAGTACCACATCTTGTAGGGTACATGACACCGAACAGACTTACAGACGGACAGATTGACTGACAGCATTCATCTTTTAATATGCAACACAATACATCACTAACTTCTAATAATATCTGCTCAGCACACATTTTGAATTTAGAATTTTCTAAAAGCTATTTCAGACTTACCTGAGGAATTTTAAAAAGCTTCAGCAGATTTGCTACTTGAATCGAAGTTACACTAGATGGCGCTCCTATGACCCCGGGGATGACCTTGAGGTGCATTTCCGGGTCCGATCCGTCTTTACATTTGTATTCCGATCCACCGATGTTTGCTATGGATCCTAAAACGAAGAAAAGAATACATTAAATTCAAATACTCATATTATGTATAAACATTTTATATGAGATGTTATCTTTTGATCTTTTATCTTAAATTAATTTGTATTCATTTACTTAAGTTTGAGAAACAGCGCTTTAAAATATTAAGAAAAAAACAAGCATGGACATGTTACCCTGATATATATATATTACTAGAGAGATCGTTAAAAATTTCGTAATATTATGGACCTCTTCAATATACATGTATAAGTTTTTGTTTTATGGGCCTCTTCAATTTATAAGTTTTCTATTTGTTTTATGGGCCTCTTCAAATTATAAGTTTTCTATTTGTTTTATGGGCCTCTTCAATTTATAGGTTTTCTTTTTGTTTTATGGGCCTCTTTAATTTATAAGTTTTCTTTTTGTTTTATGGGCCTCTTCAATTTATAAGTTTTCTTTTTGTTTTATGGGCCTCTTCAATTTATAAGTTTTCTATTTGTTTTATGGGCCTCTTCAATTTATAAGTTTTCTATTTGTTTTATGGGCCTCTTCAATTTATAAGTTTTCTATTTGTTTTATGGGCCTCTTCAATTTATAAGTTTTCTTTTTGTTTTATGGGCCTCTTTAATTTATAAGTTTTCTTTTTGTTTTATGGGCCTCTTCAATTTATAAGTTTTCTATTTGTTTTATGGGCCTCTTCAATTTATAGGTTTTCTATTTGTTTTATGGGCCTCTTCAATTTATAAGTTTTCTATTTGTTTTATGGGCCTCTTCAATTTATAAGTTTTCTATTTGTTTTATGGGCCTCTTCAATTTATAAGTTTTCTATTTGTTTTATGGGCCTCTTCAATTTATAAGTTTTCTTTTTGTTTTATGGGCCTCTTCAATTTATAATTTTTCTATTTGTTTTATGGGCCTCTTCAATTTATAAGTTTTCTATTTGTTTTATGGGCCTCTTCAATTTATATGTTTTCTATTTGTTTTATGGGCCTCTTCAAATTATAAGTTTTCTTTTTGTTTTATGGGCCTCTTCAATTTATAAGTTTTCTTTTTGTTTTATGGGCCTCTTTAATTTATAAGTTTTCTTTTTTTTATGGGCCTCTTCAATTTATAAGTTTTCTATTTGTTTTATGGGCCTCTTCAATTTATATGTTTTCTATTTGTTTTATGGGCCTCTTCAAATTATAAGTTTTCTTTTTGTTTTATTGGCCTCTTCAAATTATAAGTTTTCTTTTTGTTTTATGGGCCTCTTCAATTTATATGTTTTCTGTTTGTTTTATGGGCCTCTTCAAATTATAAGTTTTCTTTTTGTTTTATGGGCCTCTTCAAATTATAAGTTTTCTATTTGTTTTTTGGGCCTCTTCAATTTATAAGTTTTCTTTTTGTTTTATGGGCCTCTTCAATTTATAAGTTTTCTATTTGTTTTATGGGCCTCTTCAATTTATAAGTTTTCTATTTGTTTTATGGGCCTCTTCAATTTATAAGTTTTCTTTTTGTTTTATGGGCCTCTTTAATTTATAAGTTTTCTTTTTGTTTTATGGGCCTCTTCAATTTATAAGTTTTCTATTTGTTTTATGGGCCTCTTCAATTTATATGTTTTCTATTTGTTTTATGGGCCTCTTCAAATTATAAGTTTTCTTTTTGTTTTATGGGCCTCTTCAAATTATAAGTTTTCTTTTTGTTTTATGGGCCTCTTCAATTTATATGTTTTCTATTTGTTTTATGGACCCCTTCAAATTATAAGTTTTCTTTTTGTTTTATGGGCCTCTTCAAATTATAAGTTTTCTATTTGTTTTTTGGGCCTCTTCAATTTATAAGTTTTCTTTTTGTTTTATGGGCCTCTTCAATTTATAAGTTTTCTATTTGTTTTATGGGCCTCTTCAAATTATAAGTTTTCTATTTGTTTTTTGGTTTTTTTTTGTATTTTTTGTATATGCATGCATGTTTTACATGGCTTTACGCCGACGATGTTATAGTAGTCTATATATGTTAGGCGTTTTGTATATACATTTTCAACTCTTGATCTCTGATTTTTTTTATATTCATAATCTAAGTATCGCTCTCTATATGAACCTCATTTCTACAACTGACGTAAATTTTTGATGAACTGTTTAATTGTAAATAGTTCCGTAATGGCATATGAAATAAAAAAACAAACATACTAATCCATGTCCGAATCACAATACAGAAGCAAAGTAAAAACTTTGGAACTGACAAGTTAAGTTAGACACGTGAACTTCCACTAGGGATGTGAGACAGAGTGCTCCGGAAGGGTAAGTACCTTCAATTTACCTATCTACGCCCGTCACGTGTGTAATCAAAATTGTGTGAAAGGAACATGGAACTATGGGACGTCAAATATATCCAGGGCAATCCTGGACACAGAGGCATCAAACTTATCATCAATACTGCGATGACGGCTATAAAACTTTTTGAGGGCCTTAATAAGCCTAGGCTTGCAATATCCCTTAGTCAATTAAAAATTAATGAGAAGACTCCACAAATAGTCCCAACTGATATTGATATTTCGAATTCGACGTATTCTGCTTAATTCTAGTACTCCTTAAAATCATCATTCGCATAAAGAACACTGTTAAAGTATAAAAAGACTCGTCATGGCGTATGAAACGTAATAATACACAAGAGCAAAACATAGTCCTAATTGATATCTCTAATTCGACGTCTTCTGTTTAATCTGGTATTCTTTAAAAATCACCATTCGCACAAAACACTTACACGATTATAAAATATAAGAATTAACGTTTGTGTTTAAATCGTTCACTAAGGTTTGAACTGTTAAATCAGACTGGAGTCAATTACAGAATTCGCGAAACCTATACTTTTTACTTCTTTTTGGTTTCTGAATAATTTTGTACATGCACGTACTAGTATGGAGCGTTTGGAAAGGTTAAATCCCTTAATTTTCTCTGATATATCCTTATGCTTTACATGACATTTACATCGATGATATTTTAGTTGCCTAAATGACAGTGTTAGATACAATTGAACTCTCTTGACATTGCTATATACGTTTAATCATTATGTTATTAAAATGTACTTAAAATCTTGTCTCCCTGTTTAACATTTCTCTGTTTTAAAAGCTTTTAATTTTTTCAATCTTTTAAAAGACGTTTGTTTTTTCTTCTTCAAAGATCTGCAATCCGTAAGAAGTCTCGAAGTTGTCAAGCCAAACACATCACAAATCTCATCTCTTTTAACATTTATTTCTTTTAAATTTTTATTTTCTTTTGAAAAAAATGTTGTTTTCTTCAAAGATGTGTGATGGTAAACAAGTTTTCCAGTTGTCATGACGTCAAACTAAATACTGTACACATCTTATCTCTGATCAACATTTCTTATTTTAATTTTTATTTAATTTTTTTCAAGTTTTTTAAACATTTTGTTTTCTTCTAAGAGGTGTAATCTTAACAAGTATCTAAGTAGTCCTGCTAAACTCAGACAAGTTAATGCACTCTATCGATATCAGTGAAAAAACATTATTCTGCCAATCTCAGCAAATTACTTAAGAATCAGGACTTTTACACAATGCGCGTTTACTCTAAGCTGTTAAATGCAACTAAAATGCTTTTGTGAAATCTCTTTATACTATGAGTTATTGTCTCTTGTACACATACATGTTGTATATAAAACAAAACACTCCACAGAGATAAATCCGTTATCCCTGGATAAAATATATTATAGTTCCTTTATCTTTCATCTTCAATGTTAGATAAAAATAAAATTGATAATTGTAAGCAGTAAAATACCTTATTTATAGATATGCCCTATTACATGACATCCCGGAGTCATATACATTGTTAGCATTTCTATACAAACTTGGTTATTCATTACTATATAACAAATGGTGGCTTTTCTGTTCCATAAATAACGGAAGTAAAGCCGGAATGATGTAACTCATAAAGGAGATAAAATACAGGCCTGTCGACAGTTTAACACTAAGCTAACGAATTAGCTCCAAATTGAAAGACTTGCTCGACCCTTCTTTAGCTATATTTCCTTTTTGGCGCCTGGTCTTGGCAGAGTTTCATTTACTAGATTCCCATGCCCTGGTAAATGGTGGCCGAGATTAGACATCTTTTCTTTTTGTTAGATAATTGTAAAACTTTCGACTGATCTGTTCTGTACAAATAATGTGTATTGAAATTTCCAACCATAAACTGTTATTACTGATACCGATTTACTTTTATAAATAAATATATATAAAATCACGCTTTTATTACATGACCTAGTTCAGAAATAACCTCGGGTATTCAATGCAATGTTTTATTCACTAGAAGCAACTTAATATATGTTTATGTTGTCAGCTGCTATGTAATAGTTTTTCAAACACATTCAGACCAGTCCATATCCAAACCACAAACCCAGAAAAAACCAAAAGCTTTTAAAATGGGCAAATTAGGTAAACATATGAACTTCCACCAGGAAAATGAGACCAGATACTCCAAAAGGGTAAGCATTTCCTGTTTCGGCAGCTACACCTATCACAATCAAAGCTGAAATGTGAAATATATTCAGAAAAATTATCATTCTTATGACCAATATTGTGATGGTAGCCATATTTATTTTGAAGGCATATGATAAGCCTAGGCTTGAATTATCCCAAAGTCAACAATTTAGTTGTTAGCAGCTTGCTTCTTTGTATAAAGTTCCCTTAGTTAAAATACGCCCTACCATAGCGTATTAATTATTACTAAACGGTCGTTTCGGAATCAAATTACTCATCAGTAATGCTTGAATCAAAATTGTGGAAATCTCAGCTCAGTATTGTAAAGATGTGGATATGAGAAAACAAGAAGGACCAATGTTTTTTGCCAAATCCATCTAAACCAAAACTTTGGGCAAAAAATCATAGCTTAGTTTTTTAAGCATCTCAAAAATTATAAGGAGATAATTTTAATGAACGATGTTTATCTGATAATACCATTAGCTGTAAAAGAAATAAACCATAAGCAGAAGAATCAGGTATATTGCTGAATGGAAAAATTGAAGTCATCACGTTTTACTTAAGTGATGCAACTGGTATCACAATTTCTGATGAACGAGCGAAACGTACAGCAGAAATTTTGAAATAGAACACCCCTCAATGTTTTTATCCATCACATTTTGCAATGACTAATACTTTACCATATATATGTACAGTTGTATATATAGCTTTGAGTAACGTATAGAAAAAATCCATTTTACAAACGACACTATTTGTAAGTTACCAAAGAACAGAATTAATTTGGCAACAAAATTGAAAACACCTACATGATGAACATTATACCCATAAATCAGTGAAATAGACATGCAATATATCAAGTTAAATGAAAAACAGATAAATGAGAAAATGTGGTAAATTGTTATGAGGTGTTGTATTGATAATTTAGAATCTAGCGTCAATTTTCTCAATGATACGCTTTTAATTTAAATAAATGTAAAATACAAATGAATAATGTATTGAAAAATTAAAAGATAAAAGTACTTTTGACATTTTGTTTGTCATTTGATTAGAGTCATAACATGTTTGAAAGATACTTTGTGAAAAAAACTGAAATTCATTAACAGAAATTATTTGGGTTACAGAGATTTGATTTTATTAACTATTAATAATTAACCTGAGTACTACCATTAGATATTATTTTTCATTAGGCGCAGTGTCCGTCATAAGTGGTTTTGAAAAGACTGAAATTCATAAACAGAAATTATTTGGGTTACAGAGATTTGATTTATTAACTACATGTATTTATAATTAACTTGGGTACTACCACTAGATATTATTTTACATTAGGTGCAGTGTCCGTCATAAGTAGTTTTGTTCACAATGGTGCCAAAGTGCAGTTAGCTTACCTTGTTTTCTTGTATCTATCTCAAGAACGCTTATAAAGTTATAAAACATTATGATAAAAGACTTATTGTTTTAGATTAATATAGTTTTGAGAGTCAAATGACTAATGTTCTTGGCAAAAAATTTGGATTTGAGAATGAAAGAAGCATGGAACTATGGGACATAAAATATATCCAGGGAAATTTGGGATACCGAGACATCATACTTAACAACAATATTGTGGTGACAGTAATATTCCTGTTTCGTTGTAAATCTTTCACGTAGTGGAAACAGACTCTACCATGTGTTTTAATTGTAAAATAAAAACACCATGAGTAGGAGAAGCAGGTGCAAAACTGTATAGAAAACGAAGGTTGATTGAAGAAATTTTAAAGTAATCACGTTTGTCGTACAGCTCAAATGTAGTATTCCGTTTAGCGTTATTATTAGGGTATATCTCTTATTATAAAAAGCAGAATTCGAATAATCAATACTAGATATTATAAAGCTATTATCCACAGTTAATTGTGTAATAATGATCCGTGCTAGACTATGTATACTTTTTTAATTTCTTTTCTTTGTTATACTGTTCTGTTCTTGTAAATTCCACCTCAAAGATAACATCTATCTAATTATTTTTTATCTTAAGGGTGTTCCCTTGGGATAACATGACCTTTGTTGCTATCAGATGCACGTTCTTAGCATGCAATGTTTTCATATCTGCAGTTTTAAGATTCAAACTTTCAGCGTCACTCTATATTTGATAAACGCTTCCATATTTACGGATTTAACATTACCGATAAGGAAATTACAGATTAGGCCAAGGAATTGGATTTGCCCAGCTACATATATAAACTAATACTAGCTAATAGCATTTACTCCAGACAACAAATCCAATTCAAACCAACAAAGCTGTAGGCAACATCAAAGGTGACATTTTCTGGAATTTTATCAGACTGGTTGTCAATTTTCTGATCAAGGTATTAATAACCTTGACCATATATTTTTTTAAATAAAAGATTTTTGATAAACATTTATTGGATAAAGTTCACTTGATATTTAGCCATAGTCATTAGATACATTTACATGAAACTGTTTTCTTTCTGAAGTGTTTTCAATTGTTGTCACTTTTGCAGTTATTTATAGCCGATATCTCTGCTTGTGGCTGGTGCCCCGAGGATATCACATTTCCTGCAAGTTAAATTTGAAATTGCTCAAAAACTAAGGAATACTCCCTCATGCAAAGTATTTCCTTAGCATAATTTGGTAAAATATATTTTGGTCCTTTGAGTAGCTTTTCAAGATCTTCAAAATAATTTTGGTTTCATAATTTTGGTCCAAGCACTACTGATGAGGAATTGTATTCCGAAACGGCCGTCTAGTGCTGTAAAATTAAAACTGGTAATATATTATTATAACTACATACCAGTGTTAATTCTACAGCACTAGACGGCTGTTTTGGAATACAGTTTTTTCATTTAAATTTAAAAAATATAAACATTGTTGATCAAAATCTGCTTCTTTAATTTTAAAATTTCCCAAAAAACTAAGTTTAGCTTAATTGTTCAAAGTTTTGCGTTAAGTGGACATTTTTATCCCCTTCTATTCTTTTTTATTCTAGTGTCTTTGGAATATTTGGATTTCAACATTTTCGGTCGGAGCATTACTGATTAAGAATTTTATTCCGAAACGGCATTGTAGTTCTGTAAAATTTGCACAGATTTCGTAATAATTTGATAGCTGTAAATAACGTCTTTTGTTTTGTTTTACTTTTTGTATACATGCTTTATATATACCTGGAAAGAAAATCTCTATTTTGAATTAAAACAAAAGAAATTCGAAATCATCTAGGCACACATATGTTTAAACAATGTTTTCATAGATCATGCAATATACCATAATATGCCACAATGCGTCTTATAGAGGGCTGACGTTTTGTAGAAAGCGGTCTAAATGTCTTAATTCCGGAGCACCCGGCCTCACTTCCCTGGTGAAAATTCACGTGTCTAACCTAACTTGTCAGTTCCAAAGTTTTTACTTCTGGATTGTGATTCGGACATGGATAAGTATGTTTGTTTTTGTTTCTTATTGTTCTGTTCAATTGTTTTTTGTCTTTTAAATCAATCAAACACGAATGCATCAAATCACAATCCTAAAATAACAGCAAAGATTTTGAAACTGGTAACTTGAGTGAAACGCGCAAACTTTCACCAGAGAAGGAACTGTACCCCGGAAACATACACGTCTCCTATCCAGCTTATTTCTCTTGTGAATTTGTGGAACATGAAATCTATCCGACATAACTTTGGATAAAGAAACATCATACTTAGTATACTGATGACGCCATGGACTTTTTTGAGGGGCTTTCTCTTGAAAATAAAACGATTGAGTAAATTCACTTCGATTAAAGCAAAACAGGAAAGTAAATATTTTATTAACTCAGTATAGAACTGTAAAAAATCAGAACCTTAACGTACTTCATTCCTAAACAAAACATATAATCAATCCCGAACGAGGAGAATTAATCAGAGATATTTCTAAAGGACAACAAACTATATAGAAAATAGAAAGCGTATCTAGAAAATAATTGGTGTTTTTTCGGTAATCACGATTGTTTGTCTTGTTTTGGACGTGTATGTACGGCTTCATTGTAATCATTCGTCCAAGTAATTACATTCCAACATCAACGACCTATCTCTTAATAAAATTATCAATGACCGATTTATTGGATTGGAATTCACACATAAACATATACAATTGTTGTGGATTGGTTGTTGCATCTGGTCGTGAAAACTTGAATTGGAATTACGATTTATTGGTGGGGTGTTAGCCAAATAATTATATTGCAGTGCATGTTATGCGATGAAGCAAGAGCACTGATTGTTTGTACTTTTATACCGAGAACTTAACACAATACTTTGTTTTAAGACCAGAAGCTTTATTCTTCAATTCAGTTCAGTTAAAGCCATCAGCAAATTATTGTTTATAAATTCAAGTTGATTCTATAGTTGTTTGCATATTTTATATCATTTGATTTATGTTCCTTACAGTTTCAATTAATTGCGATATTACACATGGCGGGTACAGTTAGCTAAACAGAAGGTGCTTACTCTTCCAGAACATTCGGTCTTACTTTCCTTGTTGGAGTTAACGTGTTTAATTCAAATTTGCTATTGATCATTATTTTTACTTTGTTTTTGATTGTTATTTGTTTATGTTTGATTAAATTTGGGCTTTATTATTATGTTTAAAAGCTGTTTACGTCACTGCATTTTTGAAAGCTAGAAAACACAAAAATAAAATTTGAATGATGTTTGGTTGTTTATTTTTTTACTTGAGTCCAGTCGTAACTAAGAAAATTCACATTCTATTGCTATGCGAAAATAATTGGTGCCGCCATGGAAATTTCAGTCGTTAGAAGAATCTTTTATTTGCCAACTATTTCTTCATTACAGCTGTATGAAGATAACATATGAATCATTAGTAAAATTCAGTTTTGCAAAAAAGAAAACAAAACACCATTAGGTAGGTTGGAGTCAATGAAAATAAATGTTTATGTATTTAATTTCATGTTGTGTCATGAACAATTTTAATACAATGCATTTCATGTTGTGTCATAATCAAAAACAAACATACTAATCCATAAACTATTTTAAGAAAACTTTTTTCGTGTTGTTTCATGAACAATTTCAAGCCAATGTATTTCATGTCATGTTGTGTCATGAACAAATTTAATACAACGTGTTTAATTTTATGTAGTGGCATGAACAAATTAAATATAATTCATTGTATTTCATGTTGTGTCATGAACAAGTTTTACACAATGTATTTCCTGTTGTGTCATAAACACTTTAAATACAATGCATTTCTCGTATAACTTTTTTTGCCGATTTTTAAAGTTTTTACTTTCCTTTTGGATTGTAAAATAAACATGAACCAGTATGTTTGTCTGTGATTTAAATCAATGTAAGCAAGAAAACAAAATGAATCATTGCATTTGTTGAAAAATTTGGCTGTTTTCTACTATGAATGTATGTAATGAAAATTTTGATACAACGTATTTCTCGTTTAAAACAGGAGGGGCTTACCCTTCCGGAGCACCCGGCATCACTTCCCTGGTGGAAGTTCACGTGTCTAACCTAACTTGTCAGTTCCAAAGTTTTTACTTTGCTTCTGGATTGTGATTCGGAAATGGATTAGTATGTTTGTTTTTTATTTAAACCTTAATTAACGGATATTACAGGAGACGGTCAGTTTATAATGAATACTTTACTTCAATCTCATGAAATAGTTCATGATTGTGAGGAATTTCAGAGATATTGATTTACTTAATCGAATATCATTACATCCTCTATGTTTGAATTCGGAATAGGCATGTCTTAAAATAATATAATTGGAGTTAGATTGCTTTCTTTTGATAAAATTGGAAAATGGAGACAGAAAATTAAATATTTGTGGCGGCTGATCGATCATAAGAAGACTCTGAAGAAAAATCTTTAAGTAAAACAGATTCAACTTTAGAATGTTTGTGTGATTTGTATTGGAAATCATTTTCCTAATATAATATTAATACATTAATTAGATTTTGATGCATGACCAGAATGTGGTTTAGTTACTTTGGCTAACGAAGCAATTTGCATAATTATAAACAGAATTCGTTTACGAGAACTTGAAATATTAACAAACACGTATGCACATAACTCAGTTTTATAAAAAATAAATCCATATCAAATTTTTTACAAATGATTAACACTGTGGGTTATGCATTTTTATACCAATTTTATATTTTTAGGTAAATAAATCAACTATTTTTAAGCAACTTATTTACGTTATTATACTTGATGGCTCTCAAGGAGAGTCTATTTTGCAAGTAAAAGGAAGGGCATTATTCGACACTTGTTGATTGTAATTTTCAAACTATTGTGCTGAATGCATCCTTGAAATTTTTTAATTTGCTATAACTGCACTTTTTCATGCGTTTTATTATTAACTCTCGTTTTATCATTTTGTTTTATGTCTTTTTTTTTCTTTTGTGTGGTTTATGATAGTGTCCCCTTGTTGACAAAATGAAAACCTAATACAATATCGGACTGCATACTAAAGTTGTAATCGAAGATTTTGCATTGGCTTGACCGTAATCACAGAATTGTTGATAAGTTTCACGTTTATGTGTCCAGGATTAACTGGAAATATTTGATGTCCCATAGTTCCTTTCACCTAATTTTGATTACACACGTGGTTGGTTGTAGCTAGCTAAACAGATGATGCTTACCTTTCTTTCCGGATTACCTGGCCCCACTTCCCTGGTGAAAGTTTACGTGTCTTACCTAACTTGTCAATTTCAAAGTTTTTACTTTGTTTATGGATTGTGATTCGGACATGGGTTAGTATGTTTGTTTTTGATTGCTACATGAACATCTCCAATAAAACCAGAGAGCACATTGTTACTTTGTAGGTCATTAGTAGTATTATCTAGGTCAATCAAAGCTTAGATGTCAAACTTTTTTTTTCTTGCTGAGACAATTTTTTGAAAACGTATTTGGTATATGTTTTGACAAAGTCATGATAATGTTGGCGTCTGTTAACACGTATACTTTATTCGACAATACGTTTTACAAGCTAACTGTACTCTATCTTGTGTTGTCCCGTAGAAAATTCGCGTGTCAATCATCTGTGTCTACATCAATTTAACCATCAGCTAATTAGATAGACAAAATCGACTTGATAGTCATCACACCACTAACAGACCAGTTGTTAGTGTGTGAAGTACATTTATCAAAAACATGTTCATTAAGAGTTAACGTGTTACTCTGATGTACGCAAACAACATTGACCTGTCCGCTTGTCTTTTTTATTAGGAAAATTCATACAGGATGATCCATCTAATACATCGACAGTGTTAGAATTCGCAGTTTGTACATAAAAATTGCAAATTGTTCATAATGTCGACGAAATAAAAAATATATTTTCTGTACATAAATGTACCGGTAAAATATTGAAATCAAAGGTGAAATGGACAGGTCGGTGTTGTTTTCCTAGATATATCGGATTGTTAACGATTCTGTAACACCATACATATACATCATGTGACAGTTCCTATCAGATACAAAGGTATTTAGTATGCCATTTAATGAAATAACGTGTACGATAACACATTATGATTAAACTTAATCTTCGGAACCATCTCTGTTAAAGAGGATTTCTGTAACACGGAGGGAATGGTAAAAGTTAAAAACCGATTGATTTCGACAAATGCAGCACATTACTGAACAGAGACATGAATCACCCACACAAACATCAGACAATCTTGTTATAGAATACTTTACTTTATAAATTTACCGATTTATTTCCCCAACACTGCTTCAATACAGCCATGCCGAACCTTAAACACTGTGGTAATGAAAAGGAATCAAATTTTGGCTTCCGATTGGCTGAGATATGACTTTGTAGTGGTCAAAGACCGTCAAGAGATAGATCAAAGCTGGGAAATATTGTCAAGATATAACTGACATTGTTAACGAGGTGGGCGAGATGAGGAACCGATTCGGCACTAATTCCTTAGCTAAGTGGTTAACCTTAAAGTTTCGACAAGACTGCACTGCATGTTCTCTCATGACATTTGATTTATAAATTCACCAATTTGTTGTCTCCTATATCGTTATGTCCCGTCAATGATGGTTTAGTAATAATAGATGCATAGGGAATTTCGGTGCAATTATAAAATAATATATTGGTTTAAGAAAACAGGATATTCTATCAGAAGAAGGATTGTTCGATGATTTAGCTTTGATTTCTATAACATTATATTTTTGTCACAAGCATGAAGAGAAATCATCTGTAAATCTGAAATAAAGTGATTAATCCAAGCATGAAAATATAGAATAACACACACTAAAATCAATAACAAGTTCTATTGCACTGCATTTTTTTGAGAGTTGGGCAAACCCATATTGTAAAAAGACGTTGAACAATTTGTTACATGTATAGATATGCGTATGGTGTCAAAAATACACCAAATTAAAAATATCACTTCATATCCAAACCGCAATCCAAAAGCAATGTTAAAAATTTGAGACTGTCAAAGAGAAGTTAACTGGGTGCTCCTTAAAAAATACAAAACACACTGATTAATAATGTTAAACTCGCGCGTTGGTTAACAGTACATCAAAATAAAAAAAACAATCTGCGTTCAAACCACAATCCAAAAGCAAAGATAAACTTTGACACTGGCAAAGAAAAGCTAGACTGAGTGTTCCGAAAAAAATGTACACTGGTAAATTAAGTTTAACACATGAACTTGAACCAGGAACATAAGGCCGGTTCCTTCAGAAGTTTAACAACTGTCTAGCTAGTTCTATCTGACATATGTGAAATAACAATTGAGAATGAATGGAAAATAGAACTATCAGACGTCAAATATATCAAAGATAATTTTGAAATCAGCAGCCTTTTTAATTAGAAGAAATTTTTAACTGAACAACATCTTTTATGGAAGAGCAAACACAATATTAGGTAAAACGATGATACAACAACCAAACAAGACAAAACAAGAAAAAATATATATGGGGATCATTTTTATAAAAAAAAAATACAGATTTTAGACGATTAATTATGCTAATGTCCAATAATATAGTTATAGTGCTGTTATAGAACCCCAATAATTACAACCTGTATCCCATAAATACACAAATTGAAATTTAAAAACAAGCTCATTTTAACAATCAATGAACAAGCAAACATTGCGTAGTTATGTTATCGATTTAACTTGGATATAAATGTTTGTTTTTAATTGTATTATTATTAAGGCAAATGTAAATTGAAAAAATGTTCTGCAGAGAATTACTATGCTTCAAGGGGGCAGTAAAAGAATATTGTTTTAGAAGTTCGAAAAACTTAAAAACAAATTGAGAAAAAATTTTATTTCAATACAAAGTTTCTGATGCCAATATTTCTGTAACTGTGCGCTATAAACGCATTATGTAATTGACATCACAAATGTCCAACGGTGTTCTTAAAATGCTATTGGAGGGCATCCATACTTCAGCCATTAGGTCATGATTACACACATTTAAAAAATTCAAAAATGCACCTTGTCTTACGAAAGAATGATCAAACATAACTCACGTGTATATAAAACAATCATAGTAATCGCTCAAAATCCGAATGCTTCATCAAGTCATTGATTAAAATTTTAGAAATATATTAATTTTATTATTATTATTCAAGAAAAATATAAGTTAAATAATTTATGAAGATATCTACAAGGAAATTAGATAAGGAAAATTGTATACTTAGATAAGTTCAAGGAACTAAAATGCAAATTGAACAAAGTTTATTCCAATTAAAAGTTAACGATGTCAATACTTGTTCTCACGAAACTATGTGCTGTGTAGCAAATACGGTATTCAAAATTGTCTTCATCAGCCCCATTAAGCAAAATTGCATGAACACACCCCGATCATCGATTACCTTTCACTGTGTGATTGATCGATAAACACCATTGATCATCATTAACTAATTAGTATCCATGATACATGTGTTCGGAAACAAAATTTAGACATTATTTCATTAATAGCCATACAGATACATAACTGATATTGTTAAAAAAGTGCTTAGCGATTAACTGAGGGAATTAAAAAACATACATTATTTGAATTCTAGTGAAGTTATTTGCAAAGTTTATAAACGCATTATAACAAAGTTTTCCTGTATATAATTATACAAAATTTCCCTCTCTACATGTATTTAGGCAAAACATTCTTTTAATCGAACGTTATTTTTTCTACTTGTGTTTAATTGTCCATAGAAATGCTGTTGATTCCCTGTATTTCAATGTGAAATAGAGAGTTTAATTTTATGTCCATGTGTCTAAATTACCTTGGATTTATTGACGTCCCATGGTTCCATGTTTCTTTCATTCCCAATTTCGATTTTACACGTGATAGATGTAGGTAGCTAAACAGAAGTGTTTACCATTCCAGAGCACATAGTCTAACTGGTGGAAATCAAACGTTTAACCTAAGTTGCTAGTTTCAAATTTTTCTTTTCTTTGGGATAGTGATTAAGACATGAACTGTTGTTGTTTGTTTTTTTATGATTACTATTGTTATTTTTAAAAAAAATGTTTGTCTTATTTAACTAACTAGTTAATATTACTAGTGTGTGATATTGAAAAAATATCGCTATGAACAGAAATATTCTTGAAAAATTTATAAAAGGATGACAGCAATACCACAATATTGTAGTATCTTAATTTTATATCTATATATCATGACTGGACATGGAAATTATAATGTGCCGAATGACTTTACAACTATTCAACGACTATTTGTTGTATACATGTAAAATACTCTCTCTTATAAAACGCATTCATTATGCAAGATTATATTGTATTATTTATATGTATACATGTTAGAATATTGCTAAAGTATGATTAATGTGAATAAAAAATTAAATAAAAATAATATTACTATTGTGTGTCATTATTACTGTCATTGTTATGCACAGTAATTTTGTAAAGATATTTATAATCCATCGTTTGCTGCCTGCGGACAGCAATATAATTTTAGGCATGTTGAACCATTACGTTATTACTGTATATACCAGGTAATTATAAATCTAATCTACACAAAATATATCCAATAAAACAGCCAAAATAAATAAACCGATCCCTGTCCTAATCATAACTCAAAAAGCAAAGTATAAACTTTGAAAACTGGAAAATTAAGATAAACACGTGGGCTTCCACCTGCGTAGTAAAATTGGGTGCTCAAGACAGATAAGCACCTACTGTTTAGTTATTTACACCCATCACTGTTAAAATTGAGAAAAAAGAGACTCCCATTATGATGTTATTCTGCAGAAGTATCACTGGCTTTTATTTGTGCCCAATCACTTTACAATTCTGATTGATCATTTGCTGCTAACGAATAACCAGATAATTGTTTCCGGAATGTTTAATGAGTACTTAATACACCAATGTTATAAAAGTACCCAATTACTTAAAATACACTTTACCAAACAATTAATATGTGGAAATACACTAAATCATATGGCAATTTAAACATTTAAATTCCTACATCTTAATAAGCAATTTTTCAACATCAGCAAACGGCACAACCTCTATAAATGTCTATGTTTCTAATAAATGATGAAAATAGAAAGGAAAGAAAGAAAATAGAAGAAAAACTACATTATTTCAATAATGTTATTGTAACCTGATTTAAATTAATTTTTTAAAGGATTTTTTCGCCTGATGCAACTGTTTTATTTTTTATTAGTTTTATGTAGTGTGTAACTGTTTTATTTTTTATTAGTTTTATGCAGTGTGCAACTGTTTTATTTTTTATTAGTTTTATGCAGTGTGTAACTGTTTTATTCTTTATTAGTTTGATGCAGTATGTGGCTATTTTATATGTATTAGTTTTTATGCTACTCCCTTGGCAATATTGTGATATCACAAATCTAATTGAAGTGATAGATGACTCCAGTTCGTCGTTTATATTTCATTTTGGTGTCCCTTCTCAATCAATTAATGACGAATGTTATTAAATCAGTCAATGCAAGATACAGTACAGACCTATCGAAAATTAAGCAACGGCTAACAAAGAGTCGAAGTTCTGCTGCTGAATGACCGAGATATGAATAGCTAGTGGCAGAATAGATGCCATAAGTTCAGTGTACAGTGTTTAGTGTGACGTGAAAGTACTGTGCTTGATGAATGATTGTGCATTACAATATGTTTAACGAACAAACACTGTAATATGTCAAAAGATGAAATATAACAACCACTAAGTTTTCATTTATGTTTTAATTTTCATACAATTGTTTGGCTTTATGCAAACTGATAGTGCATTAAGAGTCAAGAAGCAAGAGAAAAAACCCAAAAGGTGCCAATAATAAAATAAGTTGGTAATAAAAAAATAACATGTTTTTGTAACGAGCCGATACAAACAGAATACGAAATAATAAAAATTTATAACAAAAATATCAAACGAGACAAATCAAGATAAATTTTGGAAAAAGTTCAATGTTCCTTTCTCTCATCTGATAACACGCGTGGTGGGTGTAGCTAGCTTAACAGGGGTGCTTACCCTTACGGAACACCCGGCCTCACTTCCCTGGTGAGTTCACGTATTTAACCTAACTTGTCAGTTTCAATTTTTTTTACTTTGCTTCTGGCTGGATTGTGATTTGGACATGGACTAGTATGTTTATATTTGATATAAGACAATTATGAAAGCCAAAAAAAAAAAAAAAATTTTCGAATCCTAGTTAACCGAAAAATTATGATCATGTATCAGAGGGTTATAACCGTTGAACCAATTCAACTGTTCTGTAATGATGATTTAGTTTCTTTTAAGTTGATTTTAATTATTTTTATTGCAATAAAAAGTCTACAAGATGAAGTAATTAATTAAATTGTGTTTATAGTTCACGGAGCACATTTAACTATTAGCTCTTTCAGAAGCATTCATCTTACAACCTAAGCAATAGTCCTCTCTCGTAAGAATTATTCATCTAACATCCTTAGTAATTGCTCTCGTGTACACATTTACTACTTCTTCAATGTGATTACTGTTTTTGTCAATTAATTGGTTATTCCAGGCACAGATAAAATGTCTGATTATTGCTTACTTAAAAAGTTGTACAGTTTGCAGCTAGAATACATGAATGAATGACTAGTCCACGGCTGTCATTTTCTTCTTACACTTTGTAGGCTTTTGTCATTAGGTATAATTTCCATTTAATCAACCAGTGGTCTTTTGCCTTCTTTTTGTACTTTTGTTGTTTCATGTTCACAATGACAGTTACGTGTCTTCTGTCTATTAACTGATTAATGTTTTACCAAGAATGATTATAAATCGTACAATTAACAGATACATTATAACAAATATACACCAAGGAGTGTTTCAGAAGCATTCTAATTAGGGTATATAAAAGAAAAAAATCTTTTTCTTAATGATTGAATATAGTTGCTAAACAGGAGGAAGTTCACGGTTTTCAAAACTTTTTTATTTTGTAATTGTGATTTGAACATAGTGTGATATGTTTGTGGTAAAATGATGAAATCGAAAGCAATTTAACAACATATTCTGTATAAATTTATATATTAAACTTTTTCTTTTCATACAAAAATTATCTTGGACGCTTTGACATCTCATAGTTTCATGTTTCTTTTATTCTCAATTTTAATGTCACCAGGGAAGTCAGTCCGGGTGAATGAGTAAGAACCTCCTGTTCAGCTAGTTACATCCGTCACTTGCAAAATTAAGAATTAAAGGAACATGTAACTATGGGCGTCAAATATATCAAGCATAATTTTGGATACAGAAACATCATACTTGTATTCAGTTCCCATAGTGGAAAGAAACTCTACCATAACTTATCAACTATAATACAAATACACCATATAAAATCAATTATTTATTATTTATGTTTGTCATATTGCATTTAAATTTACCTCTTGTTTCAAATTTTTTATTTGACGACAAAATGTGTAAGAAGATATTTTTGTATCATTTTTTCGAAACTTTTGTATAAGTTAATCAACGATTTAAATTACAAGTTTTTACCTTAGTTTAACATAAAAACAAACATACTAATCAATGTCCGAATCAAAATCCAGAAGCAAAGTATAAAACTTTGGAACTGTCAAGTTATGTTAGACAAGCGAACTTCTACCAGGAAAGACAGGTCCGGTGCTCCGGAAGGGTAAGTACCTCCTGTTTAACTTGCCACACCTGCCACGTGTATAATCACAATTTTGTGAAAGGAACTTGGAACTATGGGATGTAAATATACCCATGGCAATCCTGGACAAAGATACATCAAACTTATCAACGATATTGTGATGACAGTCATAAAACATTGTGAGGGCCTTTATAAGCGTGGGTTTGCAATATCCCTGTCAAATTTAACTTAAGATTTTTCTAATTTGATCAACGTTTTCTTTAAAACTATCATTTTAAGGTACACACATGCATTTGAACCATTTACTAAGGCATATGCTGCATAAATAAAACTCCGCGCCTTAAAAATTCAAAATATGTCCGTATTAAAAAAAAAAACCCAGAAAATTGACATAAATTTCTGTTGTTTTGGTGTGCAAGACTTAATCATAAACAAACATAACAATCTATGTCCAAACCATTATCTCGACTATATAAAACAACACATGGAACTAAATACATCTATATAAGGTCGTGATTTATCTACTATGGGTCAATGTATTTACATTTATCGATAGTTGGGTAATAATGGTTTTCTATCATCATAATGATTTGTATTAATTTTGTTTTTGTCTGGTGAACACAAAAACAGAAGCTATAGTACAGACTTGTCGAAAAATTGAGTACAAATCTAACCAAGATAGCCAAGTTGCGTAGATATGGACAATTGACCTAAAATGCTGATAAAAGCACATGTCGAGAAGCTGTCGGGAAAAAAGTTATCGAGGAACGAAGATCAGCTCCCGATTCGGTACTATTTCGTTAGCTAAGACTTAAACATTCGACAGAAATGTATAATTTTGTTCTGCAAGCGAAAATAAAGATTCTTGTGTGGATTTTAAGACTAGTATGTGTCCTAAAACACATATAGAGAATATAAGGAATATGTTATGTCCAAAAAGTATATGTATTAACATTCTTATTGTGATATGAAAAGTGATATGCCATGTTTAAACGATAGTGTTGTCAGACAATAGTCAAATAATCTAATGAAATCCATAGTTAATATCTCAACAATTTTATTCCTATAATTTATTTCTGATTTTATATTAATCACTGATAATTTATTTTGGAATCAATCAAAAACAAACTGACCCATTTTTAAATCACAATCCAAAATGTTAACCACAAACATACCGATCCATGTTCAAATCACAATCACAAAAGCTGAAAGTAAAAAAAATAAAAAATAAAAACTTTGAAAACCAGCAAGTGAAGTAATACTTCCATCAGCACGGGTGCTCCGTATTCGTAAACACCTTCTGTCTAGCTAACTTCAACCGTCAAGTATGTAATCAAATCACCAGACATTTACCAAGTGTCAGCCAAAAGTTGTATTTTTTACGAAAAATTGCCAAATAATATGCATTTGTGTTTTCTTCTTATTTTTTTTAGATATTTATCATTGACTTATATTATTTGGCGTATTTTGTTGCTGTTGCCAACTTAAACAACTTTATTTAAAGCTTTTTGAGGTTATCAAGTAATAAATCAGATTTTAGAGCTTAAAAATATGTTTCGCAGTTCGTGTTGGATTTGCTAGTTTTATTTGAATTTTAAAAATTATGTTTAATACTTGATTCCAGAGAAAAGATTGAAACTACATTCTTTATTTAAAATGTGTTTTAATATTAAATCTGAAACTTTTTTTAAAAAAAAATGGCGATTTGGGCATAATAAATGTTCTTTTTTATGCGTTGAAATATGTTTAGTTGTCGATATCATACTTTAACGTGTTCATCAGAACTTCTAAGCATCAATGGTACATGCTACACACACCACTATAACACTAATATATTGAATTATTTTCCCAATATCACAATAAATTGTTGGATAGTATTGTCAGCGTGGTGTGGCTAAAACTTAAGTCCGTGTAAAAGTTCGTAAGATTCGGAAATCAATGAAGATATTGGACATATGTCATTGTAAATAAACGACTTTGTAAAGCTATATAATATAAGATTATATACCAGTAAAATAATGGGTGGTTTTATCCGCAGAAGCTGATTATCGCTTACAGCTACCACATGCTACAGGTCACTTAAGTCCCTTCAGGAGAGGATTATGTCCGTAATATTGTTTATAATGAACTCTGGATCTAAGCGTCTTATTTACCACAAACATAACGGTCCATGTTCAAATCGCATCCTCAAAAGCAAAGTTAAACCTTCAAAACTTGCAAATTATGTAGCAAAAATGAATTTAACCTAGTAAGTAAGGATGCCGGATGATCCGGAAGGGTAAGCACTTCTTGCTTAGCTGTAAATTTGAATAGAAATTGAAAATTAAAGGGAAAGCTATGAGAAGCAAAATATTTTAAAATAATTGCAGATATAAAGATATTTTTCAACAATACTGTGATGATTAGTATTTTTAACAGCCTTGATAAGCCTGGGCTTGCAATATTCCAAGTCAACAATTTATTTTATAAGCACCAGAATAGAAAAATAGTGGTGACGTTTGGTGCTGTTCAAATTGTTCTTTATCCAAGAATAGAGATATAAAAATCTTTTAAAATGACAGTCAATATCTAACTAAACCTGAAATTATAAATAGAAACTACGAGGATAGTATTTGCGTACATATTATTAGCTATGGTTCTGTTCCCCAGAACCTTTATTATCCATAGCTATATCCATTTACTGGCCAATGTAGGAAATGCATACTAATGTTATTAAATAATATAATTAAAACTAGTAAATTATGTAATTGCAAGCTTAAAGAGGGCCAAATAAGTTAAGCCAAATATTAACAAATAAATGCAATACTACTACTAATGGAATCACTATGTTAGTGACAGTGAAATACTCTTTATTTTCATAGAAAATCAAATAAACTTGAATAACACGAGTTACAGGGAATCTGTATGTGCATACACAGTTAGCCTAGATTATATCTGCACAGGGTAAAACGTTGGTCTTATGGACATTTAACATGTTGAAACATCAAGCAAATGGCAGATCCTGTTGCGCATATGAGGTAAAACGTCACTAAGGGCACCACTTCCGGTGCGAGCATCACAATTTTTGCCATGTAATCATCCCTACAATACCAATATTTTTCTTTCTACAGAAATACTTTATGACAATCGCTGGTGCGCATACAGATTTTCAGTTACGAATATATACAAGTAAGTGAAAAATATCAGTCTTTATTCAAGTTTTTTTCTCAGGAAAAAAAAGAGTATTTTACTGTCAGAAACAGCGATTCCAATAGAAAATTATTATTACTACATAACAAAAGTTATCAGAAACCGTGGTTTTAACAGAGAATGGATTCTTTTGAAAAATTGTGCTTTCATATTTTTTTAATTTCCATTTTTATTTTTGGAATTCAATCCTTCCAACATTCAAACTCTATCTGCCAATAAACTGTTGAAGCATAGTTTAATAATAGTTATTACGAAGCTATAGAAAAATGCGGTTTTACAGTTTGTAAAAATTGTACTTAATCTCCATATTTAGAATACAAGCCTGAAGTCAAACTCACTAAACATATTGGAACCTGACTTGAAAAGGTATTTAAGAATACTTTCATTCAATAATTCTGTATTATAATATCTATTTCTGTACCAGACAGGAAAGAACGAACGTATGGTAACATTGAATTATTTAATTATCTTGTTGTAAGCTTAATTTAATTTTAAAAATTAAAAAAAAAATCAAATTTCAAAAAGTCATTCATGTTTTTTCCCTGAAATTATTAAAATTGAAGGGTATTATGTGACAAAAATATTTTATATTCCCTTGGAATATTCAGTAATTACATAATTCAATATAAAATGAATGCTTGCATGTTTCATACATCACATCAACTCTTGCATGGTTCATACATCACATCAACTCTTGCATGTTTCATACATCACAACGCTTGCTTGTTTATTTATCAATCACTTATATACATATAACAAAAATTTACCATATTCTGAAAAAGCAAAGCTGTCTACTGTCGTCACAGATTGCGTGACTTTATTGCCCATATATCAAATACTTTTAATCTAGATATCAATGCTTTAATACTGACGTATGAGGAACTCTCCTGTTGATCCGAGAACACACGAGATTAATTTTCACTTTTTGGCATGCTAGGTTATATTAAAGCACGTATAGTTTGTAATAAATGAGCTCATATCTTAGAATGTATGTCACAGAATATGAGAATTTGTTAGCACATGTGTCTAATCCATTCTATTGTTTATCTCATCTATTAACAGAGCGACTTCAGGAGTATAAAAAAGATTTTTAATGAACGAAGAATTTCGAATATACGTCAGGAAGATAATTTTAAAACATCATCCGGCCTAATGATGGCTTCCATTAGTCAAATGAATCGGCATGTTAACAAAACACACGTGATAGATTTAAAGTATTTGTCACTTTATATTATTTTATAAGACGTTTGTTGTTCTTTAATGAACGCATATCTGTCATAAAACTTTTAAATTGGTAATTTGTGTGGAAACTCATTCTGACGTTAAATTTAATTATAAAATTTTAAAACTGGCATGAGATTTCAAGTGACGATTTAAATTTTATGCTATGCTATTTTAACTTAATTTCTTTTCTAAAGTTCTAATTTAATATCTCTTCGTTGCTTAAATTTTATTTAAATTATAAAACATAAAAAAGAATAAAATAAAAATTATAATTTTAGTGAAATCTTAGAAATGCAAGCAAAACATATATGAAACTGTACCTTATAAACTAAGAAATTTCGACGTCGTACATGTACTAGATATGTTTACACGCAAGGTCCAATGATCCTTAAACGCCGCTAATCTGATTAATCAAGTAGAACTTCGATTTGACATTATTCATTGCGATATTTATTCTTCTGTCTTTATAAAATAGTTTATGATTTTTATCCATGTTCACTTTATTGGCTTTAAAAATAAAAAAGCTTATAAACGTCTTTTAAAAATAGGTAAAATTCAAAATAGTCAATATATAATTAAAAACAAACGTACTTAGCCATGTCCAAATCAAAATTCAGTAAACACTTGAAAACTGATAAGTTAAGTGATGTTACAATCCTGACTAACTGACCAAATGTCATTTATTTTATTCTGCATTTTCAGAGAAGGAATCGTTCATACACGCACTGGCCAGGTGTACTAAATGGTGTAGATTACGTTTAGTCTTACAAAACATTTACTACAAGTAGTTTCTCAACACACACGCGCGCGCGCACGCAAACGAGCGAGTATTGACATCAATATTTGTTGTTTTTATGCCAAAAACTACACAAATTGGATGGGTCATTTTTGATTGCAAGGAAACTCAAAAGGGAAATAAAAATCACTATCGATGCCAGACAAAAAAATCAACTGTAATCATATATAGGATATTAACTAATTGAGTGTTGTAACAGAAGTGTAGACAACATTATATCTACTTGTAGTGTTAATGATATATATCTGATTCTAATGGTATACAAGTTACTGATGGATGTCAATAGAACTGTTATATGTCTGTATTGTCAGTACAACATAACATCGGAATTTTAAGTCATTCTGTAATTACAGAGTTACAACATGACGGATATTGAGCGTTGTTCTTACTGAATAAATCTACAAATGAAAAAAGAACACATTCATCCATGTCTACACCACGATCCTAAAGAAAAGTAAAAACTTTCAAACTGGCAAATTGATTAGTGCACTTGAACTTTCAAAGAAGAGGGAGGTCCGGAAAGGTAAATGCCTTCTGTTTAGAGAGCTACATCCACGACGCGTGTAATCAAAGTTGGTAGTGTAAAGAACATGGAACTTAAGAACGTCAAATATATCCAAGATAAAATTTTATTTACTTACTATACATGATTCATACCAATCATGTGTCGTATATACCTAATATAGTGTAAAAGGATTAAATAAACATAATCCAAGAACATACAATGTCTTCTTCTGATCATGTAACTCACTTTGGTTTATATTACTGCTTTAAAAGCTATCTGCATAGGTTTCAAACGAATGAATTCATCTAAAGAATCACAAAACAAAAACAAGGTACATTTTAAGGTTGGTTGCAAGGTTTCAAAGATATCCTTGCACTCATTTGCATTTCATATTACCTTAAGCGTGAATTTACATAAAACTTAAATTTAAGTTGAAGGAATTCACGATCACTCGTACTTATAGGTTTTACTGATAATGGACTTTACTTGTTAGTAGCCACATTACACACATCTCAAAATTATCTTTTTAATTCAAATAAGTATTGATCAGAAAATTGAAATCTTCTATTTTAAAAAAAATTCAAGAATCATAAGCCAATGAAAAAAGATTTTCCAGTGATAAACTCTGTCATTTTTCTCATGATTTATTGATTTTCCGTTACCATTGAGATATAAGTCTATAATTTAAGTAATAATAAGTCATTTCTGGTGTAATGTGTTCACATGTAGAAGAAGATTAACCTTTAACTGTATCACCCATGCATCAAACTAATCTTGACTTATCTGTTTACCAGTGGAAGATATTTTGTCATGTTGGTGCTTGCTCATGAGATCCTTAGTCATTAATATCCGACTCATGCAGTCAGAATATTTTATCATGATATCTTTTCCGTGTTTTGCTGTATTTGAAAACCAAAAACGAATTTTTGCTCTATCAATAATCTTTTAACTACGTGAGAATTACTCTATATACATATATCTCTTACAAAATTTTGAGATATTCTGTGGCTATGAAACTGCCTCAAAGAAAGCAAAGAATAAACAAGCATACTAATCCACGTCCGAAGCACAATCCAGAAGCAAAGTTAAAAGGTTGGATCTGAGAAGGTAGGTTAGATACATGAAATTCAATTAGAGAAGTGAAGCCGGGTGCTCTGGAAGAGTAAGCACCTCCTTCTTAGCTAGCTACGCCCACCAAGTGTGTAATCAGAATCTGTGATGAAATACGTATTGGATGACAGTTGTATCCGATATTAGATGTCAATGTGTTCATAGCTTAGCAATAATACTTAGTGCGATTTCTTATGTCACTTGATCTGCAAGCAGAAGGAGCAACATTTGTATTTTAAAAGGTTTGCAGCGATTTTAAAAGGCGTCAAACAAAAATCGAACGATCCTAAAGGAAAAATAAATGGCAGTTAAAATTGAACAGCAAGTTAACACATGTACTTCTCAGCGAGGGAAGTTAAACAGGGTGTTCCAGTAGGGCATGTTCTCCTGTCTAGCTCACTGCACCCGTCACGATGGATTAGAAAATAGTTCAACATTAACAATATCGACAAAACCTTTGTAAATAATTATCATTTTTTTTATTTTGCTTCTTTTAATACAAACGATTATTTTGAAGAAAAATAAACTTGTGTAATGATCAATAAACATAATACCAAGCAATGACCAACGCACAATCGAGAAACAAAAAAAACACTTGTCAACTTAGTTTAAAGACGCGCACTTCTAATAGGGAGGTGGGAACAGGTGCACCATGGTTAATACCTCTTTTTAGCTAGCTGCATTTGCCACGTGTACAATCAAAATTGAAAAGGAAAGGGCATAAAACTATTGAATATCGAATATATGAAAAACAAACTAATCAATGTTCAAATCACAATCCAAAAGTAAAGTCAACTCTGAAACTGACAAATTGGGTTAACCGCATGAACTTCCAACAGGTAAGTAAGGCCGGGTGGCGTTTCAAAAAGATGAACACCTCCTGTTAAGCAGGCTACATCCAACACGTGTGTAATCAAAACTAAGATTAAAGTAAACATTGAACAATGAGACGTGAAATATATCCAGGATACTTTAAGATACAGATACACCACATTTTTCACCAATATTTTAATGTCGACCACAAAACTTTTTGATGGCCTTGATTTTCCTAGGCTAACAATATCCCTTACTCAACAATAGATTTGTAACCAGATTTCAACGTTCGATAAAATTTCCTTATTGGTAAAGGGACTGGGGACTACATGATAAAGCGACTTCGCTGTATTGATATATATCACATATATACTGTAAACCGCTTTATATTGGCGCATACTTATTTTAGCGATTGATGACTGGTAAATCTATTAGCGCAGTTTAATTTTAGCGTAATCAATTCCAGTTTGAACTGTTTAATACCTCTTTATATTACCGTATTTTCTCGCCTAAAACCCAAAAATTTTAGCCAAAAAAATAAATTTGAGAAGGGGATGCTAGGTTACAATAACTATGTAATTGTGTTTTAATTTGTTTGACTTTTACTGAGAGAAAATCTCCGTAACTGACCCAGGAAGTCACTAGACAGACAGATGTCTGCAGGAAGCTTTCATCATAATTTGGCCCTCTCATCAATTAGACATTTTACTGAATAAATATTTTAATCAATAATAACATATTTTGTTTTTATTAATTTTAATACCAACTGTTTTTTAAATACAAATGTTTCGACACATTGTCGATGTATCCCCAATAACAGCCGCTTAGATCATTATAGAGTTCAATAATTAGGATTTATATTATGTTGCCGACATCACAGAAAAAATAAACAATTTTCGCATAACGGGTCTAATTTGTTGATATAATTGTTAATATTTTAATGTTTGAAGCCAACTACTGGTAAATTAAAATTAATTACCTGAAAAAGAGACGTATCAAATACAATGGCCAGTAATTAACAGCTATGCCAGTGTTCCCTAATTTATCCGGTTGTCGGTGGTCAGTCTACCGGGTCTGGGTAATTAATCCCTTATTACTTATCAGATGCGGGTATATTGATGGAAGCCATACCAGTATTATTCAGAACTATTATTATTTTAACACTAACTATATGACCATTTAACGTGCGTCCATACCCATTCATAGTCACAGCAGCGATGTACAATACTGACCTTTTTTTGTTGTAATTTTAGCGGCAGTTTTATTTTAGCGCTTACACTCTTATCGCCAATCGCGCTAAAATAAAACTGCCGCTAAAAAAACACGGTTTACAGTATATCTCCTGTTTATTGATGGAATAAAACGGTGTAATATTTTTCATATTACACAGGTACCCATGTAATATCACTTGATTGTGATGTAATCAGTTATCACGCTTCTGATTGGTTTAAAGTGTGATATTAATATTCCTACGCCATTCACGTACTTTTTTTTACAACGAAATGGCTGCATTTGATGTTGAGGATAACGTTAAAGTAGACGGAGAAGGAATTGGTATAGTGAAAGAAAAAAATCTCAAAGGGTTTGCTACATTCTATGATGTAATGATATGTGGGACACAACAGTAACGTCATTTACGTGGTGGTTGCGCCTAATGACGTCATATGAAAACTGTGTCAGTCTGTTGTTTATTTTTAGACTTTTGAAGGCTTTACAGTTCTTTGAAAAGTAACTTTGGTGGATTCAAAAAACATTACATAATTTGAACTAACATACTGCATTTACTTTTACTGTTACTAAATAGATCTATATTCTTAATTCCGCAGTTAATTTGGAGATAATTTGTCTGACCTAGATAGAAATCAACTGTTTCTATATAGCAGCAAATAACATGTACATGTCAATTGTGTCTCGGTATTCTGAGTTAAGTGATATATAGAATCTTAGACTCGTGAGGGTTTAATATGAAATTTATTAAACTTGTTCAATAATGAAATATGCCTCTCGCCAAGGTTTGTGGCATATGTAATTATTAAACTCGTTTAATAAATTTCATATTAAACCATCACTTGTTCTAGATCCTCTATATATAGACTGGGATAGAGCAACGTTTCGGGTCATGTATTCGGTTTAAGCGTGTTCGTTATATTCGTATTTTACTGTACAAACTTAATTTACATTGGAAATCACCCAATCACGGTTAAATGTTATAGATGTGCTAATACCCATTTAGTTACGCCTTATATGAACACATAACAATGTTGATAAAATATCTAAGTGTTAGGGTGACTTTAAACAAATAATGTTGCTATACTATGTTATATAGTATTTGTAGTTTCGTGCATATAAACTAAAGGAAACCTAATAACTAATTGGGTTTTTTATTTTGCTAATTGAAATACTAAGAGAATGCCGGAAGTAAAATGGACTTATTAAAACATTTTGATAATGGATAGACGTGATTCGAATGCTCTATTTTACAGCAATTTCGAATATTTAATAGCTTGCTATTGCAAAAGACATGGTATTCAACTATTAAATTCAATATTTTATTTCAATTCAATCATTATTTACGATCCTAATTATTTCCTCTACATTAAAATCATTTTAGTGCTAAATGTTAATAAAGTATCACTATAAAATCCTAAAGTCAGTTGCGATCAGTCTACTGAAAATAACATCTCTATCTTCAAAACAAATTTAAAAATATTTTATTTTTGAAAGACACAATATATGGAGGACCAAACAATAAAGCACATTTGAAATTTTACTACCAGCCATAAAAACATTATAACTTGGAAGAAATGCATTTGAAAATTATAATCAATAATGTAAAATTTATTGCTATTCTAAAAGCTTTACGAGATCTTGGAAAAATCAAACAACTGTTTTATTTTAAAGTAATAGTTTAACTCAACAGTTTATGTTACAAAAATGAATATTAAAACGAACAGTAATAGGTTCAATCAAACAAATTCGTATCCGACTTTTCTAGATTGGAAAGCTTTTGTTTGGTGTGATGTCACATATAGGGTATTTTTACAAATCGGAATGTTTCAATATGTATGCATCATTTCGATTCATGTGTTGTTTTCTTCATAGCTTTTAGGATATCATAAACTCAGTAGGCAATACTTTTCTATTGTCAGAAATAAAATGCTCAACTTTCCTGCTTGTTAAAATCTGAAATATATTCAGAACTAATGTATACTCCCTTATGCAAAGTATATCCTTTTGATAAATTTCATTAAACATATTTTGGACCATTGGATATTTTCAACCCCTTAAAACATTTTCTTTCACAATTTTGTTCCAAGCACTGCAGATGAGGAATTGTATTCCATTCCAAAACGGCTGTTTAGTGCTGTGAAATTACTTTGTATAATATGTAATATGTTACTTTAACTTGGTTGCATTGGTTATCGCCATAAATGTTTATCTATTTTCTTTAAAACGTGACATAGGTCTGTGTTATATTGGGTTAGAAATAAAGATAAATTAATTAAAAGATTTATAAGATTTGTTCAAAAATAGACTAGAACAGTCAAATACAAAGTAGAATAGCTAAAACGTGTACTTGGATAAATCAGATGCAACAAAGAAAACAATGATACCGTTTTAATTATTTTAAAATTCTAAAGCCCAGACGAATAGTTAGGTTCAACTGTACGTTTATTTAATCACATCAGAAAATATTGCACTTCCATAGTAACTAGATAGTCAAGTCAATTCAAGAGGCTTCAAACATGATTATCAAAATTACTTTGCCAGAAAATCTCACCGGAAAACGCAATATGCAATATACTTGTTCACAATCAACCATTTGAGTATAGCAATTCAAATGAAAATCACATGACAATCAAGTTGTTAGATTTCTAGAATTCAGTTTGTTACCGGTAAGGCGAGATTCATGACTTGATTGACGCATTCTCATGAATTACGTAATTTTTACACTGATATTGGAATTAGACAACTCAAGATATAGAATGAATCTAGAATTTGATTTTTCTTTTTTAAGAGCCAAATAACTCTATATATTCTTATAATACACACAGGTTACGCTAATCATTTTGAATGAAAAGAAAGTTCAATATGAAATATTAACACACAAATAATAAGTCTTATATTTGTGTAATACGTCATAAAATACCCTTTAATTGACTTTAATCTAATATTTACCAATTATTACTTGTTTTAACCTTGCAGCAAAATCACATTTCTCATCAGTAGTACCCATGCAAAAACAGTTGCATTTTTAAGATGTTCTTATTAGAAAAAAGAAAGACAATATGTATTTTACCAATTCCACCAAAGGCAATACTTTGAACAATTAAACATAGATAATTTTTAGAGTAGTTTTGAATTTAAGAAGCAAATTATTTTGAGGATCAATACGTAATAATTTTATCCTTATTTGCGAAAAAAACATGTTGTTCGGGTATTTTTTTAAATTTAATATATATCCTAAATATTTGTTTTAGGGCAATAAAAATCGCTTTTATTAAATAAGTATCATGCTTTGAGCATGCCTGAAATTAGACGAACCTTTTGTTCTCGTTAAACCCTATTCTGCAAAATAAGTACAACTTAACAATGGTGAAAAATATTTTAATTTGTTATGCGATCTTCGCATCATTTGATCAGTTTAAATTCAAAACCAACGCCTAAAGCAAAACGCCTACTTAAATGATATGTTGTACTAAGCATAAATCTTCAGTACTATTGCAATAAAACACATAACTCTAAACATTTTAGCTGTAGTTTTTCATTAAACAAATGAATAAAAATATATGCCATTGGAATGCTTGCGCTTATTCAAATTAGACCCTTTATACAGATATATTTGGATTTACTTTAATAATTCTCATAAGAAAACAACCATTGCGACCGTAATCTCATGAAATCATAACAGAAAACCTATCATATCAAAAGTAAAAAATATATCCAGCTCCAGTCAAGAGGCTTTAAACATGATAATAGGAATTGCTTTGCCAGAAAATGTCACCGACACTGTTTATGAGTTACATAATTCTTATACTTTATTTCAATTAGACCCCTCAAGTCACTGAATGAATCTAGAAATGTAAGTTTCTGTATATCCTAGTTATAACACCAATCATCGTGAATGACAATTATGTGAAATAAAATTTATGAATTCACTAATAATGAAACTTAAATTTGTGTATCCCATTCTATGGATATCCACCTTATATTTGATCGAATGACTGATACGTCATCTTTAAAACAGAAACATTTTGTAATAAACAATGTTAAAAGTTTCTGGCTTTTTTTATAAAACACCCCAAATGTTTGTGTTAGGGCAATTCAAAAATCTTTAATTAAATGTATTAGTACATGTATATCAAGATTTGAGAATGCCTGAAATTAATCGACTTTTTTGTTCTCGTTAAACCTTATTTTGCAAAATGAATACAATTTAACATTGCCGAAAAAGATTTTAATATGTTATTAGATATTAACATGATTTGATCAGCTTAAATTAAAACCATTGCTTAAAGCAAAATGAACTTAGATTATGTACTAAGCATACAGCTATAATTACGCCAAGAAGACTACAAAATACAAACCCTTTGAAATGTAGTTTTTGTTCATTAGAAATGTAGGAACTATTGAAATTAGAAGATATATGGACAGATGTTGAGAATTCTGATTTAAGAACCGCCCACTTTATGATACGATAAAGATAAGGCAAAGCAATGGTTAAATGTGTTTTGATTGCCACTGTGTCAGTATCTATACTAGTGGACTAACCACCACCGAGGCATCCAGTAGGCAATACATTTGTATTGTTAGAGATATTCTATGCTTTGATTGGGATTGTTCAATATTTAGGGTATAACCGACACCACCACGTTTTATAAATTACGTTCTATACTCTAGAAGTCTACACGTAACTTGTGAATCATATGTTTAAGCTTTAAATTTATTCAAAACGACCTTCTTAAAACTCGATACTGTTTTTTATCTAACATTAGACCAGTTTTTCTGTCTGATTTAGCGAAAAACAAGTTTTATAGAACACGCATGATACAGAATCTGTGGTGATACAACAATGGCGGTAAAGTACACGTGCACTTTCTCATTGTGACGTCACTTGGGAATCTCCGATTTATCAAATGTAAATAATGACGTCATTGCTAAGAACATATGTCATAACATAGTTCAATGTTTTTCTGAGGTAAAATATAATTTTTTCATACAAAGTGTTGTTTTTAATTAGTTTTAATAACCTAGTTGGAAATGTAAGATAAAAATATCATATACACAGTGTATGTACAACCTTTCGTGTTAGGTCTCACTCTGTTTTTAGTAGCCATATCACTACTCGTCGCACAAGCGCGACTCGTAGTGATACGCTTCGACCTGATACGGAGGGTTGTACATACACATTGTGTAAGAATATGTATGTATTTTATAATGTAAGAAATCTCGCATTTTAATGTGTTTTGGTCTCACCTTTTGTAAATTTGTCAGTTTAATATGAGACAATGCGTGTCAATGACAGAGACAGACATAAAAGTCAAACTAAGAAATTACAAACACATTAAGACAACTGATTATACAGTCCCAAACTTTGAATAGTCACTTGAGTTAATGTATAGTAGTATAGTTAAGTTATATTACATTTTTGCATCACAGCGGATTAAAAGATTAAGGATAGTTTTGCAAAATCAATATTTTGTGACAATTGTAAAAAGAAAAATTGCCAGGTATCCATTCTCATACCTGCACTTCACTATTGACAGTTAGTTTAACAGACATCTCTTAAAAGACAAATTTTTGATACTGGTTTGTTGGTTGAATAGGGTTTGGGATAAAATCTCAGTCAAGAATGTTCCACTTACTAGTATATCGAAACGTCAGCAGTTATAAAGTGGCATACATTTGGACCTGTAGTGCGCTCAGGTCAATGTGCGGGGAGGGTTTTTTTTACCGTGCCTGCCTTTACACGGGACATCTATCGCAGGACACCGTGACTTCCGTTCCTTAATGTTGTGTTTGCTGAAATAACAGTCACTGCCTATATTCAAGATCTCTGTCAGTGTTCGAACCCACGACCTCCAACATATAAAACTGATAACAATCGAAGATATAATTGCTTATTAAATGGTTCAATAGCCATAAAGTAAAACATCTGTAGAAAGCAAAATCCTTGAAATTTATAAGCGTATATGCATTTTTGGTCTGATTTATCTCTTTACAATCGCATTAATTGTAAATGGAACTATTGGATTGTAAAAAATGTCTAGCTAATCACATTCGAATCCCTAGATCTTTAAATTAGGCTGCGATGGAGAAACTGTTTTTAAAGTATTTTTTAATTCTTTTAACTTGTGCTTCAAATCCCTTTCCGAGCCAATAATCACTTACAATATTCATTCATCAGTTGTCACATCAGCAGGTTTCTTAACAGAATACAATTTGTGATTTGTCGCTTTTTACAAGCGACTAATTTGGAAAATGAGAGTTTAATTGTATTAATGTTTACTTTGATAAATGTGTTGTCTTCTATAATTTGTTTAGTTGCCATGTAGCGGGTATGTACACATAGAATGAAATTTGTTTTTTTTAATTTTAGGTTAATTTGTAAATCTGCAGGGATTTTTCAATGCAATTGCGATATTGAACGATAACTAATATACATATTTATTATCTAATATATCAATTCAAACTCAAGCATACTGGTCTATGTCCAAATGAAAATCAACAAAAAGGCAAAATAAAAACTAAGACGGCTGGCAAAATTCCGTTAAACAGGTGAACTTTTACCAGATATGTAAGACTGTGTGTTCTGGAAGGGTCAGCAATTTCCGTTAAGCAAGCTCCATCCGCGACGTGTGAAATCAAATATGGCAATAGAATGAACATGGAGCTATGGTGTGTAAAATATCTTCATGGGAAATTTCTGAGACATACTCTAGAGAACATGCTTGAATTACTTACGAACTTCGGTTTTGATAAATGGACAATGTTTTGTCATGAGTGGTCAATATCACTATATTACACTTGGCAATATCCACCGCCTTTTAGACAATGTAAATTGTAAAATGTTATTTGACCAATTATTTTCCATTGAAAAATTCGGATGCAGACCTTAGAGAAAATGTTTGAATTGCGAATTTGTTATAATAAATTTACGATGTGTGTTTTGATATGAGTGGTCGATATCACTATGTTACACTTGGCAAAATCGACGTCTTTTAGACATTGTAAATTGTAAAATGATATTTGACCAATTATTGCTCAAGAAAATATAAGGTATGAGAATAAACAATTACTTGATGTAAAAACATCTGCTGTTGGTATAAAAGGGATTCTTATACACAGTCAAAGGGTCAAGATCGTAATTGAACCATCCTGACAATCATAAAGAACAAGACAGAGATTCGATCATTTAGAAGTGAAACTCCCCAGTTAAACATTTAGTAGACTAATGCCAAATTAAAAAAATAAATAAATAACCGGCAAATCAAGTAAATCATGCAAACTTTCACCTGGGAAATGAGGCTGAGTAAAGACAATTCATGGTTGTAGGATCATATTAAACTTTGAATCATAGTAGCAGTAGCCTCCTATATCCTCTTTCTTCACCAAATGATGACATTAAAGGGAATCAAACTAGAAACTAGAGCCGTTCCTGATTCGTATCCCCTCTATGTTTCTGTCATATGTATTCAAGCCATGTTATCTTCATTAGCTTCGGTGAAACATAGAACATCACTGTGATATTACCAAACTCTGTTGTAAAACATAATGATAATACTTCAAAACATTAAAAACGTGTTTTTTTTAAATAATCATGCATTTAAAGGCTGTATATTTATTGATAAAAAGGGAATATATTTTGTATTTGTATTGTGTATTGTGTATTTGTATTATGTATATGAGCCAATCGTTGGAATAAAATGGGTTGGTTGAGACCTATCCATGCGACCATACTAGCAATAACGCTACTGAATATTTACAACTTTTGCGCGGCAAAAGTGGCCATTTTTTAACCAAGGGTCCCAATTTGTGTTTTTGATTTCTATGTTGTTTTGTTTGGTTGTTTTGTATTGTGCTATGCTCTTGGTTCGCGTCGATGTTCCCATACAAGTTTCATATGCAAAGTTCATTCTTCTACATATAAATATATGTACCAAATAAGCTAACCAGTTGCTGTAGAATTAATTTTGTTTTTTTATCATCTAAATGTTCTTTATTACCCACGATGTCACCTTGGTGTAACTGATATAGCATCTTAAACAGAGAGTTGCCAATAAAATGGATTACAATACTATATGTTGTGACAGTAATGGTAAAATAATAGTGTAAAAACAACTGAAGAAGAAAGAGAAAACATCTGTAATTGATTAATAAACATCCGTGTAAATTCGCAGTCACATTTAAGATTTGTCTTGAAAAACACATCAATTGTGAATAGTTATATCCGGAAGTAGAAGATTTTCGTATTAATCTGATTTAAATTTTGAAATACGATAGCCGAGCTTGTTTAAAAAAGATATTTATTATTCTTTAACTAACCACTTTAACAAGCTGCTTAAAATAAATCGTTGATGCAGAGATATATCAATCCTAATCTTATCAAAGCCATCAGAAAGTTTTATGATCGTCCTCACAATATTTTGATAAGTATGGTGTCCTGTACCCAAAATTACTCTGCATATAAACTTGAAGTCCAATTTTCCTTTTATTCCAATTTTGATCACACAGGTGGCTAGCTAAACATAATGTGCTAACCCCTCATGGCAGCTGGGGGAAGTTCACTTGTTTAATCTAGTTTGTCAGCTTTTACTTTACTGGTTTTGGTTTGGACATGGATTTGTATATTTGTTTTTATTTAACCCAAACTCGATAGTTTCCGTGATGTGGTACACGTAATTAAGTTAGTTCGTCAGCGTACATAGTTTTTATTTTTATTTTTCTATCATTGTGACTTAAACATCAACGGTATGTTCGAACTTGATTTGCATATTCTTATTTAAGAAAGATTCTTTATCGTTTTATTGTTTGGTTATTATAAGCTGGAGTGTGTGAAAATAGATTAACGCGTATTGTTACACAAAAATCCCTGCAATTTTGATCTAAATGTAATGCCTGTTTATTGTATGATACTAACCATTATTCTGTTTGGAAATGGCGTTCATAGTCAATATAAATGCCTAACCTTGCATGACAAACTTAATAATGCCCTATAGTGCATTATGATCAAGTGATCATCAAACACAAGGGTACTCGATACCCTAAGAAGTAAACCACCTGGGAACATGGAGTCAATCATCAGGTTATAGACCAGGAATGTGTATTGGCGATGTTAATATTCAAACAAAATAAAATATTTGATACAGTCGTTTGGCATTTACAGTTCTTTAAATGCCAAAACTATCAAACTGGAAGCTATATGAAATACACAAGGCTAATGAAAATATAGTAATATAACTACAAGTTTATCTAAGTTTGCTCTTCCTTTGTGTTTGTAAATATTTGTCAGCTACAAATTACTTACATTGTTTATAATAAATTCCTTTAGCTTATAGAATTACAGAAAACGTTTATCGTCGTTAACTATATTCATGAATTCTTAAAAGACAAAATTTTATCATAAATTTTTAACTGTTTTAATGTTTACTTTGAATACGCATTGTTTTTCATAAGTCAAAGAGTTGTTAAGCAGATCTTTTGTTGTGTACTTTATTGATAGCATAAGTAGTCCATTTGTTTTAATTGCACTTCCTATTTTGATTTAATGAATAAGAATTGTAATCAATTTCAGGGTGTGAAATTTGATACAACCAAAAAATAAACATACTAATCAATGTCTGAATCAGAATTCTGAAGCAAAGTAAAAACTTTCAAAGTTAGGTTAAACACGTTAACTTTCATCAGGACAATGAGGCCAGGTGCTCCGGAAGGGTAACACTTCATGTTTAGCTAGCTACACTCAAAACTTATTAAATGAGGAATGTTTGATAGATACACAGATAAACTGTTTATATATTTCACCCTCTTTGGTTTGATTGGAGACGTTCGTTTAGCTGATCAAAATCTAGTCTTCAAAACTTATACATGTCAGTTCCAAAGTGTTTACTTTGCTTCTGGATTGTGATTCGGACATAGATTAGTATAGTAGCAAATATATCTTCGGACTTATAATGTCATTTGCAAATGAGCCCGTACAAGCACGATATCATTTAAAACAAAACACGTGTCTTTAAGTGTTTTTTACGTCCATAGTGAGAATTTGTCCGAAGATATTTTTGCCATTACTCAACATATCTTCTTTGGCTGTTACTATGTTTTCAATTACGTGAATTGCAGAGTCCATTGTTCTAAAGTACATGTTTTTCAGTTACTTTACATTAGTAGATTAACATTTAATGGTTTTACTGCTATGCTATTCGAAAGGTCAATGTTTTCAAACACAAACATAAAACTAACAGACTGACATTTTTACATTTTGGTTGTGTATTTTGAAAATTTCCCTTGAGAATAGTTATTACAGTTTTAAGAGCTCCCCTGAACAATTACTGAATTAAATTTAAATGTCACGACTGCAATATTTTTATCAATTTTGTGCTACCCTTTGACGAAAAAATTTTGAGATAATGTGTTTGTCATTAAGCTATCAAAAAAAAAAATAATTCGGATTTTCTGAATGGAGAGTTGTCCTTTTGTTCCTTGTATAGCCAGGATTCTAAGACAACGTCTTTAGGAAAAAAAACTATCGAAATGAATTATCTTTTTCATGTTTCTTTAAAACAGAAATGACGAATAAACATAAGCATAACACTCAAACACAAGCATGCTAGCCCTTCTACAACCCAATTTTAAAACGTATGAATAAAGAATGTGAAAAATGACACATTTTGTCAAATACTGAAGCTCCACCAGTGAAGTGAGCAATAGTGCCTCGGAAGGGTAAGCACATTCGGTATAGCTACGTCCACTAGCTGTGAAATCAAAACAAACTACAATTAAAGGAATGTGTAACTATTGTTGGTCAAATATATCAACGTATCTAGGATAATTTTGGATGCATAGACATTATACTTTTTCAAGAATATTTTGATGACGTTCATTAACCATGATCCCATAGAGCTTTGACAAGCTTTTTCGAACTGCGAGTCAACAATTAATTTGTTAGCAGCTAACAGTCAAAACAACTTTTGTTTCACAATTTATTTTTGTCCAAGCACTGCTGATGAGGAATGGTATTCCAAAACGGCCGTCTAGTGCTGTAAAATTTAAATTTCTATATGTAATCATATCGCTTCATTATAACACGGCGTTCAAACTCATGTTTAGTCAGAGGGATGTCATTATAATGTAACTAATGTTTTTTGATAAATAAAACTACTTAATGCATAAACTTTATTATAAGCCCTGTTTTTTAAAATGGATCAAAAGGATCTATATGAAATAATCTGTTCAAATTGAATTTATTTTTGAAATTTTAAAAAAAATATATTTTTGGAAGAAAATGCTACGCTTTTATAAAAACAATTTTTTTCTTATTGACATAAATTGGCATGTTTGTTTTCGATTATTGATTTTAAATAACTATCAATATAATGCTGTTAACCAATTCTCATAAATACGATCACACTGGGATACACCTTTAAATTGTGAAAAATATATTCCTGTTACAGAGTGCCTGGAAAATAGATTGTATTAAAATAAATGCATTTTTACTTGTTAAATTTTAGTGTAATCAATCTTTTTGGCAAATCATTCAGCAGAAATTCAACAGTTACAATGAAAGATATATTGTACTGAGTTCATATAAATTGTAGACATGCACATACATGTCTTCTGAAATATTTTTTTAAACTTTCGTTTTCATTATACGTTTAGCGTTATTGAAAACATTTTCCAGAAGCAAAGGCATAAGTGATTTTGATTATACACACTCTTAAGGCGTCATGTAATGTCTTTCTGCTGTACCAAAAAAGCTATAACTTTTCCATTCACATTATATGTTGCGAGATTTATGCTATACCTCTCACTCTAAATTTAAAATCATTTTGCGAGGTGTCAAAATATATCCCAACAGTAATGCAAACGTTTTAGTCAAATGAAACAGACAATTTTTGTAGCTTCATAACATAAATTTGTCCAAAAACATATCAAAAACAGATTTGGAAATCAATACCATGCATATAAAATACATTTGTAGCAGCAGCATTTACACTGATGCAAATGGTTTCAATTTGGAATTATATCATCGGTGAGCAAGTATGTGTTGTTCCAACTTATTTATGAACCATTAATTTTTAAATTTCTCTTACTATAAGGGAACCATAAAAGTCTTTCGCCCGCAATAAACATAAAGCAATTAAGCCGTTTTATGCATACAGGAATTTCTTCACCAATATTCTTGAAATGTTTTAATTGTCTTAATTATTTCAAAACTACAAACGATGACTAACAAATGACAAAATTGCAAACATGATATGGTACCGTAATTTTTTTTTACAAAACCATTAGATCCAAATATGAGTAATATAAAGTAAAAACAGCATACTTGTTCACACGATCAGAAATGATCTCTCAGATACATTTTACTATCTTTTCTACTACTTTCTTAATCAATATCTTGGCAAAAATCTATTTGCTGCTAGATAAATCTAAATTTCTTCAAAAACTAAGGTATACTCCTAAGGTATTTCCTTGGCTGGATTTGGTAAAATATATTTCAATCATTTAACTATTTTTTCAACATCTTGAAAAATAATTTTGGTTTCACAATTTTCGTCCAAGCACAACTGATGAGGAGTTGTATTCAAAAACAACCGCCGTCTAGTGATGTAAAATTAAAACTGGTCTAATATATAATCAAAAACATACATACTAATACATGTCCGAATCACAATCCAGACGCAAAGTAAAAACTTTGGAACTTTGGAAGTTAGGTTAGACACGTGAACTTCCACCAGGGAAGTGAGGCCGGGTGCTCCGGAAGGTAAGCACCTTATGTTTAGCTAGCTACACCCGCCACGTGTGTAATCAAAATTGTGTGAAAGAAACATGGAACTATGGTACGTCAATTATATAAAGGGCAATAAATTATTATTAATTATTGTAAAATATGCCTATTAATATTTGTAATTATATCACCATTGAAGTAAGTATGTGTTATGTCAACTAATTAGTGATCATTCGTTTTATAATAGCTATGACTTTAATGTCATTATAAAAATACTTTCGCAGAAAACACGAAACAAACACCGTGACCTTCATCAAAAACAAACATACCTATGCATGTCCGCATCATAATCCAGAAGTAATTTTTTTAAAACTGAAACGTTTACTAAAATTAATATACGAAAATTGGAATTTAACTCTGTTACTTTTTGACCAGAAGAAATCATATTTCCAAAGTATTCACTCTTTCCGTTGTGACTATGCATTTAATTTGTTAAGAATTTGTCCTTCATTTTTGTTATTGATAATTATAATAGTCACATTTCGTATGATATTGCTTAAAAAGGATGCGCTTTCCCTTCAGGAGCCCCGACCTCATTTCCCTCATTTCCCTGGAGAAGGTCTAACATAACTTGTCAGTTCAAAAGTTTTTACTTTGCTTCTGGATTGTGAATCGACATTGTTTAGTAGGTTTGTTTTTTATTTATTGCATTCATTGCACCATTCAAATAGTAAACACAGAATATTAGGTTTTATGAAAAATAAATCGCCCACAATTACTTTAACTTTCAAGTTTTCAAGATTCAATTGAGTGTATTGTATAAAAAAAATTGAAGACAGATTTCTTTTCACTGATAGTTCATCCACATGAATATGATTTGTGTCATAGGTTTTTCATTCCTTAGATAATTATTCTAATCAAAACCAAACATACTAGTTCCGAATAACAATCCAGAAGCAAAGTATAAAATTTTGGAATTGACACCTGAACTTCCACCGGGGAAGCAAGGCCGGATATTACGGACGGATAAGCACCTCCTGTTTAGATAGCTACGCAAGAGTGTCAACATAAATTAAATCGAATAACAAATAAGCACAAATAAGTGCACATTGTGCACCTCTTGCATGCAAGATTTCTACTTCCATCATTGGTATAAAAAGACCAAATATATACATTTTAATATCAAAACCACCGATGGTTGAAAAAATTTAAACCCTACAAAGAATGATCGAAATATTAAGTCTTTGTGGTGCCGGAAACAGCTCCAGTGAACATAAAACATTCCTTTTTTTATTTTTCAACAAGGTAAACAATCAAAACAGCTGGTGCAATCTAACAATTTTCAACCAACGTTTCCTGGTACAAAAGTTTCACGTTTTATAATTTAATATAATTTTATTTCGAATAAATTAAACTTAAAACTAGAAAAAGTAAATGCACAATCATGATTCCAAATAGAAGACATTTTTAACTTAATATCACGCATTTTGCACCGGTCAGTGCAACGACAAATAAAGAATGAAATCAAAAAATGATAGTGTTACCGGACAAATTTTAGTGTTTTTTATATTAATGTATTTTCGGTCTGAATTGTTACCGGACCATTTTTAATAATTTAATATTGATATGTTTTATTTTGAAAAGATTCATATTTTTGTTTTAAATATTAATATGATAAATCAATTTAAGAATTTAGATTTTATTAACAATTCATTTTGTCATTTCGAGTTTGGTTAGAATATATTTTATAACAGTCTAAACATAATGTTTAACTTAATTCTTAAGGTCAAGGAAATTAGTGTCAACCTATCTTATTTTCGGCTAATGTTAGAAAAACAGAAATTGCAATTCAGACGTCCGGCAATCTCTTCATATTTATTTAACTAATTGTTTAAAACTGTTCACATAGAAAACCTACATACCACGTAAGATTGCATGGCTTTATGTTTTATTTTCTCAGATGTCACTTAGACACCTTTATTTGGTCAGCGACTTAAGCTTAATTGCTTGATTACCTAATTGAAAGGGGTTGTACGTGTCGGTTCTTCAGATGACCAAGCGCACGTGGGGTTACCGTGCATCCGACACCGGACAATAGAACGGTGGTCACTCAGTGTTACCATGGCGTTCATTGGTCACATTTTGGACGGTGTGCAGTCGGAAAGTCCCACCCACCGTCCAAACGCTAATCCGGTATAAAATCCGATGTTCGCGGCAAAGAGGGTATCTTGTGCCGGAACATCAGAAAATAAAAAGAACCAACAAGTACTTCTTCTGTTTAATTATTAGGTAAGTCACGTTTACCATTATTTTATTTTTGGAATTTAATAAAGTTAAGAAAAGTAATAGTAAATTATTTTATTTTTGGAATTTTTAAGAAAAGTAATAGTAAATTATTTTATTTTTGGAATTTTCTCATAAACTAGTTTCCACATTATTTCATTTTAACTTATTTTAACTAAATACTTTTTGAATTTATTTTCACTTTATTTCATCTTGCGATGGCGTCTGAATTAGCACTTAGTCTATTTTATTTGTTTTGAATTTGAATTTCAATTGGAAGGAAAAACTATAATTTTATATAAACCGCAAACGGTAAAAATGATTTAAATTAATTATTTTACTTTAAATATGTATTTCAATGATATTCAGTTTTAAACGGAACAAATAGATTTGAAAGTTAGTTTTCAAATATTATCATGTTTAAATGTTGAGTTTTACAAAATTTAAATGTGGATTTTTCACCCACGTGAATTCTGAACACAAAATTGACTCGGTCAATTTTAATTTATAAAGTTTGCTTTTAAAACGAATTTCGAATCAATTCAGTGTCCGCCATTTTGGACGCCAACGTGTCCGCCATTTTTGGACGCTAGTGTGTATGTAATTTTTAGTTTGGCAAAAGTCTTTGACTTATTAGTAACTAGCCGGATTTAATTTTATTAAACATTTAAAAAGAGCGCATTATAAAAATTGTATTATAATGAACCTGAATCGCACTTCAACTATCTGGCGTGAACTAAGTCGATATAGTAAAACGCTTCGCTACATTTGGTATCTATGTAGCGGGATAAAATGTAAGAAAACACCTGATTTTCTGACTAGATTAAGCATGTCTAGTGTGGCTTCTAGTGTGAGTCGCCATTCACTAACATGTGCATGTTTTTCACTTAGTCATTAAAGTAACCTCAACAGGTGATTGTAATATTCTTCACCGTACTTCCGGTTGAGTTCGTTTCCGGTTGTATCGGTTAGAATATGTCGTTAGTTCCGGTGCCGAGCGCTTGAACTATCTTACATTACGAAAGCGTTTGTCCCAGTTTCCTGTTAGGTCACTTCCGGTGAGTGACTTCCGATTAGGCTACACCCATGTCATAGCTCGATTAGATGAAGTGCACTTCCGGTTTCTAACATTTGGTTTTAGATCGGGATTTATTTAGTTGATTAATTCCTACGTTAAACTTGAAAAGTAAACCAATATTTTTATTTTATATTCGAATTCGGCTAGTTAAATAAATTTGGAAATTACATTACTTCCGGTTTAATTTTACATCCGGTTTAAAGTAATGACTTAGTTATAGGACATTATTGTACATCGACATGGAACAAAGACTGAGTAAGGCCTCCTTTCCTTTTCTAGGTTTTGGCAGTCATTTACATTTGTTGAATTAAGTAAATTGCAAGATATTATACGGCAATGGAACCGAAGATATCGGCGCCCTGACACATGAGTCCATTGTGGTATACTATTTTGTAAAGCCTTCATATGCTTCAAGGTGTCACACACTGTCTCCATAAAGTACCGTGGCACTTCGAAGTATGGCCCACTATGTTATTGTGCGTGATGTCTCTGAAAAGTGAAAGTTACAACGCACAGAGGTTGGCATTATGTCTTTATTCCATGTGTGATCTTTTTATATTTGATAATGTATTAAGGTATCTTGTGCCGGAACATCAGAAAATAAAAAGAACCAACAAGTACTTCTTCTGTTTAATTATTAGGTTTACCAGCTAATTCCCCGAGAAAAGAGAACGAAACCATAAATAGTATTAACCAACAAGAAACAGACAAAAACGCAATTTAATAAGTGGGGAGAATCCAAAAGATCCAAACCAAATGCCAGGCACAAGATCATCGGCGCCATTGAATTCTACATTACGTGTAACAACTCAGCAAGACAGCGGTACACAGGTTTTGCCTCCTCCACCTCCACCACCACCGCCAGCGTCAACAGCAGCAACAACAGTTCAATCCACAACTTCACCAACCATGGCTACCCCTCAACATCATATGGTACCCAATATACAGATCAGCAAATTTAATGGGGATATCACGATTGCAACGTCATGGTTGGATAAATTTCAAAGGTTTTGCAAACATTATAAATTTACAGAGGAAAATGTTGTTTCAAATTTTCCATTTTATTTAGAAGCAAGTGCAAATGTTTGGTTTTATACCTTACCAGACATCACAAAGAATGATTATAATGCACTTATGGCAGCATTTAAAGCCAAGTATTGTAAAGCCAAAACTTTCAACCCTCAACTTTATAAAATGGAACAGGGACATTCTGAAACTGTTAACGACTACATTAATAGGATCCAAAAAGAATCATTACATTGCGTGATACCGGATCATATCCTGCTAGGTATAGCGTTAAATGGACTTAAGCCATCACTGAGACCTTTTGTTGCTCAGAGTGACCCTCAGGATATGTCGTCATTCCAAATTGCGGCTGAACGGGCCGAATCTTTTGTCTCAATTCAAATCAGGAATTAGATGTGAATTCAATAGTAAATTCTGCAGTTCAATCTGCTGTAGATAAACTCTCTACCTCTTTCAGTAAACAGGTGTGTGTGGTGCAACAACCTGATCACCAGCATCAACCACAACAACAGCAGCAGTATCACTACCAACCTTTACCTCCACAGAGTCCTTACCAGCCACAGTATCGACAGCCGGCTCGACAATACCAACCTCGAGGATATAACGGACAGCGAAGACAGAGGCCTCATCCAGAACAACAGCGTTCTCAGCCAGACTTTCAGTGTCCAAATTGTGGAGGTAAGCTTTGTTTATCAAAACCATGCCCGGCAAGTAATAAAATGTGTTTTAATTGTCAAAAGCTGGGGCACTACAGCAGAAAATGTCAGCTGAGCTCTAACCAAAATCCCCCAGTTATGTTCCAATAGGATAAGGCGCCTATGCATAGAAATGTGCATAGGCAGGGATCAGAGTTACCACCATATTGGTGTGCGACTGAAAACTGCAAATCACAAAACAAAACCGCCATGCCACATGTGTCTCTAGCATCACCAATGGATAAAAACAAAGTGAAAGTTTTTGTAAATGAATATCAAGCAGATGCTTTGGTTGATACCGGTGCTGCAATATGTTGTGTTGCAAAACATCTTTTAGAAAAAGCGCAAATCTCTTTGGATACATTATATCAATCAAAGGTCAATAATATAGTGGGTGTATGTGGAGAGGTACACGAGGTACTAGGCGAAATTGAACTTAATTTGTGCTTTGGAAGTTTTCAGGCGACACACAAATTTCATGTTTTTAACAGGTTGCACCATCCAATTATTATAGGTGTGGACTTTTTAGAGAAATACGGTGCAACTTTAAAAGTTAAAGAGGGCTTAATTGAATTTAGTGAAAATTCAAATATCCACACAGTAGATCTACATGTATCGTATGCTCGTGTTGTCAAACAGATTAAAGTACCTCCTAATTCGCAGTCGCGTATTCCAGTTAAATTATCAAACTTAAAGGACAATTCGGTAGTACTTTTAGAACCGTTGCCTAACCTTTGTAATTTTTCAGTAGCGGGCGCTAAAACAGTTGTCAAATCAAAACGCGGTCGAGCAACGCTGCAAGTGGTTAACCCTACAAATGTTCCGATTGTCATACCGGCAAACCAGGTTATCGCGTCGGTGTCAAAGGTTCAAACTCAATCAATATTTTCACTTGACGAGGAACAATGCAAAACTTTGCAAAATCCACGTTGCGCGAAAGAGGAAATTGAGTTTGATTTATCGGACGCAGACCTGACAGCAAAACAAAAAGCCCAACTTCATTCATTTTTGAATTTAAACCGTGACGTGTTCGCTACAAGTCTCGAGGAACTTGGTAAAACTGACATAATACAACACGAGATTGATACGGGTGACGCACTTCCGATACGTCAAAATTTTTATCGCACTTCACCGGATATGAAGAAAGAAATCGACAGACAAGTTCAGGATATGTTAGAACGTGATATCATTAAACCTTCGGACTCGCAGTGGTTGTCACCAGTCGTGATGGTGAAAAAGAAATCGGGTGAAATGCGTTTCGCCGTCGATTACCGCAAAATCAATCACGTGACTCGCCCGCAAAGCTATCCACTTCCACGTTTAGAAGACGTTTTTGACGCCGTCGGTGAATCTAAGGCTCAGTTTTTCTCAGCACTTGACATGTTTTCGGGTTATTGGCAAGTCAAGATGGATCCGAAGACTGCGCACAAATCAGCGTTCATAACACATAACGGTATATATCAGTGGAATCGTATGCCGTTTGGTCTTATGAACTCTCCATCCACGTTCATGGCACTTATGTCTAAGGTCCTAGGTACCATGAACTACAAATTTGCACTGGTATATGTAGATGACATTCTGGTGTTTAGTCGTACATTTGAGGAGCATGTACAACATTTAAATCAAGTTTTTGCAAGTCTTAGAAAGGCCAATCTTACGCTTAAACCAACAAAGTGCAATTTTGGCGTGAAAAAGGTAACTTATTTAGGCCATGTTCTGTCAAAAACAGGTGTTGAGGTAGATCAATCGAAAATTGACGCAGTTAAGTCATTTCCGGTTCCTAGATCACAACATGACGTTCGCAGTTTTCTAGGTCTATGTAATTATTATAGGAGATTTATTAAAGGATTTGCTAGAATAGCCTCGCCGCTTAATAACTTACTGAGGAAGGATATCAAGTTTGCTTGGAATGAAAAACATCAACATGCATTTGAAAATTTAAAAACAGCGCTAACATCAGCACCAATTCTTGCTTACCCAGACATGGACAAACAGTTCTATTTATCAACGGATGCGTCGGGAACAGCCATTGGGTTTATCCTCGGACAAAAAGACGATACTGGAAAAGAACGAGTTATCGCTTATGGAGGTAGATCATTATCGCCCGCAGAAAGAAAATGGCATGTGAATGAATTAGAATGCTTAGCTGTCCTTGAAGGTATAAAGGCATATCACGTTTATTTAGCTAACAATAAGTTTACGGTATATACAGACAGCCAGGCATTGACATCTATTAAGAAAACGAAACAGTCAACAGGTAGGTTAGCAAGATGGGCTATATTGCTTCAAAGTTATAATTATGATATTGTTCATAGAAAAGGTAAGGACAATGGTAATGCTGACGCTCTGTCAAGACGTGAGTATCCTGACACGCAATCTTCAGGTAAGAATGAGGTCGATGATATTCCATCTCCCTTTATAAGTACTTTAGAAACGACGGATGAACTAGATGAACGTCAATATATTGAGGTAAGCTTCTTCTACGACAGGATGAATTCACACTCGATATCTGCAATAGATACGTCGTCATCCTTAGAGAATGCTGAACATGACACCTGTCAGTTACAACAGGCATGTCCAGATTTCTCTAACATGTACACGTATCTAAAAACCGGTGAGTTACCTCAAGATAAAAAGATACAAACAAAAATGGTTTGTGAGTCACAGTTTTATGAGCTGGTCGATAATGTATTATACCATTTCTACCAACCACGTATGAAGAACAAAGAGAAAGAAGATGAACGACCACGTATTCGTCAACTAGCGTTACCAAAAGCACTCCGTAAAGATGTGCTACTTTCATATCATGACAGTAAAGCAGGAGGATGTCATCAAGGTAGAGACAGAGTATATGAAAGTATTCGTCAAAAATACTACTGGCCACGGATGTATCAAGATATCCATGACTATGTGAAAGCATGTGACATATGTCAGCGGGCTAAGAATCCACGAAATTTAAAGAAAGTACCACTAACCAACATGCCGATAGCAGATGCATTTGAAAGAATACACATGGATATTCTTGGTCCACTTCCAACGACAAAATATGGCTACAAGTATGTATTATTAATCATAGACTCGTTCACAAGATGGCCTGAAGCATTTCCATTAAAATCCCAAGAAGCTTCCGAGATTGCAGGTATTCTGTACAACGAAATATTTACCAGATATGGAGCACCAAGAACTATAATTTCGGACAGGGGACGCAACTTTATGAGTAAGCTTATTTCAGCAATATGCGAATTATTCCAAGTCACACGTCATCACACGTCCGCCTTCCACCCACAAACCAACAGCACAGTAGAACGACAAAATAGTACTCTCCTACAGTCGCTGAGGGCATACATTGACGAAAACCAGCTAAATTGGCCAGACCTGTTATCAAGCATCATGATGGCATTTCGATCAACGCCATCAACACAATCCACAGAATATTCTCCATACCAGCTAATGTTTGGGTCAGAAATGAACCTCCCATTTGACACTTCGGTAATTCCAAAAGATACATTGGGGAAAGATGCAGAGAACCATTTAAGAAACCTTATCGACAAATTAAAAACAGTACGGAGCATAGCCAAGGAAAATGTTGAAAACTCACAAATACGTAGTAAACAACGTTACGACAAATCATCAGCGTTACCATCATTTGAGGTAGGAGACAAAGTACTACTGTACGTTCCATCGGTTAAAACTGGTAAGTCAAAGAAACTGACAAGTAAGTGGAAAGGCCCATATCTAATCGCAAGAGAAGGTCCAAATTTTACATATGAACTACGGCAATGTGACACTGGACGAACCCTTAAAAGTTTAGTCAACGCCAATAGAATGAAAAGCTACATCGAACCAGGCAATCAACCAGACTTCCAAGTCAATGGTCCAGAAGAAAAAGCAGACGAGATTGACATATCGGATACAGAAAGTGAAGCTGACGATGCTTCGGAAAAGGGTTATAATGATGACCAAAACGAAGAAGATAACCAGGAAACAGAAAATAATGATGCAGAACCATACTATCCAATAGATAAATTAGAAGGTGTTCGACATGTTAGAGGTGTCAAACAATATAAAGTGAAATGGACAGGATTTGCAAGACGTTCTTGGGAACCAGAAGATAATATTCCACCGGACATTAAAGAAAACTTCCACAGATATTTCACTGGCAGAGGCAGACGCAGGAAACAAAAGAAAAGATATTTTAATACTTCATCATAGTGTGTCAGTTGAATAAATTTGTTTTGTATGCTTTGTGTGTGTTTCTTTGTATCCCTTTGTGTGGTTGTGTCATTAACAGTTTAAACTGTCATAGTGCTAGAAAGGCCGTACACCTTTCATCGACATCAACCGCGCATATTACATGTTGTTCGTGTTTATGTTTAGTGTGCGTTTTTATTGTTCGACTGACACATACTGTGTTTCGTGTTCTATCGTCAGTGCGTCATTAGTATCATTTTACGCGATACATGTAGTCTCGCTTACTTTCTGTTATATTTAATGTCATGGTGACTTCTCCGTCCCAACATCCTTATTCTATTGGATTGTCCATAAGTGAACATTATTATGTGTCACGTTTAATGAAAATTAACATTTTGGCTCTAATCAGCTGTAACTGACATTTCTGTGTTTCATTATGATGATAAACAAAGCTTGTCTTTTGCTAATATTCGTGTTTTGTTTTCCAGAACGCTGAGATGAGGCCTCACAATGATATATGTGATTAATAATAAAATTATGTTTCATTTCCTTTTAACGAGGACTGAGAACGATTTCATCAAATCAGAAAAATTGGACAATTAAGTTTATACACTTATATTTTGAATTCCAATTTGTCTCAGAATCCAGGGAGATATATTGAAGATAGTGTCTTTAAGGGAAGCCTTGAGGACAAGGCTTAGGTAACCAGGGAGGTGTTGTTACCGGACAAATTTTAGTGTTTTTTATATTAATGTATTTTCGGTCTGAATTGTTACCGGACCATTTTTAATATTTTAATATTGATATGTTTTAGTTTGAAAAGATTCATATTTTTGTTTTAAATAATAATATGATAAATCAATTTAAGAATTTAGATTTTATTAACAATTCATTTTGTCATTTCGAGTTTGGTTAGAATATATTTTATAACAGTCTAAACAAAATGTTTAACTTAATTCTTAAGGTCAAGGAAATTAGTGTCAACCTATCTTATTTTCGGCTAATGTTAGAAAAACAGAAATTGCAATTCAGACGTCCGGCAATCTCTTATATTTATTTAACTAATTGTTTAAAACTGTTCACATAGAAAACCTACATACCACGTAAGATTGCATGGCTTTATTTTTATTTTCTCAGATGTCACTTAGACACCTTTATTTGGTCAGCGACTTAAGCTTAATTGCTTGATTACCTAATTGAAAGGGGTTGTACTTGTCGGTTCTTCAGATGACCAAGCGCACGTGGGGTTACCGTGCATCCGACACCGGACAATAGAACGGTGGTCACTCAGTGTTACCATGGCGTTCATTGGTCACATTTTGGACGGTGTGCAGTCGGAAAGTCCCACCCACCGTCCAAACGCTAATCCGGTATAAAATCCGATGTTCGCGGCAAAGAGGGTATCTTGTGCCGGAACATCAGAAAATAAAAAGAACCAACAAGTACTTCTTCTGTTTAATTATTAGGTAAGTCACGTTTACCATTATTTTATTTTGGAATTAATAAAGTTAAGAAAAGTAATAGTAAATTATTTTATTTTTGGAATTTAATAAAGTTAAGAAAAGTAATAGTAAATTATTTTATTTTTGGAATTTTCTCATAAACTAGTTTCCACATTATTTCATTTTAACTTATTTTAACTAAATACTTTTTGAATTTATTTTCACTTTATTTCATCTTGCGATGGCGTCTGAATTAGCACTTAGTCTATTTTATTTGTTTTGAATTTGAATTTCAATTGGAAGGAAAAACTATAATTTTATATAAACCGCAAACGGTAAAAAATGATTTAAATTAATTATTTTACTTTAAATATGTATTTCAATGATATTCAGTTTTAAACGGAACAAATAGATTTGAAAGTTAGTTTTCAAATATTATCATGTTTAAATGTTGAGTTTTACAAAATTTAAATGTGGATTTTTCACCCACGTGAATTCTGAACACAAAATTGACTCGGTCAATTTTAATTTATAAAGTTTGCTTTTAAAACGAATTTCGAATCAATTCAGTGTCCGCCATTTTGGACGCCAACGTGTCCGCCATTTTTGGACGCTAGTGTGTATGTAATTTTTAGTTTGGCAAAAGTCTTTGACTTATTAGTAACTAGCCGGATTTAATTTTATTAAACATTTAAAAAGAGCGCATTATAAAAATTGTATTATAATGAACCTGAATCGCACTTCAACTATCTGGCGTGAACTAAGTCGATATAGTAAAACGCTTCGCTACATTTGGTATCTATGTAGCGGGATAAAATGTAAGAAAACACCTGATTTTCTGACTAGATTAAGCATGTCTAGTGTGGCTTCTAGTGTGAGTCGCCATTCACTAACATGTGCATTTTTCACTTAGTCATTAAAGTAACCTCAACAGGTGATTGTAATATTCTTCACCGTACTTCCGGTTGAGTTCGTTTCCGGTTGTATCGGTTAGAATATGTCGTTAGTTCCGGTGCCGAGCGCTTGAACTATCTTATATTACGAAAGCGTTTGTCCCAGTTTCCTGTTAGGTCACTTCCGGTGAGTGACTTCCGATTAGGGCTACACCCATGTCATAGCTCGATTAGATGAAGTGCACTTCCGGTTTCTAACATTTGGTTTTAGATCAGGATTTATTTAGTTGATTAATTCCTACGTTAAACTTGAAAAGTAAACCAATATTTTTATTTTATATTCAAATTCGGCTAGTTAAATTAAATTTGGAAATTACATTACTTCCGGTTTAATTTTTACATCCGGTTTAAAGTAATGACTTATGTTATAGGACATTATTGTACATCGACATGGAACAAAGACTGAGTAAGGCCTCCTTTCCTTTTCTAGGTTTTGGCAGTCATTTACATTTGTTGAATTAAGTAAATTGCAAGATATTATACGGCAATGGAACCGAAGATATCGGCGCCCTGACACATGAGTCCATTGTGGTATACTATTTTGTAAAGCCTTCATATGCTTCAAGGTGTCACACACTGTCTCCATAAAGTACCGTGGCACTTCGAAGTATGGCCCACTATGTTATTGTGCGTGATGTCTCTGAAAAGTGAAAGTTACAACGCACAGAGGTTGGCATTATGTCTTTATTCCATGTGTGATCTTTTTATATTTGATAATGTATTAAGGTATCTTGTGCCGGAACATCAGAAAATAAAAAGAACCAACAAGTACTTCTTCTGTTTAATTATTAGGTTTACCAGCTAATTCCCCGAGAAAAGAGAACGAAACCATAAATAGTATTAACCAACAAGAAACAGACAAAAACGCAATTTAATAATAGGCAAATATTTGGAAAACGAAAGCATTGAAATCTGAAAATGAATGACTTATTGCGCATGTCATATTTTCCCTGTAGATATCCTGTAATGTATATCTGATTATTGTTGTTTTTCAAACAGTAAAAATGTAAATGACGTTCTGCAACTATTCGGGTGCTTTCACTTGTGTATTACACAATGTCAGTGCTTTAAAAAATAAAGCAAACAGTGAAAATATAATACGTTTTACGTTGGAGGCTTTTTGTATGTAATGCGCTGATTGAATATATGAGTTAAACCAGTGTCTGGCTAGTTGCGTGTTTTATAATAAAAAAGAAAGGTAGCAATATATGTCTGCCTCTTATTGACTTATCTTGATTGACTCCATATATCAAGCAACTAAGTGTTTTTCTTGGTTACAATCGCTGATATTAAGTAAATGTTGTGAGTTACAATTTTCAATCGTCTATTTTAATATTTTCTCACATGTACTTTTGTCTTGTCACAATTGCGAAGCATTTTCTATATCATTAAGACATCTGGATTCTCGTTTCATGAAAAATTCTCATTCTTTCTCAATTAACAAACATTTGACAAGCTATTATTATTTCAAGTAACAATTTAACTATTTCTTTCACTGTTAACAAGTGATATACACGGCTTTAAGTGATACTTGTATATGTATAGTCGAAACTAATGAATTCAAAACTAAACATTAAACGTACCTTAAGGCTACTAATTTGATCGGATAAAAGCTAATTGTTCTGGAATATAAAAAAACAAAATCAATGTTAAATTGATACTTTTTATATTTCCTGATTTTGATCACGTTTTCGTTTTTGTGACTTGGGGTCAATGCTTGTCAATGCAATCGTAAAAATTATAAACTCCATCACAAAATTGTTGAATATAATGATGTTTTATATAGAAAATTAGCTGAATAAATTTGATGTGTCATACTTATTTATTTTTTTCAATTTTCTATAAAAATGAAAATTCAGCCTTTGGCGGATGTATATAGCCATAAAGTTGCTGTCTTTTTGAAGCACTAGAACTCGCCTCCCTGGTGACAGTTCACGTGTTTTACTTAATTTGTCATATTTTGAAAGTTTTTATATTGCTTTAGAAATCTTGATTTGAACATGGATTTGTATGTTTGTGGTTGATTTGTTGAACCGGGATTTATTTCAATCATTCAAAAGTTAATGAAAATGCTTACGTGTCACTTCATAAAATGTTTTTGGTGCTTACGGTTCTACAACGATTTTGCCGTTCGCTCGTGTTGTTTATACGTGTTCTAGGTTAATGACTTTTGTAAGAGGTATTTTAGCTACAAATGTCATTTTAACATAGCATTATCATTATTTTGTGTGACAGTGATGTTTCATCAATGTGCCGTTTATAATTTTAGTACGTTTAATGACACATAACTTGTAATTATATCACATTTGAAACAAGAGATTCGTAATTACTTTAGATAACAATTGCTAAGAGCTAAATTAAAACACTTGTTAGCGATTTTTAAGAATTTATCTCGATTTCGACAGTATATTAGAGAAACTAAGGTATACTGCCGCATGTAAAGTATTTCCTTAGCTCAATTTGGTAAAATAAATTTTGGTCCTTTGGGTATCTTTTTAATATCTTAAATAAAACTTTGGTTTCACAATTTCGGTTCAAGCATTACTGATTAGGAATTGTATTCCGAAATAACCGTCTAGTGTTGTAAAAAACTCTATATGATTATTTGCAAATAAAATCGCTCGAAAACATTTCATACCAGTAATCAATTAATATTTATGAATATCGATTTTCATAAAAAACAAACGTACTTCTCCATGTCCAACTCAAATTTCAAAAAAGTAAAAAATCGAAAACTTTCAAATTAAGTCAAACAGGTGTACTTAACTAGACAAGTAAGGTCAGGTGCCCGAATTGGTAAGCATCTCGTATTATTGTTTAAAGAATAAAGAATATTGAACAATATTGGACTTAAAAGGCTTAGTTGGTGTCTTGTCATTTAAGTTAAACTTATACAAAACGCTATACCATCTCTTGTTACAATACATTATTGTATTTAAAAACAGTTTTTATACACAAATTTATGTTGTCGTACTATAAGATTTACAAAATAGAAGCTAATCTTTCCCAATTATCGTTACTGACCGAAATAAGATCACTACCGTAAATTATGTAAATAGTATAATCAACATTGAAATATTACATGGAAAGAACTTTGTATATGCTATTTGACGTTTTATTTATATATGGAAAGAATCATACCGAACTACTTTAAAGAAATGTTTACAAACCGGACATTATAACATTATATTTTAATTACAAAGATCGGTATGTTGTTGTAAATAAGTGCCATCCTTGAACATCTTTCATAACGTTTCATTACCTCGAATATATAAATATTTACAATCTGTTTTGTTTTTTTTTCAATAATTCTTTTTGAGAGAATCACGTAATACTAACAAAACACCCTTGTCGCACACGTGCAACCTTTAACCTACGGCGTCATTCGTTCTTTACATTGAATCTCGGTCAAGGATATTTCCCTTATGTTTTGATGTTTGCTTAATAATGATGACTAATGACATATCTTGAAAACAAATTCAAATAAATACAACCTCAGTGCAACTATGTTATATGAGTATATAAAAACTGTATGAAAAAAGACACTCTATAAATAAACATTAACATGATCGATAGTGGGACAGCGTTTGGTTAGCCGACCCTCCTGGTAAAGGCATTTAATATTTGTTTTATGTTTCTAGATTTCATTGTTTTCGATAAGCGGGAGATTATTAGGTTAAACGACCGAGTACTCCTTTTATCGGAAGAAAATACAAATACAAGATGAATGCCTCAATCAATCAAACAGCCACAACATATTGACAACTTGATTGTTTCTAAACTTATTAAATAAAATCAATCGTGTGATTTGGTTTTCTGTGACCTTAGCGTCTTTTGTCGTTTATTTAGTAAACGAACGGTCCTTCTATTTTTATCATTCTAACATATAAAAATATTTGGATTCTCACAATATTGGTCCGAGCACAACTGATGAGGAATTTAATAGCAAAACACCCATGTAATGCTGCGAACTTAAAATATGTTTGGTAATAATCATTCCTCGTCCAACAGGGGAATGATAAGAATCTACAATACAATGTGATGGTTACTTAAATGTATATATCAGAAAACCCTATCTACATTCACTATGATAGATTTTTAATGAACTCAATATCATAACTGTATCGAATATCAGACGTATCAAGTTCTTTTTTATCATTTATTTGAATATGAATTGGTATGCTTATGGCGCATCAAAATATAAAATGTATAAGGTTTTTTCCCATCTTCAATAAATAGCAATGTTGCAAATCGTCAATGTTGTAAATATTGAAGTGATATTACTATATCGCGATCTCAAATTGATATGAAATTTATAACAACCTCTATTCAATGACTAATGACGTATCAAAATATAAGATGTAACGGGATGTTTTTTAAAATTTCCCATTAAACAGCAATGTTTTTTGTCGGCAATGTAATATTGTATTATTGATAACCTATAGAGAAACCATTCGTTTTCATTTTTTTAACTAACAAATCCAGGATCTTAAGTTGTTTTTTTACCTTTTTACTGTCGGAATTTTGAAAGTTGTAGGCAATTTACATAGAATATAAAAATGTATCCACAACAAAAATTGATTCTGTCATTGTGAAAATCATTCTTTGTAATAGAATCCTGCATATTGTTTTATATAATTGTATATATTATAAACACATATTCAGTTTACTGTATTATATCATGTGAATATTTCTTGGTGAGCTTGCAATAAACAATAGGACTGATTCGTCAAGTTCTGCTTCATAATTAGACTTATACCTCAAATCAAACGCCCAAAAAAGGCTACATTTGAAGATGTATTCTAAATGTGATGACTTTGATTTTTCTATTGTCTACATTCCTTTTCATCTCGGTAATATTTTTCTTTCTCCTGTTTATGGTTTATTTGTTTCACAATTGATATGCTATGAAAGAGGTTATTTCCAACTACTAAAATTTTATACAACGAAGCAAGCTGCTTACAAATAAATTGTTGGTCTGCTGTATATTGCTTGCCTATGCTTACCGTGGAATTAAAAAAGTTTTATGACCGTCATTGAATTGTTGACAGTTATGGGGTCTCCGTGTCCAGAATTTTCCTGAATATTTGATAACCGATAGTTCCGTGTTCCTTTCATTCTAAATTTTGATCAAGCACGTTGCAGTTATAGCTAGCTTAACAGGAGGTTCTTACCCTTCCGAAGCATCCGATCTCACTTTCCTTGTGAAAGTTTCAATATCAATTTGCCAGGTTCAAAGTTTTTTCTGTGATTTGGGATTGTGATTTGGACATGGATTGGTATTTTTCATTTTGATGATATAAACAATGAAACATAAACCCCTATTTTTTATATATGCATCCTTATGAAGTAAAGCTTTAAATGATGAAAACTCGTATAGAATTACCTAATAAAGTACAAAATTTAAATCATTTCATCAAGAAATTTTGCATTTTAGACTAAACTGCAACATTTTTCACAGAAAATTGCAATCATTGAACGGGAGTAACAAACTCCACAAAATCTCAATAAATGAATATAGGAACATTTAAGTCAAATACATTAATTAATTTTTTAGGAATTAATTATTCTTGCCTACATGTGATGTTAAAACTCTAGGCGCCTTGAACAAAAACTGCTATACACGATGTTGAAATTTTAACAAAATCAACTTTTAAGAGAGTTCGTGCAATCTTTATTCAAATGCTTACAATACAAACCATATTAAGACATGTCCAAATACAAACGAAAAGGTAAATAAAAATTTTGGAACTGGCAGTAGTAGAACTCGTGAATTCCGCCAAGGAAATGAAGCTTTTGAGTTTTATCTGACTCAAAAGAGCCTAGTGTCAATGAGAAACGGCAAACGTGTATATACAATTTCACTTCGTCATAATAATAATTTTGCAGTCGTGTTGCAAATAAAACTACATAAATTACATATCTATCCCAAACATACCAAAACACAATCCCAAAAGAAAATTAAAAAACTTGAAAACGTTACAACTTAAATTTAACACACATACTTCCACCAGAAAAATGAGCTCAGATGCTCCATAAAGGTAATCAACCACCTAATAGTTAGCTAGACCCGGCAGGTGTAATACCAAAATTCAGACGAAAGGATCATGAACTACAGAACGTTAAATGTATTCAGAACAATGCCGATTTCAAGACATATTTTGCAACAATATTGTTTAAATAAGCAAATAAAGGAAAAGTTTTCAACTGGTGATTCTGTCATTGTAGATTTTGCTTTGATTGATGTTGTTAGTAATTTTAAGCTTAAGATTAGGAGATTCAGTTTGTCTATGATTTACTCTTTACAGTATAAAAAAGATTCGACAAGTGGTGCACAATTGATCTTCATAGAAATCCATATTATTTGTCTGTAGGTTTGTATTAATACAAATGGAATAGACACTCTTGTATGCAAGTAAAATTGACAAATGTAAGATACTTTACTTGAAATAATCAATGGTGAACTAACATGTATTTAATGAGGTAACTGTGCGGTTAACGAAGTCTAATCAAGCGTTTGGGAAAATGGAATATTTTAAAATTAAATGCACTGTTTTATCCTTGAAAACTTACGGTCATTGCATGTTAATAATTAACTCGACCTAACCGTAATGTATAAAGAGATATATGGAACATTTTAGCAAATAACATCAATTAATCATTGTAAATAGGGATTAATGCTACTTGAGTAGTTTACTATTAAGTCTGTAATAACTTTTGGTGCATTGAGTTACAGTCACGTTAGAGTTGAAGATGCAACAAAACATGAATTCAAAAGAGTTATAAAAAAATCGTTATTCAAATGATGACTTATTGCCATGCCCATATGTTAAACGAACCAAACAGAGTCAGTTGTGGATAAGATTGGCAAGTATAATTACAAACAATGTAAAAATTGATAGCTTGAATATTTTCTTAGGTAGAAATATGTTTACAACAGTTTTGCAGATATAAATATGGACGTGAATGTGCTCTTAGTGGTGTCATATTATCTTGAATAACATTGACATATTTATATTCCTACGTCATCTCAGAGATTTCTATAAATTAAATTATGAGAAATGAAAATAATTTTCTTTTTGTTAAAAAAAATAAAGATATGAACTGAATTGAATTATACAATATGCAAATGTGCAATTCTTTCATTGTTGAATAATAAAACATTATTCATCCTATAACTATAATATGAAATATGAAATGGCATATTAAGTTTTGAATTTGTTGTATGATTTTATTAAATTAAAATATAATGCAATGGATTAGCACAGTATAAAAACCATTTGTAGTAATCATTCTTGATTATCAAAAATTAATAGTGAAATGTCTTTAATTTAGAGTAAATCTTATTTCCAATCGTCAGATAATGATTGCAATCGAATTAAAGCTTAATACGATCTGCTTGAAAATATCAGCTTGCTAATCAATTCATTATGAAAGACTTGTTTGTGATTAATGGACACTTTTACAGGCTTTTTTTTTAATTTGATAAGCCGATTTTCTTAATAACAAATGTCGCTTTATATAGTGTTAAAAATTGTTTTTTACCTCCGAACAAAATAAATCAACCTGGACTTACAAATGACTGCAATCAATGTACTGCAACGTCAAGAAAAAAATTTTTTGTCTGTAATACTTCCGGTGTTTTATCTAATTCTAGTAATTCTGGCGTTGTTAGCTAGTCTGGGGGAAGTCATTGTCTCAGCTGTAATGTCTGACTATCTTCTTTCCGTTTTACCTGTAAAAGATCACATAAGGCAAGCGGAAACCAAGTTTCTTGATTCGTTGCAAAACGGATCTATGTCTGAAGAGGGCTCTCAATGTCACTTACACGAATATAAATCGAATAAAATCATACGCAACGAACTTATCCTGATATCGTGCTACAGACACTCAATAAAATAACTTTTAAATTTATACTCTACGCAATGAAAGTGTCAGGTGTCCTGTTCTAGTATACATATTCCTTTTAGCAATAACATATATTTAGAAACAATGCCAAATTTAAACTGCTATAGTATTGACGCTAGCGTCTGAAATCATAAACATTCATTTAAAAGAACATAGTGCTATAAATAAAATTATGTGCTGTTTTTGTTGAATGGATGGGTTTGCCTTTTTTGATAAACATAAAGTAAGATGAGCAACCGGAGCACCCGGTCTCACTTCCCTGTTAGAATTCACTTGTTTAACCTAACTTGTCAGTTTTAAAGTTTTTACTTTAAAGTGACATACTAACAACTTTGATCAAAACGAGAATGGTAAGTTATTTTGTTTACAATTATTTTTCTGGAATTATAATGATGTTATACATGTATTTCAAAGATGTCAAGGTAATCGACTAGATCAATGTTCATTTTGCAAGGCTAGGGAACACATTGAAGAATTCACATTGACCGAGTAGCATCTCTGATCATCCTAAAACGGCAAGATAATTGGTAAAATGCTCTTTAAGATTCATGATGATGTCATTATATATGTGAAGGATATCTTAAAGTTATGTTGAAAAAATAAAACCGATGACAATTTTTTATGAATCGTTATGACGTTAAATGTCAAAGGCATCAATGAAAACAATGTTCATTTGTTGCAAGGCTAGTGAGCACAATGAAGATTTCACAGTGACCGATTAGCATCTCTGATCAAACCAAAATTGTAAGATATTTGAGTAAAAAATTGCTCTTTTAGATTTATTGTGATACCATTAAATATGTCAAGGACATCTTTTGATATTTTGAATGAAAAATCCAATGACAAATTTATACATCATTAAAATGACAGTAATTGGTATGCACAGTTAGAAAAATCAGGATGATTCTTTTAATCAAACGAACAAAACATGCACAAGTCCTCGTTAAAAGCTATAACTAACATTTGATTTTTCTGATCCCATGGATCAACATGTTTTTAACCAATATTGGGTTATTCCTCCGGATTCATTCAACATTTCATATTTTTACAATGACAAGCGCATCTTAAACTATGACACAAAGAACTTATTTGGATGAAAAAAAACCTAAATGACAAATATATACATCATTAAAATGACAGTGAAATATATGCTTAGTTTGAAATTAGAAAATTGATTTTTTTAATTTAAACGAAGCACAATTGTACAAGTAATCGTTAAAAGCATCTCTGATAAAACCGGAAACGGGACTTTATTTGGATTACAATTTTTTTCGGGTTCATAACAATGTGATATTTCTAAGATGTCAAGGTACGCTGAAGGTATTGACAAAATGATAAACCTAATGACAAACACATACATCATTTAAATAACAGTTATATCTATATGCGCAGTTCGAGGTGTAAAAACTTGGAATTTCTTTTTATTTAAACGAAGTAAAACGACCTTTTTAATAGAAAAACATCTGATTTTTCTCTCTTGGTGGCTTATTTCTACAACTTTATGTATCAATATCAACGCAAATCATGTTTGGTTTACAATTAATAGCTTTATTATTTCGGATTCATAATAATATTATATTTTAAGGTGTTTTTAAGCTGTCATTACATCATAATGTAGGACACACAAATAATTATGTTGAATAAAACATCAATTAAAAAATATCTATATCATTAAAATGACATTTATATACATGCACAGTTATATTTAAAAAAGGAAAATTTTATCTAAAGGAAGCCAAAAGGTACAAATCCTAGTTATGAGCAGTCTCTGGTAAAATCGGAAATGCTAAGTTATTTTGTAAATCATCATTCGTTAGATTAATAATGTTGTGTTATTTAATCATTAAAATGGCACAAGTATTATGTTGAATAAAAAACATCAATGAAAACCACATACATTATGAAAATGGCAGAAATACAAGTATATATGCGCAGATTGATATGTGAAAATTGGTAAATTCTTACATTTAACGAGGCAAAAATGTACAAGCTCTCGTTTAAAATAATGCAATAACATCTGATTTTTCTCTCTTGATGGCGTTTTTCCACAACTCATAAGTATGTAAAAGTCATCTTTAAACTGGCACAAATATTATGTTGCATGAAAAAGCTCAATGACAAACACATACATCATGAAAATGGCAGAAATACAAGTATATATGCGCAGTTTGAGATGTGACAATTGGTAAATTCTTACATTTAACGAGGCAAAAATGTACAAGCCCTCGTTGAAAGTAATGCATGAACATCTGATGTTTCTCTGTTGATGGCTTACTTCCACAACTCTAAGTATGAAATCCAGCGCAAATGAACGTGTTCAATGGATGAAGAAAGTAATTAAAACAATGGCAGTCTAGACATTCTAATTCTGATTTATTTACTGACCAAAAACAACGACGTAGGGACAAGAATCTTTTTATATAGTGAGATAACACTCAAAAGATATTAATTAGGGTCAGTTTGATAGACAACCCACACTAGCGTGAAATACGATCATGTAATACAATATTGACTCGTATTCTATCATTAATATTACCTTACTAAAATGCACATAAAAAACCGTTATCTTTCCAATTACAGCGCTAACTGCAACCATATATATGCAGTTGCGTCTGGTGCAAAGTAAGTCTGTATTTCAAATAAAGATTAATTGGCTTGATTCAGTAAGTAAAAGAAAGATCATGCTTGTGGCTGTTGTATACTGATTGGATTAATTTCAATAGTTATTGATGTAATATAGTATTGAGGAGATTAATGGTGACAATGTGAAAGCTTTCCTGATATTAAGACACTTCAATTCTTTTGTCTTCATTGATAATGCATTATTACTTAACGCAAATATCAAGTTTAATTTTATTCTTTATATTAAGAAGATTTTCTTATATACATTGTGATGAAGAAATGACATCTGCGTACTTTTAAAAGACAGCATCGTGACGGAAAAATCCAGACTTGACATAAAATACTATTTAATGATTTATAAAAATATATAACGTTTATCATTTCAAAAATAACATTTATAATAAAAAAATTATTCTTCATTACAGTTATTACAATCAAAAACAAACATATTTATCCATGTCCGAATCACATTCCATAAGCAAAGTAAAAACTTTGGAACTGACAAGTCAGGTTAGACAAGTAAACTTGCACTAGGGAACTGATGCCAGGTGCTCCGGAAGGGTAAGCACCTTCTGTTGAGACGTAATAGCTGCCGATAATTGGTTTAGAAAAACGTAAGATAAAACATAACTGCAACTAAAACTGTAACCATGCAACTTACTATCCTCGGTGTGATTAATATTTCAGGTCATCATAATTGTCAATGAATTCGATATGTACACTTATCGATAACTGTGGAATCTTCAACATACTTCAGTGCATTTTATAGCAACCGGATAGATGTCTTCTGGCCTTGTTGCAAAATTAGCAGCTTTCTGTAAATTATTAATTACGTTGCTTCTACGCATTGTTTAAGTCTATGTGGGTTACTTTGACGAACTATAAATTTTATAGTATATTCAGGTAATATTCATTGCATAAACAGCTAGATAACGTTAGCTTTCTTGAAAATTGAGCAGTTTTGTGTAAATTAATAATAATGTTGCTTTTACTTAGTGTTTTAACTACATATATTAACATTTGTTATGTTTTAATGTATTAACACTTGTTTAAGACCAGATGGCAGGTAAAGAAGCCATTGTTAATATAACTTCACTCATCTCTTCCTTGCGGCTATACGAGTGGCGTCATTGAGTGGCTGTTCCAGCGATTGGATATATATGTCGTGCACGACAATGTTTTAATGTTTTTTAGGATTAAAATACCAAAATAAGATTTTCAAAAATGTGAAATGTAAATATAACGCGCATTATTCAGTTTGCATTACACGACAATGGCAGTTATAGCACTATAAACGCCATTTCTAGAAGTTCAATGGTTAAATGGTTAATTTTGATAAACTAACGATCAAAAATGGTAAGTATAGGTAATTCGTATTTCCTAGGAAGCGACTAGATGCCTTCTAGCCTTCTTGCAAAATCGAGCAGTACTGTGTAAGTAATGGAGAAACTTTAAGTCATGTGGTTAGACATAAAGTTGGCTATTTTGACAAGTACCTGATTGGATATGCTAATTTATCGATCACTTTGGAATCTTCAATACACTTCAGTGCAATATATAACATGCAGTTAGATGCCTTCTAGCCATATTGCAAATTAAGCCATATTGTGTAAAAAATAATGTAGTTTCTACCTAGTGTTTAAGTGCCATTGGGTCACTTTGGAAAACTTTATAGTAGGTGCAGGTCATTTGCATTTTCCTAGCAAGTAGCTAGATGCCCGCTAGCCATTTTGCAAATTGAGCATCATTGTGTAAAATTCGTGAAGCTCATGGGTTTTTAGTGCATGTGGGTTATATTGTCAAACTATCGATCTTTATAGTGCGTGGAGGTAATTTGTAGTGTAAGTATATAACATCGTGTTCTGTTCAGACAGAGGAACAATTATAGAAATCAAATTAACATCCCGTACGCAGATTTCAGTAAATCCTTCACTTAATCACTTTACCATTATTCAATTTACAACAGATCTACTGCAACAAAGCGCTTTAACTCTGACGATATGACCACTATATCTCTGATTAGAAAACGAAACAAATTGGAAATTACATTTTATGTCTAGTTTAAGTCGAGGGCCATTTATTTACCATATACATTATGTAGACTCTGGCCAAAGTACTTATCTTTGAGGTACATGAGTAGACTTTGGACTCATCATTTCCGAAAGTACATGAAAACAACTATTTATTAGATTAAAATGCAATAAATAGAAATACTTCAAGTGACACATACGCCAGCAATTAGATTTCCACAGAAACTGATTATTTGTAATATCGCTATGATTGTTACAGCGGTTATAACGTCTTTTTTGTCCTTTCCAATACCAAAGATACATATAAATATACTTCATTTATTTAAAACCATTAAACAATCGGGACTGAAAATGAAAATTAGGATTCATTAAAAAGATATAATTAGAATATTGAAATAATATTGACCTTAATCAAGGAAACCAATGACCTTATTATGTATACCACTGATCTACCACAAGTCAAATAAAAATGCAACTTACGCTTGAGGATACTGCTCATCATATCAAGGATACCACTGATCTTAATAAGGATACCATTGGCAATATTAAGGCTACCACATGAAGGATACCACTGACTTTATTTAGGATACAATGATCATATAACACACATCATTGACCTATTTAAAGATATACCATATTAAAGAAACCAATTATCATATGCAAGTTAGTCTTATTAAGAATACCACTACATCTTATTTAGATATCACTGGTCATATGAAGTAAGCCACTGACTTTATTTAGATTGCCTTTGGACATATCAAGGATATCACTGACTTAATTATTATACCACTGATGTATTGACCTAATCGAAGGTATTACTGACCTAATTAAAACACAACTGATAATAATAAAGATCATTGATCATAGAACTATTTCTTTAAAAGCACCAGTAGACGTTGTTTCTCAGAACTGACAGCAATAACAAATTCATTTCAAATCACATGAATGATCACCTTTTTCTCTGTGTTTGTGAGTTGTGTATTGAATTGTTGTCGTCTGAAAGTACAATGACCGTACTTTGATTAAATAAACAGGATATAATCATTTATCCTGAAGTGAAATATAGAAAAGGCTCAGATGATAAAATGTACAATCATATCCACCAGGGATAACCAGCACATGCCATAACAACATATGTGATAAGTGAGTAATATGTACCGAATTAATAGGCAAACAGCATTGACCTGTCCGCTTGACCTTATATTAGGAATATTCATATAGGAGCGGAGGATCCACCCAGTACATGGGTAGTGTTAAGATCCAAGTTAATGTATACAGTGTACATGTGTACATTATCAAGTGAGTACATCCAAAAATAAAAACATGATCTACATGGTCCGTAATAAATATATACATGAAAGGTCAATTGAACAGGTTAAATTTGTTTGCCTATACACATATTTGAACACTAATTGTTATTCTTGATATTCCTGTTGGCTAAACTTGTACTAGTTATCAGTTCCCGGGGGTATCAAAGATCACAGGTGGAACTGGTAACATTGGACTGGTCACACGTGTCAACCTTAATATCTTACCCCTGTTCCTAGAATTCTCATGGAATGCCTTAATCTTTTCATTAAAACCTATTTAGAGAACATGTTTATGGTTCTTAAATGATTTTCTATTTTTACAAAAACATATTAATATCTCAAAATCAAAATACAGAAGCAAAGTAAAAATTTTGAAACTGACAAATAAAGTTAAATACGTGAACTTACACCAGGAAAGTGAGGCCGGGTGCTCCGGAAGGGTAGGCACCTCCTGTCTAGCTAGCTACACCCGCAACGTGTATAATCCAAATTGAGTGAAGAACATAGAACTATTGGACACCAAGTATATCTATATGTCTTTAAAATGGAATCGACATAGTAGGTTAATTGTAAACGTGTGTTTCTATAAAAATGACAACCTATGTTTTTATTTCTGCAATCAGTATCTACATGAAAAATTAAAATTATAACCTTGCATAAAATTAATAGGCTTGAAATACTTAAATACTTTTTATATAGGTATGAATAAAGTATATTGACTAGGGTCTTCCTGCGTTCCGAGACATTAAGGATAGTTTAAAATCAATCTTGAATGTCACCTTAATAGACTTAAAGAGCTTTTTTAAATGTATTTATTACTTTTAATCATCAATTTTGAAGAGTGACACAATAAAAGCTATCCCTACTTCGGCATATATTATATATACCCTATATCAAGTTATTGTGCTATCTAGATAAGTTTGCCAAGTTGTTTGGTTCTAACATAAAAATGAACTAAATTATCTTTTCTGTGTAATTTTAAATATATTTTTATCTTTTATTACTTTTATCTGTAACTGCATGTATTTACAACCTGAATGAATTTAGTTTAAATGCAACACATGTAAATCCGACGGTTTCTTAGATTTTATAAATAACCATAGCACGAGGCAACTACGAATACGCTAGCAGAAAATTAATATTTTTATATTACATATTATAGATGATTCAAACAATCAACTATTTTTGTGTTTTTGTGACGAGTTAAACACGAATTCCTTATGTTACATCTTGAAACCTATTCCTGACAATTTGATATAAAACAAAAGTCAATATATAAGAGAATTTAATTATATATTTATATACATCAGAAATGTTTTTATTATGTTACTGTGTACATATATTACGTCCAATTGTAAATGATGACCGATTTTGTGGTTTCAAGAGAAGTTAATAAAAGACTCCTTTTTATTTTGAGAAACCTATTGCTGACGATTCTATGTCGAACGAAACTCAATATATGATAGAGATGAATGATATATGAATTTTAATCTCATAAAAGTATTATATCTACTGTTGTTATTATAATCTTACTTAATATAGTATCTAAAACAGGTATTAAACCCAAAGTACAAAGAGTGGGAGATTTTGTGTTTTCAAGATATTACGTTTTACAACGATTCCTTTTATCTTATCTGGAAACCTACGACTGGCGATTTTTGTCAAATGGAACACCGTTTCATCTATGGGTGCCGCCATCACGCAATGTCATTGAGGCTCCAACCGGTACAACGTTCCATCATGGAGATAATTTATATAACTTTCGGCCCGGAGCTCTGGGCTTATTTACGATTATATGGCCCGGAGTAGTTACAATGGTTTTCAATAAAAACTAAAATGTATGAGGTATAATATATGTGGTTGTATCAAGTAGAAATCGGTCAAAATCTCCACGTCAACATTTTCAGTATTGTGACGTAACAGCTGGAAGAACGACGTCATCATTATACCGCGATCATTGTCGTGAAAACAGGTACAGTGCTCAACATGGAGACAGATATTTTATAGAACACGCAAATGAATACTACATTTAAACTGCATGTGACTGAAAAATTATACTTGACTTAAGGTCCCTATATTGTTAGAATTTCCGATAATTTTTGCAAATTCAAGTAGTTTTGCGCGCATTTACAATTGGATGATACGTAAATAGCTACGTCATAAATGACATCATAACTTTGGTATTCGTTAGAATTTTTTAGTAAAATTTTGTAAAAAGATAGAGAATGAATTTTTATACATTTTAAAGACAAAAAATATTTTTGTGACAATTTGAGATTTCAACCAATTTCTACTGGATACAATCACATATACTAATAATAACCTCACAAAATGCATTACATATAGTGTTATTTACTTAATACAGGTATTGCACCCAATTTGAAACAATGGGCTATTTCTATAGTTTTAAGATAATTTAAAATCAATTTCCTTTTATTATTTCTAATTTCTTAAGGCTGCCTTCTATGCCTCACGAAACTCATTATATAAAAGTTGAATTAATATTTATCATAATTTCTGGAAAATATATTATTATATTATTTAATACAGGAATTGTACCAAAATGGGCTATCCATTTATCATTTCTAGGAACCTATGATCATTTAAGTGTCATTAAACTCAATTAATGAAAGGGTTGCATTATATAATCATATATCTCCGAGAAGTAATACACTCAACAAAAAGTTAGGGACCATGGTGAAATTTAAAATAAAAATCCAAAAACTGAAATATGTAAAATCCATCTGTAATTTGTTCTCATATCATTTATTGTTTCAAATAATATGAAGTGAATGTTTTGTGTATAAAATTAATTTTCTCCATGAAGTGTGTTGAATGATATAAGGACCACATCAAAAACATTTATTTTTGTCGAACTACAAAATTAAATGTTTTTGATGTTGTCCTTATTTTTTGTTGTTGGGTGTATTATAATTAGTTTACTTCATACAGGTATTGTACTCCAATTGCAAACAACGAGCTTTTTGTGTTTTTAGAAGAGCTTTAATAATGGATCTAGATTCCTATGCCTAGCGATTTTATGTCTAATGAAACTCAATATAATTAATATAATTCATAGTATCGAAAAGTATTGCATATATATATTAATACAAACGTTATACCTAAATTGCAAAGAATGAGATATGTGTGTGTTAAAAACAAGTTACAAACGAATCGTCTTTCTAGATTCCTAAAAATGAAGATTTTATGTCTCATTAAACTCAATCTATAAAAGAAGTTAAATTATTGATTACCTGATGAAAACGTCTTACAAATTACAGCACAACATCATTATAATTGGCACTGATTCTCTCACATGCCACTACTTAACAAAGTAACAGTGTAATGATCTCTGAATTTGACAAAAATAAACATATTTATAAACTGTTCATCAATTGTATCCTAATTTTTATATAAAAACTGAAAATATACTCAGTGTTCAATGGAGGATTTTTCAAAGGAAGCTATTTTTAAAAACTTTTCTCTTGAACACTAGCAGATCAATACATGTATTTTTGCATTCATGAAATAAGTAATTACAAATAAAATAATTTGGCAAAGTAAAGGACCAATTTTCCCTTTGTAAGATGACCATTTACTCAGGTGAAGTTTTACAAATGCTGTTGTCTACATGTTTGGTACCATGTACATGCTGCAAAATTTGCGTAATTTGTCCATTGAACTTATCTAAGTTCGTAAAAATACAGAAGAATATATCGATTGTCAATGATAGATTTTCATTCTTTATTGAAGTAATGATAATTCTTTATTCAAAAGGGTATTGACCCTACCAAATATTTTATAGTATAAGCATGCAAATTATATATAAATAAGAGAAAAAAATATTGACAATTATTTAACTCATCACCAGACAGCGTAAAACACTGAAATAGCGTTGACGAAATGGATAACGTGTAATGATTCAATTAGATTTTAATGTTTTAATTTTTTTTTCAAAAAATTATAAAAATACCCCGAAAGAATCAAACATTTATATGATCACTAGCTTAGCTTTTAAAGATATGTTAAAAGCATATGCTTACATTTATACTTTTATTTGAAATGTTAAAAAAGTAACATACATACCTCTAATGAAATCAACTGCTTGTTCCAGACCAAATATGTCTCTATCGCAATCATCCTTCGCCAATACACCTAGCTGAATACCTGGAAGTAGGCTTGTATTTGCATTTATATAATCCAAGGTGTAAAGCATAACCTCTAGAGCCTGAATACCACCTTGTGGCATTATATGTCCACATATTTTATTTTCACTTCGTTCATGGACCATGTGTAATGCTCCCAGGACAATGTCACCATCAATACTTGTTGCCAGTTCCCTGACCGGCCAGGTGTAATTCCCATGGATTCCTAATATCTGGATAGGCTTTTCTTTAAACATTGCCGCGAAAACAGATTCAAAGTTGCATAGAATAGCAGACGATAAAAGAAATCCAGTAATAAACATATTTCTTACAGTCCAACTGCTAACCACCACCGTCACCATTTTACTAAGTTTAATCTAGCGACGAATATACCAAAGCTGCGTGATTATCATCCTATATGCTGTAATTGGATTGCTTTAAACCCATCGCACCAAATTATTCTTTCTACGTTATCCTAGCGATGTTCAAAATGTAAATCTTGTTGTTGAGCAGATAACATGTACGTTATCATCGAGGTATGTAATCATATAAACTACTCTAAATGTACAATTATAGATCATTTGTACGTCAATAAAATCCAGTAAAACCCTATAAATGTAATAACAAGTGTTAAAACATTAACATATACACTTCTCTGTCAAATAACTGGCAATATTTGTTAAATAGACTTAGTTTGAATAACAAAAATATTTTCTTTTTATTTAAAAAAAAAACTTAGAGTTATCAATACATACCTTTTATAAGAATCCTTGCAATTTGTAAGACGAATCGCAATGGTTATTACAAAGCACTATCAAAACAAAAACCTAACTTGTTTTCTTTTATATTCTGAAATTCTGAAAGCACTATCAAATCACAATCACACAGCAAATTTCCTTTACTCCTATTTTGAAATTCTGAACATGTTAAGTGATTCAAATAATTTGTTTTAAATTATTTCCTAGTATTGTTCACAGTAAAATATAATCTGCAAATTGAAAATATCACAAAAACATATTTTATCGAATTTCAATATGCTCCAATGAATATGACGGAAAATTGTAAATTATTTTAAAACTTGATGAAAATAAAAAAAATTGAAGATTTATCCTTTTTAATGTTTAGTATTGTTCATAATAAGACATAGTTTAAACAATATCCATCAGCACTTAGACATTTACTATCAATAACACTAAAACAATACGTATGGATTTATTATTACGGCGTCCGGACAAATTATTACTTAATAATTTAATGGAAAAGGCGGAAAATAGTCACGTGACCTCTAGAAATACGCCTCACTTCCCAATCGCTTCCAGTAAAGTGAAATCGGACCGCTCCTTCTTCGCATTCGTCAAACGTGCGGTAAAAATCAATTCAATTCTGTGAATCTATAAAGAACAGGGTTTCTTATTTGCTGTGATGTCAGTAATAAAGTCTTTATCGACAGAACTGTGTCCTCAACAACGTTATAGATACCTCATTGTAGGGATATATTGACGCATGGACGGTCGACTCTGAAAACTTATAGGCAGAAAAATATATAAAATATTTCTTTTTAACGCGTCACAAATTTTTTTCTAGTGATATACTGACATATGGACTACCGATACTGAAAACTTACCCAAAGGCCAAATTTAATTAAAATGTTTTAAAGATGTTATCTCCAGTTTTAGTTTTAACTATATTTTAATCAGTATATAGATACAAAAATAAATAAATAAATAAAAATCTAGGAATTAGGATTCGGGAACAAGCCAGGTGCTTATATTAAACCGTCTCCATATCTGTAAATGACAATTTTGGACCGATATATATATATTTGTATGTGGGGGAGAAAAACATTATGAATTATGAATAATACGATATTGTACCATAAAACAATAAATAAATAAATCATTGTACCATAAAACATGAATAAATAACAGTAGTTTACTGTTAAGCAACAAGTTATTTTATTAAAAACGCTTAGTGAGTTCAATATATCTTTGAACAGTTGTGTTATGTGCCCCTCCAGTCTCTTTGTATAAACGAAAAATGTTTGTCAGCTTGGTGGCTCCAGTTACAATTCTGGCTGCTTCAAAATTAATTTTTTCAAGTTGTTCTGTCAAGTTGCCTGTTATATTGTCCCATACTATGTCAGCATATTCTAATAAAGGCCTAATAAAGTTATATATAAAGTTATATATAATTTTTAAGACTGCAATGGTCGAGTTTATACTTTTATGTTAACAAAACTGATACCGCTTAATTTATTGGCAGTGTGATTAAGAAAAATTATTCTATATACAAGTATCACAGGCCTACTGTGTGCCATTTTTAAAGTTATATTTAATTTTATATCGTTTTGCACAAAACCCATTACATTCTAGTAAACTGACATAAACGTAATGAACAATACTTAAACTACAGATATCACGTTTTTATTTTACAGCTTTAGACGGCCGTTTCGGAATACAATTCCTCATTAGTAGTGAAACCAAAATTTGTTTCTAAAATGTTGAAAGGATACCCAAAGGTCCAATTTTACCAAATTTAGTTAAGTAAGGTTCTAAAGATGTTAACTGCAGTTTTAATGCAGACTTTAAAGTAGTGGGTCGCTGTGACATCTTCAGAAGACCAACGTGTTGGTCATAGCAAGTCTATATGTCTTCTAATCCTGCAAGATAAGCACTATTGAATCTGTCAGAAATAATTAATGAACTACATGCGAAACAAACACTTAAAAAATATTACGCTTTAACTTTCTGTATGAGCAAGTTAACTTTACACACCAAGTGACGGATCGCCGGCCACGCCCACAATGTTCCGACAAAGGCCAAGCATGAATAAAAGAATAAAAACTCGGTCTGTGCCATTTAATGATGACACTAACATTAGTACATCATCAGATGCCGTGACGCTGCTTTGGTACCGTAAGGGCGGCCAATGTCGGAACATAAAAGGCATGGCCGACGATATGTCAATTGGTTTCATACTTTGTGAAACCCCTGTAGTCGAGTGGTCTGAAGCGTGAAATTACGAATCACATCGTCTCTAATTGCTTAGGTTATAATCCCACTTGCGACAGACCCTTGTGTGAGCAAGTAAATTCACATACCCAAGGTTGGTGGTTCTTCCTTGGCACAATCCCTAACATGGCGGCCTCGGTGTAAGTGGAAATATTACTTAGGGCGTAATTCGCCAATATTCCATTTAATTCACACTAAAAAGGAAGTAACCACAATGGTATGACCAAAACATCAGAGAATAATAACTGGTGTAAGTTGTTTTGATAAAAATAAATTTTAAGTCTTTCTATTTTTTCTCATTTCAACATCTAAAAAATATTTGGACTTCAACAATTTTGGTCCGAACAGTATTGATGAAAAATTGTATTTAAAATATTAAAACAGGTTTAGTAATGTAAATTCATTCTAAACCATAAGATTGTAAGTGAGGGTATGTAACGGTGGAATGGTGAAGCAACCACATATCAATCCGTCTGTTTGTGTAATTTGTTTTGAGCCGACAGATAATGGTATTATTCTTTGTAATGTCATTATGTCAAACAGTGACCGGATGACCAATTGAGAGGAACACTTACTATTCAATTGTCCAATGTCTATTGTTGTTTACTGGTTATAGTTTTTGTCTTTGTGTGATGTACAAAATTTAAGGATCTTTGTAGAAAACAAAATTTTATTTTTTGCTTTAGAAGACAAACGAATATACGAGTAAATATGTTTTTTCAAAGAATTCTCAATTCTGCTCATGACATCGTATTCCTAACTGAAGAATTTATAAGTTTTACAAAATTATGTTTCCCTGCAGTTGCAAACCCGTTTTATTAACATAAGCGCCATGAGGTGAAAGTTCCAAAACCTTGATGAGGACGCAACAGAGATAGTAGCTTGTGTGTGTCACATACAAAGTGATTACTGTTACAATCTCATTATTTTATTTAACGTGGAGTTTAACACACTTAAATCATTGGGAAGGACAGCCCTTATTGATTTCAATTTCAGTATTAATTACTTTATCATGTTTCATTAATTTTGGAACAAACTAGTTGTGTAATGCGCTCAAGAACATTGTGCTATTATACCTACAGGCCAAGAGTTTAACGCGTTCTACTATATATAAGGACTGATAATTAAACTCCTAGGTAATCACTCCAACCATACCTGGTGAAGAGTCTGATATTGTAAGCCGAATCTTGCTCTGTATTAGCCTAATTAACTTGCTAATACTTTATCGGTACTCTTTTTAGTTGAAAAACCTGCTTACGGACGGCAACGCCTCTAACCGCCTTAATTGGTGCATGTTCTAAAATAAATTTGTCAGTTCGCTTGCCGAAGTCAGGTGGTTTCTTTAAGGCACTCCTGTTCCCTCCATCATTCAAAAACTGACCGCCCTTAAATAGGTGAAGCAATCTTAACTAGGCGTTCATTACCGATTCTTCACTCCACTCTTGAAAAACAACAAATTACTCGGCTATTACGCCAATTCGCCAATACTCCACTTTATCTATACTTAAATGAAGTAATCAGATTTCATACGGAAATGGTTTGACTAAAACATAAAAGAACAGTAACTCGTGTACGCCAAATCTTATGTAAACATGATTTTTTTGTCTTATTTTTCTCATTTCATATTTTAAAAATATTTTGACTTCCACAATTATGGTCCGAGCATGGTACAGTAATCACATATCAACATGTTTGTGTAACTTGTTTTGAGCCGACAGTTGAAGATAATGATATTATTCTTAGTAATGTTATTATGTCAAACAGTGACCGGATGACCGATGGAGAGGAACACATTCTATTTAATTATTCATTGTCCACTGTTGTTTACTGGTTATACAGTAGTTTATACAAAAGTTAAGGACCTTTGTAGAAAACAAAATTTTATTTTTTGCTTTAGAAGACAAACGAATACACGAGTAATTATGTTTTTTCAAAGAATTCTCTATCCTGTTCATGACATTGTATTCCTAACTGAAGAATTTATAAGTTTTACAAAGTAAAGTTTTCCTGTAGTTGCAAACCCGTTTTATTAACATAAGCGCCATGAGGTGAAAGTTCCAAAAACCCTGATGAGGACACAACAGAGATAATAGCTTGTTTGTGTCATATACCAAGTGATTACTGTTACAACCGCATTATTTAATTTAACGGAGAGTTTAACACACTTAAAACCTGAGGAAGGACAGTCTTTATTGATTTTAATTTCAGTAAAAATTACTAAATCATGTTTCATTAATTTTGGAACAAACTAGTTGTGTATTCGTAACTGAACAATGTATCAGTTTAACTAAGTTATGTTTCCCTGTAGTTTCAAACCCGTTTTATTAACATAAGGGCGATGAGGTGAAAGTGCCAAAACCTTGATGAGGACATAACATAGATAGTAGGTTGTATATGCCTGGCACATACAAAGTGGTTACTGTTACAATCTCGTTATTTTTTTAACGGGGAGTTTAACACACTTAAAACCTGAAGAAGGACAGTCCTTATTGATTTCAATTTAGGTATTAATTACTAAACCGTGTTCTCATTAATTGTTAACCAAACTAGTTGTGTAATTGGTTCAATTACATTGTGTTGTTATACCTGCAGGGTTAAGCACGCTCTTAAAAGGACTAATCATCATAATCACAAGGAGTCCTGCGTTCATCATTTCAATCATCGGATTTCCATTAAAAGGCTCCGACTGAATTTTTAATTTTTAAAGTCGAACCTCTCTCCGTATTAGCTTATCAATACTGTATCAGTATAGTAGCTGAGACTCTAATATATGCATCATTTACGCAACGCCAACATACCAGTTCATGTTTAAATTACAATCCCAAAAAACAAAATAAAAACTTTAATACTGGCAAACTTATTAGTGGGCTCATCTCCCCTGTCATTTAAATCTTTTTGCTGTGTTTGTTAAAAAATCAAGGGGAGTCTTCGTCAAGTAACGCAACGAATGAACTTTTCTCTTGGATAAAAAGGATATCTGTGGTCAAGTGTCTAATTTTCCGGCTAACGGGTTACATCGCCACTCACCGCCTAATTAAGTTCGAACCCAAATCGTGCATAGCGCTTGCCGAAGTAAGGGAGATTCCTCCTGGAACTCCGGTTTTCTCGACTATTCCAGGATTGACCGCCTTGATATACGCGAAGAACTCTTGACTAAGCGCTAAACACCATTATTCAACTCCACTCTTGACGAAAAACTAAATATTACTCCATTCTTCAACAACAGCTGACTCTACATTTTGTCGGACAATACACGTATAAGGTAACAGCGAATAAACCATTATAAGGGATCATTGTACTAGAAATGAACTTTTTAGTTCGCTTGGTTTTTCCGGTGCTCTGTTTTCCTCCACCATTCTAGGACCGACATTCTTTACATGAAATAAAAAAATGAAAATCTTGACTGGACATTAATCACCATAACTCCAAATCATTAAAATATGCGTTGTGTTTTTTGTTTTTTGTTTTTGTTTTTTAACCCTTTCGCAAACAATAAAACAATTGCAAGTAACTGAAGCCGAAAAATATTAGTTTGTAGAAAGGCTGAATATAATATTACTCCGTCGTACAACTGCTGACTGGACAATACACATAGAAGACCTTAACTAAGGTTACAGTGGTTACATCGACTACATACAACAGTTATATATAAAATGTTATCAACGATCATTGTTCTAGACTGTAGGTCATTGAATATCAGGATATAGAATCAAGGATTTTTTATTAGAAGTCGGAAACACTACATTATCATTCATTGACTTGTTACGTTCCATATCCGGACATATTAGGACACCTAATTCAAGTATAAAGCTGGATTCTGCTAACCCTGCTTTATGACCCTTTGTTTAGTGTCTTTAGTTTACTTAATCAGCTTATGAACGGAGTAAATGTCATAATAAAAGAAGAAAAATACAAATATCAATGCAATCTGAACCTTTTTATGATGGGATACTTATATTGCAATGTTCTACTGTTACAAAAACAAATTACATCCTAATCAGGAACATTAAGCGTATTAAGGACTAAAGCATGTAAACACGAAACAATGCAACTTGTACAGTCCAACCTGCCATAAAGGCTACCTCTATATAAGGGCCACCTGCTGATGAAGACCAGTAGAATTGTATCCCAATCGTTCTTGTATATAGAGGCAACCTTCCCATAAAGGTCACTTTTACTAGTTCCTTAAGGTGGCCCTTATAGACAGGTTTGACTGCAAATAATAAAACAGCAAAATAAGATAATACAATAAAAGTATAATAATATTTTAGGACCATTAGTTATAAAGTTCCCGACTTTGGACGGACGCTGGATCTAATATCCAGTGGTGTTGTTATATCACTGTTAGATTGACCTAAGTCATCTACTAGTATTTTAGTTGACATCAAGTGATTATATAAATAAGCACATTTAACCGAATTTGAAAATTAAGGCTTATTTCACCAATAAACCATGCGCACATAAATACTCTATCTAGCTCTAGATCTTAGACACAATCAATATCAATAGTAAATACGTGACAAACATGTTTATGTTGCTTCTTGTTTCTTGTTTTTTATTCTCTCTTTTGTCACGTCTTTTTGTTTTATCTGGTTTTAACCTACTACCTGTCCTTCAGCTTTACAATTTCTATATTAATTCAAGTGTATAAACGATTGAATCATTGATTACTACTGGTCTTTGCCTTAATACATATAAGATAAGAAACCTCGTGACTTATCAAGCCGTGATTAGCCTGATACGTGTGTTGTCACATAGATGTAACCTTATTATACTAAAAAGATGTTTTTTCTTTAAATGATTTGAGTTTATTATCGATTAATAAAACAAAGTCTTTAATATTCTTAATAATTTACGTTTTATTACTCAGCAACATCCGGAAACTGTAGAAAAACACATTAATAATAGATGTCATAAACATGTTTTTATTTTATGAAAAAGACGACACAGAACCTAAAAAAGTGCAAAAGGGTCTTTTTTATTTAAATGTCTTTTCTTAAACTTAAGTATCGTAATTTGTCATTTAATGTGCCTTTCTCTTGCATCCTTGGTAACCACTGCGGTAGCTCAGTTGATAGAGTGTTCGCTCCGTAAGTGGGAGGTCGTTGGCTCGAACCCCGACCGGGTCTGACTCAAGACTTGAAAGTGGGTAATGACTGTTTTTCGTAAATGTATTCGTAATTAAAAATATGAAAGTAATGGTTCTTTCGGATGGGAACTTAAAATAAACGAGGCTCCATGTCATGATGGGCTTGGTACGCTAAAGAACCCTGAAGTGCAATGCCATCAGCGCAACGCACAGGCAAAATGTCTGCACGCAAGCGACGTCTCGATATAAGTGAAATATTCTTGACTAAAAGTTAAACACAATTACTCACATCAACTCAACTCTTACATCTTTGGTGATTGGTGTCTTTAATTTGGTTTAGAAATGTGAAAGCTAACTTCTTTGTAAATTGTTGAGCAGTTTAATCCAAACGCCATGTAGTATACAATTTTTAATTAAACCATGCTTCAAAACAATAAATTTGCAATTGCAACTGTTTTATAGCAAATTCGTTGCTTGTTTTTCAAAAAATAGGATACTGTGCTATAAAGTGACACCGAGAACAATAGACGTCGAAATACATCAACCAGGTGGTGGTGTCTTATTCGCGAATGTCTTTTATTCAGTCAGGAATATTAACAAATTCTGCATTCAGCATTTTTTCTTTTATCTACGGATGTTGAATATATTCTGAATTAATGAATATATAAAAAATACTCTCAAATTGAAGAACCATTAATTTGTTTGAACAAATGCAGAACTCGAAATAGCACATGCAAAACGATCAAAAACACTGAAATAAGTTACGTCACGATGAAACACCAACTATGTCTCTTGCAACGTGAAATCGCCAGGTTTTATGAAATGTGCTAAAATAAGAATCGAAGTAGTGTTAAGTGTTGTGAGGTGATAAACGCCATTATAGCCCGCGCAAGTTTAGCAAAATCTTATTCGTAGATTGTGCAATTCCGTCCAAGTCCGAGGTATTCAATATTATTTAAAAATTCACATGTAAAATATTCTGTTTCAATGTCGTCCATAATAGCCTCTGTGGCCTAGTGGCTTAAAACAAGCCCTTACGGATTAAAGAGCCGCGATCAGATATATACTAGTTTGAGGAACTTTATCATTTCGCTTGCCGAAGGTTGGTATGTTTTCTCCAGGCACTACGGTTTCCTCCAACATCCCTAAACTGACTGTCTCAATATAAGTGAAAGTAAAAGAATCTTTAGTTATGCGTAAAACCGCATTAATCCATTCTAATGCCACGTTTGATCACGCTTTTCCTAAATGTTAAAGCTGATACAAAAATATCATACCAGCCTGCCTAAACTAATTTAAAGCCATCTTTCTGTAAATAATAAGTACACAGCAGGATTTAGACAACTACTTTGAATGTGGTTTAGTTGAGAAGATTAATATCATCATCGGTCTCTACCGCAATGTATCAACCTTAATGTTTGACAGATGAGCAATTTGCGCGTTCCCCGTCGTAAGTGGGGACTGTAGCTTTAAAACAACGCTTTTTATGCCTTGTTTTTTATTATCACATCAATTTTTAATGCAAAATTTTTTGGTTACTTAGTCTATTTATACAATTTTAAATTCTGTTTCAATGTCGCACTTATGACTGACCGGTTGGTTCAAAGCGCGCGCTTACTGAACACACGCCTTTCTAAGCCTAGGTTCGAATCCCGCTCGGTTAGATCTTTCTGTGAGGAAGTTTTCTCAGTTTATCACATACCCATTTAATCTTACTATAGCAATACACTGTTTTTTCCAGCTATGTGATATGGAAGTCTATATCACACGCGTGTGTGATACAACATTCCGTATCACCATAGTAGCCGGAACTCCTTTTAGGGGAATTCCCTTTTCCGACAACAATAATATGACGTCATTATGTGATACGTAATGACAAAAATAATATGACGTCAATATGTGATACATACGTCATGTTAAGTTGGGAGAATTTACTTGAGTTGGGAGAATCGCGGAAGATGTTAATAATTTTGTAAAATCAATGTTTGTTTTTTAGTTTTTCCCAGTGTTTACGATGGTATTAGTAAAATGTTACCCAATGATGCGTAAACGAAGAGTTATCTGTTGTTTTTAATTACATCTATAGCAGTTTTTCTAGTCAGGTATCAAATTTTTCGAATCAGATCAAAAATCAATATGAAATACTAAGTTGATTGTGAATTCTTTGACAGATTAAGCCAAAGAAAGCTTTTCATTTAGTTTAGTAGGGTATGTGATAAATACAAAACCACACAAAGTGGTTTTCTGACGTAGCTTGATCGCACTCGTTTATTGTGCGAACGCATACATTACACTCGTGCGCAGAGCGCACTCGTGTAATGTATCCGTCCGCACAATAAACTCGTGCGATCAGCTACGTCAGAAAACCACATATTTATCAGATCTCTTACCTTTCTCCTGACTCGACGGTTTCCTCTACTATTTCTGATCTGACTGCGTCGATACAAATGAAAGTGAAAGGGTCTTTACTTGTGCGTAAAACCGCATCAATTCATTGATCACGTGTTTCCTAAATGTAATATCAGATACAAAAAGATCATACCAGCCTGCCTGTACTAATTTTAAGTTTTCCTTCTATAAATGATAGGAACTCAATAGGATTTAGACAACTATCTTTAAATGTAATTTAGGTGATATGATTAACATTGTCATCTGTCTCTAGCGTAATGTATCCACCACAACAACAAGTAAGCAACATCTCACAACATGCTGAGTTGACAAACATTGGTCTTCATAAGACAAGACAGCCACCACCAAGATTTTATACGACTCTGCATGGTATAACCAAAGAATGCTAAAATATTGCAATCTGCCCTTGTATGATTTAGGAATTATCATGTCGAGCACTTAAATGTAAAGTATGTTTTGAAAAATTACCCTTATGCATTTGCCTACTTTTAGACCGACTACGACGTGCAAAAAAGCACAAAACGAAAGCAAAAGTTTTTTATAGATATAAAATGAAATATAAGCAAATTATACCTAAAGCGACAAAGGTATTCAACTATTTTACAATTTGGATTTAAATTATGCACATTTAATAAAACGTATATATTTAACATTTTTTTCTATATTGATCATTCAAAAATACGAATATTGATTTACATTATACGTAACAAGAACTTAAAATGCTTTTATTCTTAATGGTTTACATTGGATCATAGAATTACTATAAATGATAAGTACTCAGTATGGATTAGACAACTACCTTTTAATGTGGTTTAGGTGATATGATTAACATTGTCATCTGTCTCTAGCGTAAAATATCCACCACAAACAAGTAAGCAACATCTCAGAACATGCTGAGTTGACAAACATTGGTCTTCATATGAAGAGACAGCCAACAGTCATGATTTTATATCACTCGGCATGGTTTAGCCAAAGAATGTTGAAATATTGAAACTTGTCCCTGTATGAGCCAGGAATTGTCATGTCGAGCACTTTTTTGTAAATCATGTTTTGAAAAATTACCTTGATGCAGTGGCATGCTTTTAGACCGACAACGTAGCAAGAACTTACAATCTTTTTTATGCTTAATGATTTACATTGGATCATAGACTTAATATAAATGATAAGTACTAAATAGGGATTAGACAACTACCTTTTAATGTGGTTTTGATGATGTAATTAACTTTGAAATCTGTCTTTAGTGTAATGTATCAACCTTAACAAACATTGCAAGTTCATTGATACGTCATACAACATGCTGAGTTGACAAACATTGGCCTTCATATTAAGTCACGATTTTTATATCTCGCAATATGAGCACTTAAATGTGATTTATGTTTTGAAAAATAACCCTGTTGATTTAGCATACTTTTAGACCAACTACGTGCAAAAAGGCACCAGACGAAAAAAGTTGATTTTTTTAATAGAAAATATGTTAAAACATCTATAATGGGATTCGCCAGTATACCACGTAATACCCTATTTTAAAACTTTAAGAGGTATTGGTCACGTGGTACGCGGACGAACTCTAGCATCCTTATTTTTGTTATTTGCCAAAAAAAAATTTGAAGCTTTTTTTTTCTGCTTTGATATGACGAGTTTTAAATATATTAAATAATAATCTACGGATGACAGTGTAATACTACTCGTCTACTGTAGGAACCACTCTGTTTGTGACAGTAAAATATATTCATCGATTATCAAAAAAGTTAAATAAAGATTAGTATTTTTCACTTACTTGTACCTAGTCGTAACAGGAAATCTGTATGCGAATCCGCGATTAGCCCAGAATATATATGCACGTTGGCGCTATGGGGATTTAAGATGTTGAAAAACCAAGTAAATGGCGGATTCTGTTGCGCATATGACGTAAAACGTCACAAAGGACATCACTTCCGGTATAAACATCGCCATTTTCGCCATGTAAAATTCCCATAACGCCAACATTTTCCTTTCTACAGACATACTTTATGACAATTCGCGGATGCGCATACAGATTTCTTGTTTCAACTAGGTACAAGTGAAAAATATCAATATATTCAAAATATATTCAAATTTATTTGATTTTGTATGGTTATAAAGAGTATTTCACTGTCACAAACGGAGTAGTTCCTACAGTAGCAAAGATGTGGAATCCATGTGTCTGGACGATTTTTACTAAAACCTATGTTGAATATTGAACAGTATTGTTAAATAATTCTTAAATATTCACGTTGCCATAGTGATGTTTTCTTCCATAATTTACTGATAAAACAAGTTGTCAATCTTTCAATTTTACCATTTAAAAAAATAGCGTGTTTGTGTTATAACGGAAAAAGCATCTCCATTTTCATGGAAATGAATTGCATTTTTTGTAATTATTTTGTGGGAATTTTACATTTTCAAATTAAAAGTAACAATTTACTGTGTCAAACTTGAAAAGTATAATGTGCTTGGAATACTTCTATTAACGATCAAAAATAAGGCTTTACATGATTACGTTTGTTAATTAAAGAGATGAAATCTGATTCGACTTCAAAGCAGCTACATGAAGATCAAACGCTAACTTTATTGTTATTCAATTTATGTAAAGAACGCGTACATGTATTACATAACAATGATTAAAGCGTAAAATACATGTTATACAATATCACTTTTGTTAAATCTGTCAAAAGACGTCTGTGTAAGTTTTATAATGTTTTGTCTCTCTCTCTCTCTCTCTCTCTCTCTCTCTCTCTCGTAATTTATATACAAAATAATGGGAACAATTCCGTTGGTAATTCAATGATAACAGTGAATTTTATCAATTTTATTAAATTAAAAGAAGAGACTATCAAAGAACCCAAATAAAATGTGTGTTGTCATATGATGTATTTTGTCTGAAAACATCTGCTCAAATTTTATGATAGAAATGAAATTTTCTTTTTGAAATGGAAGTATGCAAGAATTGGTAGCGAATTATTTTACGTGTGCAAATTGTCCAATTTTTTCATACTTCCATAACAAATCATTTTAATTCTTATATCGCAATTAACAGAATTTTTTCAACAACATATCAACAACTGAAACAACGATATAGCCGTAGCAAGTGAAATAATTCCAACGCTATGGCATCTGTGTGTCATCCATTATGAGATGACGTCACTGAGAGCCAATCAATATATGCAAACGTAACAGAAAGGATCTGACCAATCAAAATACTTTTTAAAATGCGAATTGAATTATAACAGTGTGTGTTCAAAACAAAATGTCTTTCACTCTCTTATATGCTGTGTATAAGAAGCAAACACAATGTTTCCGAGAACAAATTAATTTCTTGGTTCAATTATACAGGTACTGAGTTAAGTAACAGAATATAAAGCAATTAAAACTTCTTTTCTCTTATGTGGTTTCAAAGCATGCCCTACGTTACGAAAACAATTTCTTTCAGTCATAACAGTTCAGACATTCATATTAAAAAGCACCAAAGTATCAATTAAACCAACATACAGGCAGAATAAAACTTAAATAGGATGTATTCAACATTAGCAAGACAAAAAAAAGATATATCAGAATACAACAAGCTAACTGAGAATAGATATACAAATTTCCAGCTTACTTTGGTTATTAAAAATATTAGACAATGTTATATGCAGTGAATTGTATCAAAATCATTTATAGTGGCATATAACCTTCCCATTTCTGAGTAGCAGTGTTACCAGTATCTGTAAACACTGAACATGGGTGATTTCCACTCACGGACTACATTATAAGTTATACAGGGCTTTGGCAGGTTACACGGCCCCATGTACCCCGTCAAAGATTTATGTACCCTGAGCCGCAGGCGAAGGGTACATTCATCTTTGACGGGGTACATGGGGCCGTGTAACCTGCCAAAGCCCTGTATAACGTTTTTGTCACCCTTCAAAGCGTAACCAGTTGGATCTTTTTAACTTCCATTTCGTATGTTGTGTGACTTGCGTACGTTGTCGCCATGTTTGTTTACTGTAACTAGACGTCAGCGATGTACGAGTTACTTCCCTTTTACCGCTAAACGTCGCGTGCGTTCATGTACCCCGGCAAATTTCCGAACATAGTTCCATGTACCCCGGCAAGTTAACCAATCGCTATGCGAGAAATTTCTTTGAAGGGTGACAATATAAATTACATCCTGGCCCATATTCAATTCATACTACGACAAACAAACTTTAAACTTAAAAAAATGTCAAATTAATTAGCACACATATTAACTTCCATCAGAGCAATGAGGTCAGATGGTTTTAAAGGATGAGCACCTCCTTCGAGATGGCTATACACCTTTCAGAATTGAGAATGAAATTAGCATAGAGATATGAGACGTGAAATACATCAAGAATAAGATATAGAGACATCATACTTATTGTCATATATTATTTTTTTAATGTAATGAAATATAAAAGTAAAATAATGATATATGACATTATTGACAAAATGTTGATGGTAAACAATTTATTTGTAAGCAATTCGCCGCTTCGTTGTGTGAAACGTTATTTTCCTTAACTTTAAGAAATCTTAAAATTTAAGGAAAAAACATTAGTAACGGAAATTCTTAAGTTAATCAATCAACCACAACCATACCAATTCATGCCCGAATCACTATCCAGAAGCAAAGTAAAAACTTTGAAACTGGCAAGTCAGGTTAAACACGTAAACTTAAACCAGGGAAGTGAGGCCGAGTGCACCGGAAAGATAAATATCTCCTTATTTAAGTGTAATAGTCTTTATTTATTTATTATATTTACAAGACTATTTAACCACGAACGTACTTTGATGTGCGCGAAATCGAAGATTACATAGTAACCGAGTAGTGGATAAACATATCCAATCAAACCACAGACTAAAATCCTTTAACATTTCAAATAAAAACCATTTATATTAAGCAATATAGACCGCATGACATTAGTGTATGTTAAGAAATATTATAATCAATCAACCACAAGAATACCAATCCATGTTCAAGTCAGAATCCCTAAAAAGAACATTAAAAACAACGACACATGTCCTAAACTTCTAAACATTTTCGTAAAAATATACACAAGACAGAAGCGCATCCAGAAGAAGAAATATTCTTTAAAATCCTCTTTTTAAAAATTTTTCTTTATTTTTTTTAGATATATTTTTTTAATCAGTGATGTCACTGATCAACCAAACAAACTTCAGAGCATTGAATAAGAAGGATGATTTACAACAACCGTTAGTTAAAACTGTATTCACAAATCCAGTTGTATGATGCATGTCACAGCAGTCCTTTTATAATTGATTATATGAATTCTTCGATCTGTTATCTGGTTAAAGTAAGTTTAAGGCAATCATCTTTCATCTTCAGAGTTTTATGTTGAAATGCGAAATACACAAATATAGCAGTAGGGCATGATAAATTCAATACAACTTTTATGCATATATATTAAAGTGGATTACTATTCAAGAGTGCTAAAAGCCATTCTGTCAGCTTCCTGAATAAACCCTATTAAAATATTACAAAAAAGTTCATAGCCATTCATAGTTTGTTACAAACCTTGATAGGTGAACAAAGAAACAATGTATTTTATTTTGACAATTTTATTCAGAACCTACAAATATGTTTTACGATGTAATAACATCTCTAACATGTTATTTATTAATGGTTTTATTTCACAAATATAATACGTTCAATGTTTTCATTACAATTATTTCATATTATTAGTCATACTGTGTGTTGTTGACCCACAGTTCATTTACCTTAGTCTGGGAGAATACAAAAATGGAAATACTAGTATTTCCAATTGGATATGGCAAACAAGTTATCCATTAATCAAGTCGCTGCTACAAATTATAATTGTAATCTAATCCATTTTATCTCCTTGAATGTACTAAAATATACTTATGGTGGGTGTTTACAATTGTTCAAATGTTGAAAAATGGCAATTCTGATGATTAAAGAACTTACTATTTACGTAAGTCCGTTATGTTAACAATTTAGGGTAGCCCAGAGGCCGGATTTAGTTTAAAAGTATTAAATAAAGTCATTTTAATAATACACTTTGTTCGTTGATTTTATCAATCTAAGTCATCCGATCCAAGTTACCTCAAATATCAACCTGATTTTGAACCGCATATATAAACAGTAGTTCCAAAAATTGTTTCTTAGCTTTTTTCACTTGACCGTTTTTTCCTATCATCTTGCCGTCTTCTTGAATGCGTTGCATGTTGTCAAGTAAATGTGTTTTAGAAGCGAAGAATTTTCTTCTATGGCAACAATTTTATTTTATATACATTTATATACATGTAAAAAGTTACCATCGCAAAGAGTCGACCATACGCCAAACAAGAACTAAATCTGCCATAGATGGACTGACAATCTAACCGATTGAGCTACTCTGCAGAGACTTCCTTAGATAACAATTCAGGTAAATCACAACCCTTCAATAATAAATACACTCTGCTGTAAGGAACCAGTTATGTAACTGTCTGATACATACACTCAGCTCAACAACTCCGTCAATCATGTAAGTAAATACAATCAAAAACAAACATACAGATCCATGTTAAAATCACAATCTCTAAAGCAAAGTAAAAACTTTGATAACTTCCGCATTAAGTTAAACATGTATACTTCTATCGGGGGAAAAAGGCTGGGTTCTCTAGAAGGGTTAGTACTTACTTTAAGAACGTACAATAAATAAATGATATGGACTAATAATACAATTAAAGTGATTTATTTATATTTTTCTTCAGCTTTTCAAGTAGAAATGACAAAAAATATCTTCGAGCAGTATATCAAAACACTAAGTCTGGCTTATCCTGTGTAGAACCTAGTCTCACTACGTCATGGTTTAACTTGATTTGCCCTTTTTACTTTTGCTTGTGGAATTATGATTTGAACATGAACTCGTAGGTCTGTTTTTGATAAATCAACCAATTATATTGATGTCTAAATGCTATTACATATTAAACACTGTAAACGTGTCTTACAAAATTGACTGATTACAAAAGATGTCAATTTTATAACTAAATAAAATATTGTTTATTAATAGCAGAAAACCATTTACATTCTTAGAGCAATTAAGTGCAATTGCAATTTTTTGTTTTTATATGCATTTTGCAATTTTAAGTAAAAGCAATCAATTAAACACGCTCCAAAACAGTGTAATAAATGTGCTGCACATAATGGATGCAGCGATCAAAATAGTAGTTTCATGATCGAGTGTTTCAATTAAAGATTTAGAATGTGTTTTGACTTCAAACCTACTTCATTTATTTGCAGAAACCTGCTGAAATCGAATACACTGTAAAATCTCTGTTAGGTAATTTTTAATGGAGACAATAATAGCTAGCTCTCTCTCTCTCTCTCTCTCTCTCTCTCTCTCTCTCTCTCTCTCTCTCTCTCTCTCTCTCTCATGAACTTCTTTACTCCTTTATTTGATGCGTTATAATAGTCAATAAATAGTATTAGAATGTCCAATACAAATATGATGCTTACAAACGTGTGGTTCAATTGTAACACTCCCCGTAGGAAGTTCACGTATTTAACGCAACTTGTCAGTTTCAATGGGTTATTTTTTATTTTTCTTCTGGATTGTATTTCGGAAATGGATCAGTATGTTTATTTTTTTATTTAACGACTTCTAACTTTTAGTGGACAATAGCAATGATCGAATATGTTGATAGAATGTGATTTGATGTGATCGTTATGTCCTCACGTAACAACCTTACCGACATGGTAATTGAATATATTGTGTAGACACTGATGTTTGGCTAATTTACATTTCAGGAATATGTTTTTATAGTAATTACCATACATTTTAAAATCTACGATTACATCTACCTTTAAAATTTCATAGAATTTTACAACCCTTGTGTACGCTTATTCATATTTATTATCAAAATCTTTTATCTAGGGTTCTAAAACTTTCATATACAATATTATGATTATGAAATAATATCCATGATGACTTGAATTTTTCCTATTGTCAACATTCCTTTTTCTATGCATCGATATGCCTGCGTCTTGTGGTGTATTTGTTTTACAATCAATGCACAATTAGTACAGCTTGTTCCCACTACCAGACCTTAAACAACTAAGCAAGTTGCGTGCAAATAAATTGATGACACACAGATATTGTAAGCCCATGCTTATCACGGCCCTCAAAAAGTTTTATGGTCGTCATCACAATATTGTTGATAAGTATGATGTTTCTGTGTCTCTCCAGAATTGCCCTGGATATATTTGACTCCCAATAGTTCCATGTTATTTTTATTCCTAAATTGTATTACATACATGGCGGGTGTACCTAGCTAAACTGGAATGGCTTACTTTTTCGGAGCATCCGGTCTTACTTTCCTGGCAGAAGTTAACCTAATTTTTCAGCTTCAAAATCTTGACTTTGTTTTGGGATTGTGTTTTTTTTTACATTAATGGGTACGTTTGTTTTGGATTCATATTTATTTAAATACAACAAACTAAATTTCTTTTAATTCAGATTTTGGCTTTAAAATGTAGAACGTTGAAGATTTCGGTTGTCATAGTACCATTAACAAAACACGCAACAACAAAGAATATTTTTGATATGACCACTTTCAAATTGAGCACCTGCTATAATTCCGAAATCATCTGTAATTACATTATTTACTTGGTGTAGTTTAAATCCCTTGAAATGGTATGGTCCTAATTACAAAAGCGATTACATAAAATGACTGTAATTTTGATAATAACCTTTAATTTTACTAAGTAGTAGGGGATAAATTCAGCACTGTGATGTTTTCTATAAAAATCAGATAAATTTAATTAGCTGAAAATATGAATTTAATTTGAACCTTATTCAATCATGATTTATAGCGTTGTTAGTCATAGTATAAATTACAGATTAAACTTACAAGTTTTAACAGACGCATTTTTATAGGAAGATCTTTACGAACCTAATGATCATGAAAAAAACATAAAGAAAATTAGTCAGTTCAATAAACTAGGTACGATATTCAAGCGTCATCCATATTTGGTGATATAATCATCAAAAGCAAACATGAATCCATGTTCATATCAAAATCCTAAAAAATTGAAAACGGGGAAATTAAGTGAAAAAATTGAACTTTTATGGCCATTGATTGCTCCTGAAGAAAAAACACCTTTTAAGTTAGCTACATTCGGCATTAGCATAGTTTATTTTGTCATTTTGCTATTTTTTTAACATCTTGAAAAAAATTTGGTTTTTACAATTTTGGTGCAAGTACCACTGATGAGGAATTGTATTCTGAAACGGCCGTCTAGTGCTGTAAAATCAAAACTTGTACAATATGTAATAATTCTACTATTTCACCATTACCCAAAACATTATTAATCAGAATCTATGAAGATTGAAGGTTACACGATTTTTTCAGTTTAAGACATGAACGATTATTTTGTCGCTTACCATTCTCTATAATTTGCATTGCTAAGTGACATCTAGGTGCTAATATGACCAAACTTAACTAAAGATAACAGATTTTATAGTGACCAACTAGGTCGACAACAATCGTACCGGCGAGAGATACCTCTAACAACTTTAAATAATCAAAACCAAAAAAAAAATTCATGTCCTAATCACAATCCCCAGAGTAATGTAAAAACTTTGAAAACAAGCAAATTAAAAAGAATCAGGAATTTGTACAAGCCCGGTTGTTCTGTAAGGATAAACGTCTCATTTTTTCTAGCTTTATTCGTTATAATCAAATTAAGAATGAAAGAAACATTGGATTCGCTTTACCTTGTTGTATTACTTAAAATGAAATTTGGGACCATAAATCTGAACATGAAAATATTTCTTGATTCGGCGATATCATTGACGAATTTGCAACCTATGTATTTATAAGATGCATATCACATCTGTAAGATGCATATCACATCTGTAAGATGCATATCACAGCAATCTTTCTGTAACTAATAACTAATTATTGAATGTGTTAAGGTTGGCTTAAATCAATCTCCTTTTCTTTTCCAGATTGTATGAAAAGTAAAAAAAATATATAAGCCTGCTCATAGGGCATGGGAATTCAATACAAATCTTATGAACATGTGGTAAAATTGATGACTTTTGAAGTGCTAAAAGCTATTTAGCCAGTTTCTTGAATAAGCCGTCTTATGATGGCAAAGTCATTCATATATTGCTGTTGACTTTGTGAACAAAACAAAAAGATCAATCTTGCCATCTCATTGAGGAACGTTATTTATACTTTACAATTAGATCAATATATTTCACAAATATGATACATTGCGTTTAATGTATTAATAATAACATGTTTTATAAGAAAGTATATCACCCTGCATCGTCCGTCAAAAAGATATTATGTACTTGGTATATATATTGTACTTCTTTTTTTAATATCGGAGTAACATGAATAAACATAATTGCTAAAAACCATAACACTAAATTCTACGTGATTTTGGATTTATTTTCATGAATTAAACACAAGGGAATTGAAACCGGGTGCGCTGGAAGGTAAACACCTGATCAGCACTTTTTTATTGTCTTTGAGTATACATGTGTTTGCATTCATAGATAATTTTATTTAGGTTCACTGTTGGCATATTAAATTTGTAACATTTACAACTAATTCGAACAACGATACAAACGCTGCAACTGTTTGCAACAAGAAGCAGTCACGTTCATACATGTTTTCCTAAGATTAATTTGCATAATCCCATTTTCTCAGTTTTCGCAGAACCTTGTTAAATCTGGAGACTGTCGCCAAATCATTCAACTCAACATACAGATATATAGATGACGTTCTGTCTCCTAACAATCCTAAATTTGGAGACTATGTAAATGTCATCTATCCTAGTGAGCTTGAAATAAAAGACACGACTGATTCCTCAAGTTCCGCTTCATATTTAGACTTATACCTGAATTATGACGCACACGAAATGCTACATTTGAAACTTTATGACAAACGTGATGACTTCAATTTTTCTATTGTCAACTTTCCTTTTTTATGCAGCAATATACCTGCTTCTTCTGCTTATGGTGTATTTGTTTCCCAATTAATACGCTATGGTAGAGCTTGTTCCCACTACGGAGACTTTGTACAACGAAGTATGCTGCTTGCCAATAAATTGTTGACTCAGGGATATTGCAAGCCTAGGCTTATCAAGGCCCTCAAAAAGTTTTATGGCCGTCATCACAGTATTGTTGATAAGTTTGATGTCTCTGTGTCCAGGATTGTCCTGGATATATTTGACGTCTCATAGTTCCATGTTCCTTTCACACAATTTTGATTACACACGTGGCGGGTGTAGCTAGCTAAACAGGAGGTGCTTACCCTTCCGGAGCACCCCGCCTCACTTCCCTGGTGGAACTTCACGTGTCTAACCTAACTTGTCAGTTCTAAAGTTTTTACTTTGCTTCTGGATTGTGATTCGGACATGGATTAGTATGTTTGGGTTTGATTTCTTTTGAAATATCTATATCACACTTGTGGTCGTCAACACTATTCTGCTGACAAAAATAATTAATGATCTTTTAATGTAATCATCGTTAAGAAACATACCAATTTAAAAAATTGAAATGGTTGATATATGAATCTTACATATTTGACAAAAAATCCAAAACAAGCATATTGAATTATTTGTTTTGATACAAAAGCATCGGATTCCTGTTGGATTGTGATTGAGTGGACAGTAAGAGATAATAATTTTATTATTAGTAATGTCATTATGGCGAATAGCTATCGAATGACCGATGATAAGGAACGCTTTCTATGTACATAGATGTATTTAATTATCTACCTAAGATTATTATTCATGTTATACCACTGTTTTTCCCTTGTGTTCTGCCCAGAATATTTGATTTTGATATGTTTGATGTATCTGTGTCCAGGATTGCCCTGGATTTATTTTACGTGCCATAGTTCCATGTTACTTTCACACAATTTTGATTACACACATGGCGGGTGTAGCTAGATAAACAGTAGGTATTTACCCTTCCGGAGCACCCGGCTTCACTTCCCTGTTGGAAGTTCACGTGTCTAACCTGACTCGTCAGTTCCAAAGTTTTTACTTTGCTACGGGATTGTGATTTGGACATGGATTAGTATTTCAAGTGCAAAGAACTGTTTGAGAGTATGCCAAGACAAATAATGACCGTCATCAAAGAAAGAGGAGCATCAACTAAATAATAACTCTTAGTTATGTATTTTTGAATGTATAAAAGCTGGTTCCTCATAAAATAAGTCATCTTAACTCTTTAGTTCTTCTTAAATACAGAAACAAGGAGGTGACGTCTCTTTTTTTAAATTTAGAGGTGATGTTATTTTTTGAACGGAACTGTATATTAGTCTTTGTTTATCTATTATATTTACAAGACTTTTTAACCACAGGGACTAGATGGCATCTACTTACGTACTTTGATGTGCACGAAATCGAAGATTGCATTGTAACAGAGTAGTTAATAAATATATCAAATAAAACCACAGACGACAAACCCTTAACATTTCAAAAAAAAAATTTAATAAGCAATATAGACCGCATGGCATTATTGTATGTTAACAAATATTTTAATCCATCAACCACAATCATACAAATTCATGTTCAAGTGATAATTCCTCAGAAGAAAATTTAAAATCAATGACACATGTTGTAAAAAAAATTAAAAACTATATACAAGACAGAAGCCTTCCAGAAGAAGTAACATTCTTAAAAAAAACTTTTTTTTTTAAATTTTTCTTTATATTTTTTAAATCAGCGATATCACTGATCAACCAAACATGATGCATGTCACAGCAGTCCTTTTATAATTGATTACATGAATTCTTCGATCTGTTATCTGGTTAAAGTAAGTTTAAGGCAATCATCTTTCATCTTCTTATAGAGTTTTATGTGGAAATAAAAATACACAAATACAGACGTAGGGCAAGATCAATTCAAAACAATTTTTATGCACATGTAATAAAATGGATGACTATTGTAGAGCGCTAAAAGCCATTCTGTCAGCTTCCTACATAAACCCTATTAAAATATTTCAAAAAGTTCACAGCCATTCATAGTTTGTTAGAAACATTGATAGGTGAACAAAGCAGCAATGTATTTTATTTTGACAATTTAATTCAGAACCTACAAATATGTTTTACGATGTAATAACATTTCTAACATGTCATTGATTAATGGTTTTATTTCACAAATATAATACGTTCAATGTTTTCATTACAAATATTTTATAATTTTAGTTATTCTGTGAGTTGTTGACCTACAGTTCATTTACCAAAATGGAAATACTAGTATTTCCAATTCGATATGGCAAACAAGTTATCAATTAATTAAGTCGCTGCTACAAATTCTAATTGTAATCTTATCCATTTTATCTCCTTTTATGTACTAAAATATACTTATGGTGGGTGTTTACAATTGTTCAAATGTTGAAAAAATGTCGATGCTGATGATTAAAGACCTTACTATTTACGTAAGTCCGTTAGGGGTACAATCAGGGGTAGCCCAGAGGCCGGATTTAGTTTAAAAGTATTAAATCAAGTCATTGTAATAATACACTTTATTCGTTGATTTTATCAATCTAGGTCATCCGATCCAAGTTACCTCAAAATCAGCCTGATATTGAACCGCATGTATAAACAGTGGTTCCAAAAATTGTTTCTTAGCTTTTCCCACTTGACTGTTTTTTCCCATTATCTTGCCGTCTTCTTGAATGCGTTGCATGTTGCCATGTAAATGTGTTTCAGAAACGAAAATTTTTCTTCTATGGCAATAATTTTGTTTTATATTTATAATTATCGAAATATATGTTAAAAGTTACCATGGAAAAGAGCCGACCATACGCCAAACGAGAACTTAATCTCCTGCCATAGATGGACTGACAATCTAACCGATTGAGCTACTCTGCCGAGACTTCTTTAGATAATAATTCAGGTAAATCATAACCCTTGAATAATGAATACACTCTGCTGTCAGGAAACAGTTATGTAACTGTCTGATACATACACTCAGTTCAACAACTCCGTCAATCAAATCTTTATATAAGTAAATACAATCAAAAACAAACATACCGATCCATGTCCAAATCACCATCTCTAAAGCAAAGTAAAAACTTAGATAAATGGCGCATTAAGTTAAATATGTATACTTCTACCGGGGGAAAGAGGCTGGGTTTTCTAGAAGGGTTAGTACTTATTTTAATAACTTACACGGAATTAATGATTGGAACTAATAATAGAATTTAAGTGATTTATTATTATTTTTCTTAAGCTATTCAAGTGGAAATTACAAAAGATATTTTCAAGCAGCATATCAAAATACTATGTCTCGCTTATCCTGTGTAGAGCCTTGTCTCATTTTCGTTATAGAAAATCATGGTTGAACTTGATTTGCAAGTTTTACTTTTGCTTTTTGGATTATGATTTGAACATGAACTCGTATGTTTGTTTTTGATAAATCAACCAATTATATTGATGTCTAAATGTTATTATATATTACACGCTGTAAACGTGTCTTACAAAATTGACTGATTACAAATGATGTCAATTTTTACGTTTTATAACGCAATAAAATATTGTTTATTAATAGCAAAAAACCATTTACATTTTTAGAGCAATTAAGTGCAATTGGTTTTTATGCATTTGGCAATTTTAAGTTAAAGCAATCAATTACACACGCTCCAAAACAGTGTAATAAATGTGCTGCACATAATGGATGCAGCGATCAAAATAGCAGTTTTATGATCGAGTGTTTCAATTAAAGATTTAGAATCTGTTTTGACTTCAAACTGACTTCATTTATTTGCAGAAACCTGCTGAAATCGAATACACTATAAAATTTTTGTTAGATAATTTTTACTGGAGACAATAATAGCTCTCTCTCTCTCTCTCTCTCTCTCTCTCTCTCTCTCTCTCTCTCTCTCTCTCTCATCAACTCCTTAACTCCTTTATTTGATGCGTTATAATAGTCAAGAAATAGTATTAGAATGCCCAATACAAATATGATCCTTACAAACGTGTGGTACAATTGTAACACTCCCCGTAGGAAGTACACGTATATAACTAACTTGTCAGTTTCAATGGATTTTTTTATTTTTCTTCTGGATTGTGATTCTGAGATGGATTAGTTTGTTTTTTATTTAGAAACTTCTAACCTTAAGTGGATGCTGGCAATGATCGAATATGTTGATAGAATGTGATTTGATGTGATCGTTATGTCCTCACGTCACAACCTAACCGACATGGTAATTACTTTATTGTGTAGACACTAAGATTTGGTTGGTTGACATTTTAGAAATTTGTATATTATAGTACTTAACATATATTTTAATGTATGATAAAATCTACTTATAAGATTTTAGATAATTTTATAAATCCCCTGTGTACGTTAATCCCTGTTAAGCATTAAAATATGTTTTTAGGGTTCTAACAGATAACCCTTTATATATTTTAATTATGAAATAATATCCATGAGACAGTAAATATTTTAAACCTAGACTTATCTAGTTCTCTAAAATGTTTGGCGGCCGTCATCACAAGAATTTTGTTAAGCATTATGTCTCGGTGTCCAAAATCATTCTGAAAATACTTAACACATACAATATTATAGTTGCATGTGCCTTTCTGCCTTCCATTCTCAATTTTGTAGCTATATAGACAGGTTGGTGTTTTTCGATCTGACCTCACTTATCTGTTGAAATTTCACGTGGTACTTACTTTGCCAGTTTTCTACTTTGCTTTCTGTGGTTGTGATTTGGACATATACTTGCTTGTTTCTTTAAAATGCGTTAAAATATTAGCCAGATGCTATTTGTTACTAAATCAGCAACAAATTTGATCTGAAATTAATCATGTTAAGCCAAGAATGCTATCATTTAGTAAAAAAAATCAGAAAATAAATATAAATATTTCCTTTTTATTCTATGCATGCAAAATTTTATAACATTATATAGATTATGTGGACGCCATCTATCCCACTGATCTTGACATAAAAGATATCACTGCTTTTTTTAAGTTCTGATTTATATTTAGACCTATACCTCAATTGACGACCACGCCCACAATGTTCCGACACTTACCGCCATCACAGTACCAAATTAGCGTCACTACAACAAATGACGTACTAGTGTCAGTGACGTCATTAAATGGCGCCATTCATGCCGAGTTATCATTCTTTTTGCGTGTAAATCAAGCATCCGGTCATTTGTCGGAACATTGTGGGCGTGGCCGACGATACGTCAATTACGACGCCAACCAAATGATACATTTGAAGCGACGTCATCACTTCAATTTTTCTTTTGCCAACTTTTCTAAACCTAAGCTTATTAAAGCCCTTAAAATGTTTTATGACCGTATCGTTATATTGTTGATAATATGATGTCTCTGTGTCCAGGATTGCTTTGGATATATTTGACGTCCCATAGTTCCATATTACTTTTTATTCCTAAATTGTCTTACACGCGTGGTGGGTGTAACTATCTTAACAGAAGGAGTTTACTTTTCTGGAGCACCAAGTGGAAGTTAACCCAATTCGTCATTTTAAAAGTTTTTACTTTATTTTAAGATTGTGGTTCAAACATGGATTGGTATGTTTGATTTGGATTCATAACTATTTGAAAACGATACGTTTAGTTTTTCAATTCAATTTTTGGGTTGTGAAATGCAGAACGTTGAATGTTTAGATTGTTATAGTTCCATCAAAAAACACGCAACAACACAGTTGGTAAAAAGAATATTGTGGATATGCCCACTTTTAAATTGAGCACCTTCTATAATTCCAAAACCATATGTAATTACATTATTTAATTGGTGTAGTTAAATCCCTTGAAATGGTATGGTCATAATTACACGCAGCGATTACATAAAATGACTGTAATTTTAATAATAACCTTTAATTTTACTAAGCTACTAAGCAGTAGGGGAATAAATTCAGCACGGTGATGTTTTTTATAAAAATCAAATGAATTTTATTAGCTAAAAATATGAACTTAATTTGAACCTTATTCAATCATGATTTATAGCGTTCTTATTCACAGTATAAATTTCAGATTGAACTTACAAGTTTTAACAGACGCATTATTATAGGAAGAACCTAATGATCATGAAAAGAACATAAAGAAAATTGGTCAATCCAGTAAACTAGGTACGATATTCAAGCGTCATTCATATTTGGTAATATAATCATCAAAAGCAAACATGAATCCATGTTCATATCAAAATCCTAAAAAAATAAAAAACGGGAAAATTAAGTGAAAGAATTGTACTTTCATGGGCATTGGGTGCTCCTGAAGAAAAACACCTTTTCAGCTAGCTACATTCGGCATGTGTGTAATTAGCATAGTTTATTTTGTCATTTTGGTATTTTTTTAACATCTTGAAAAAACTTTGGTTTCACAATTTTGGTCCAAGTACTACTGATGAGGAATTGTATTCTGAAACGACCGTCTAGTGCTGTAAAATCAAAACTGGTACAATATGTAATTTATTCTACTATTTCACCATTACCCAAATCATTATTATTCAGAATCTACGGAGATTGAAGGTTACACGATTTTTTCAGTTTAAGACATGGATGATTATTTTGTCGCTTACCATTCTCTATAATTTGCATTGCTAAGTGACATTTAGGTGCTGATATGACCAAACTTAACTAAAGATAGCAGATTTTATAGTGACCAACTAGGTCGACAACAATCGTACCGGAGACATATCTCTACCAACTTTAAATAATCAAAACCAAAAATACCAATTCATGTCCTAATCACAATCTCAGAGTAAACATTGAAAACTAGCAAATTAAAAAAAACAGGAATTTGTACAAGCCCGGTTGTTCTGTAAGGATAAACGTCTCATTTTCTCTAGCTATATTCGTTATAATCAAATTAAGAATGAAAGAAACATTGGATTCGCTTTACCTTGTTGTATTACTTAAAATGAAATTTGGAACCATAAATCTATACATGAAAATATTTCTTGATTCGGCGATATCATTGAAGAATTTGCAACCTATGTATTTGTAAGATGCATATTACTGCAATCTTCCTATAACTAATAACTGATTATTGGATGTGTTAGGGTTGGCTTAAATCAATCTCCTTTTCTTTTCCAGATTGTTTGAAAAATACAAAATATATAAGCCTGCCCATAGGGCATGGGAATTCAATACAACTTTTATACACATGTGGTAAAATGGATGACTTTTGAAGTGCTAAAAGCCATTTAGTCAGTTTCCTGAATAAGCCGTCTTATGATGGCAAAGTCATTCATATATTGTTGTTGACTTTGTGAACAAAACAAAAAGATCAATCTTGCCATCTCATTGAGGAACGTTATTTATACTTTACAATTAGATCAATATATTTCACAAATATGATACATTGCGTTTAATGTATTAATAATAACATGTTTTATAAGAAAGTATATCACCCTGCATCGTCGGTCAAAAAGATATTATGTAATTGGTATATATATTGTACTTCTTTTTTAATGTCGGAGTAACATTAATAAACATAATTGATGAAAACCATAACACTAAATTCTACGTGATTTTTTATTTATTTTCATGAATTAAACACAAGGGAATTGAAACCGGGTGCGCTGGAAGGTAAGCACTTGATCAGCACTTTTTTATTGTCTTTGAGTATACATGTGTTTGCATTCATAGATAATTTTATTTAGGTTCACTATTGGCATATTAAATTTGTAACATTTACAACTAATTCGAACAACGATACAAACGCTGCAACAGTTTGCAACAAGAAGCAGTCATGTTCATACATGTTTTCCTAAGATTAATTTGCATAATCCCATTTTCTCAGTTTTCGCAGAACCTTGTTAAATCTGGAGACTGTCGCCAAATCATTCATCTCAACATACAGATATATAGATGACGTTCTGTCTCTTAACAATCCTAAATTTGGAGACTATGTAAATGTCATCTATCCAAGTGAGCTTGAAATAAAAGACACGACTGATTACTCAAGTTCTGCTTCATATTTAGACTTATACCTGAATTATGACGCACACGAAAGGCTACATTTGAAACTTTATGACAAACATGATGACTTCAATTTTTCTGTCAACCTTTTTATGCAGCAAATTACCTGCTTCTCCTGCTTATGGTGTATTTGTTTTCCAATTAATACGCTATGGTAGAGCTTGTTCCCACTACGGAGACTTTGTACAACGAAGTATGCTGCTTGCAAATAAATTGTTGACTCAGGGATATTGCAAGCCTAGGCTTATCAAGGCCCTCAAAAAGTTTTATGGCGTCATCACAGTATTGTTGATAAGATTGATGTCTCTGTGTCCAGGATTGTCCTGGATATGTTTGACGTCTCATAGTTCCATGTTCCTTTCACACAATTTTGATTACACACATGGCGGGTGTAGCTAGCTAAACAGGAAGTGATTACCCTTCCGGAGCACCCGGCCTCACTTCCCTGGTGGAAGTTCACGTGTCTAACCTAACTTGTCAGTTCCAAAGTTTTACTTTTCTTCTGGATTGTGATTCGGACATGGATTAGTATGTTTGTTTTTGATTTCTTTTGAAATATCTATATCACACTTGTGGTCGTCAACACTATTCTGCTGACAAAAATAATTAATGATCTTTTAATGTAATCATCGTTAAGAAACATACCAATTTGAAAAAAATTGAAATGGTTGATATATGAATCTTACATATTTGACAAAAATCCAAAACAAGCATATTGAATTATTTGTTTTGATACAAAAGCATCGGATTCCTGTTGGATTGTGATTGAGTGGACAGTAAGAGATAATGATTTTATTATAGTAATGTCATTATGGCAAATAGCTATCGAATGACCGATGATAAAGAACGCTTTCTATGTACATAGATGTATTTAATTATCTACCTACGATTATTATTCATGTTATACCACTGTTTTTCCCTTGTGTTCTGCCCAGAATATTTGATTTTGATATGTTTGATGTATCTGTGTCCAGGATTGCCCTGGATTTATTTTACATCCCATAGTTCCATGTTCCTTTCACACAATTTTGATTAACACACGTGACGGGTGTAGCTAGATAAACAGGAGGCATTTATCCTTCCGGAGCACCCGGCTTCACTTCCCTGTTGGAAGTTCACGTGTCTAACCTGACTTGTCAGTTCCAAAGTTTTTACTTTGCTACGGGATTGTGATTTGAACATGGATTAGTATTGCAAGTGAAAAGAACTGTTTGAGATTATGCCAAGACAAATAATGACCGTCATCAAAGAAAGAGAAGCATCAACTAAAAATAACTCTTAGTTATGTATTTTTGAGTGTATAAAAGCTGTTTCTTCATAATATAAGTCATCTTAACTCTTTAGTTCTTCTAAAATACAGAAACAAGGAGGTGATGTTTCTTTTTGGAAATTTAGAGGTGACGTTACTTTTTGAACGGAGCTGTATATTAGTCTTTGTGTATTATCATATTTACAAGACTTTTTAACCACAGGGACTAGATGGCATCTACTTGCGTACTTTGATGTGCACGAAATCGAATATTGCATTGTAACAGAGTAGTAAATAAATATATCAAATAAAACCACAGATGACAAACCCTTAACATTTCAAATAAAAACATTTTAATAAGCAATACAGACCGCATGGCATTTGTGTATGTTAACAAATATTGTAATCCATCAACCACAATCGTATCAATTCATGTTCAAGTGATAATTCCTAAGGAGAAAATTTAAAATCAACGACACATGTTCTAAAAAAAATTAAAAACTATATACAAGACAGAAGCCTTCCAGAAGAAGTAACATTCTTTAAAAAAAAAGTTTTTTTTAATTTTTCTTTATATTTTTTAAATCAGCGATGTCACTAATCAACCAAACATGATGCATGTCACAGCAGTCCTTTTATAATTGATTACATGAATTCTTCGATCTGTTATCTGGTTAAAATAAGTTTAAGGCAATCATCTTTCATCTTCTTATAGAGTTTTATGTGGAAATAAAAAATACACAAATACAGACGTAGGGCAAGATCAATTCAAAACAATTTTTATGCACATGTAATAAAATGGATGACTATTGTAGAGCGCTAAAAGCCATTCTGTCAGCTTCCTGAATAAACCCTATTAAAATATTTCAAAAAGTTCACAGCCATTCATAGTTTGTTAGAAACATTGATAGGTGAACAAAGCAGCAATGTATTTTATTTTGACAATTTAATTCAGAACCTACAAATATGTTTTACGATGTAATAACATTTCTAACATGTCATTGATTAATGGTTTTTTTTCACAAATATAATACGTTCAATGTTTTCATTACAAATATTTTATAATTTTAGTTATTCTGTGTTGTTGACCTACAGTTCATTTACCAAAATGGAAATACTAGTATTTCCAATTCGATATGGCAAACAAGTTATCTATTAATTAAGTCGCTGCTACAAATTCTAATTGTAATCTTATCCATTTTATCTCCTTTTATGTACTAAAATATACTTATGGTGGGTGTTTACAATTGTTCAAATGTTGAAAAAATGGCGATGCTGATGATTAAAGACCTTACTATTTACGTAAGTCCGTTAGGGGTACAATCAGGGGTAGCCCAGAGGCCGGATTTATTTTAAAAGTATTAAATCAAGTCATTTTAATAATACACTTTATTCGTTGATTTTATCAATCTAGGTCATCCGATCCAAGTTACCCAAAATCAACCTGATTTTGAACCGCATATATAAACAGTAGTTCCAAAAATTGTTTGTTAGCTTTTCTCATTTTTCCCATTATCTTGCCGTCTTCTTAAATGCGTTGCATGTTGCCAAGTAAATGTGGTTCAGAAACGAAAATTTATCTTCTATGGCAATAATTTTATTTTATATTTATAATTATCGAAATATATATAAAAAGTTACCATCGCAAAGAGTCGACCATACGCCAAACGAGAACTTTATTTCCTGCCATAGTTGGACTGACAATCTAACCGATTGAGCTACTGTGCAGAGACTTCTTTAGATAATAATTCAGGTAAATCATAACCCTTGAATAATGAATACACTCTGCTGTCAGGAAACAGTTATGTAACCGTCTGGTACATACACTCAGTTCAACAACTCCGTCAATCATATCTTTATGTAAGTAAATACAATCAAAAACAAACATACCGATCCATGTCCAAATCACAATCTCTAAAGCAAAGTAAAAACTTAGATAAACGGCGCATTAAGTTAAATATGTATACTTCTACCGGGGGAAAGAGGCTGGGTTCTCTAGAAGGGTTAGTACTTATTTTAATAACTTACACGGAATTAATGATTGGAACTAATAATAGAATTTAAGTGATTTATTATTATTTTTCTTAAGCTATTCAAGTGGAAATTACAAAAGATATTTTTAAGCAGTATATCAAAATACTATGTCTCGCTTATCCTGTGTAGAGCCTTGTCTCATTTTCGTTATAGAAAATCATGGTTGAACTTGATTTGCAAGTTTTACTTTTGCTTGTTGGATTATGATTTGAACATGAACTCGTATGTTTGTTTTTGATAAATCAACCAATTATATTGATGTCTAAATGTTATTATATATTACACGCTGTAAACGTGTCTTACAAAATTGATTGATTACAAATGATGTCAATTTTCACGTTTTATAACTCAATAAAATATTGTTTATTAATAGCAGAAAACCATTTACATTTTTAGAGCAATTAAGTGCAATTGGTTTTTATGATTTGGCAATTTTAAGTTAAAGCAATCAATTACACACGCTCCAAAACAGTGTAATAAATGTGCTGCACATAATGGATGCAGCGATCAAAATAGCAGTTTTATGATCGAGTGTTTCAATTAAAGATTTAGAATCTGTTTTGACTTCAAACTGATTTCATTTATTTGCAGAAACCTGCTGAAATCGAATACACTATAAAATTTTTGTTAGACAATTTTTACTGGAGACAATAATAGCTCTCTCTCTCTCTCTCTCTCTCTCTCTCTCTCTCTCTCTCTCTCTCTCTCTCTCTCATCAACTCCTTACTCCTTTATTTGATGCGTTATAATAGTCAATAAATAGTATTAGAATGCCCAATACAAATATGATCCTTACAAACGTGTGGTACAATTGTAACACTCCCCATAGGAAGTACACGTATATAACTAACTTGTCAGTTTCAATGGATTTTTTTTATTTTTCTTCTGGATTGTGATTCTGAGATGGATTAGTTTGTTTTTTAGAAACTTCTAACCTTAAGTGGATGCTGGCAATGATCGAATATGTTGATAGAATGTGATTTGATGTGGTCGTTATGTCCTCACGTCACAACCTAACCGACATGGTAATTAATTTATTGTGTAGACACTAAGGTTTGGTTGGTTGACATTTTAGAAATTTGTATATTATAGTACTCAACATATATGTTAATGTATGATAAAATCTACTTATAAGATTTTAGATAATTTTATAAATCACCTGTGTACGTTAATCCCTGTTAAGCATTAAAATATGTTTTTAGGGTTCTAACAGATAACCCTTTATATATTTTAATTATGAAATAATATCCATGAGACAGTAAATACTTTAAACCTAGACTTATCTAGTTCTTCAAAAGGTTTGGCGGCCGTCATCACAAGAATTTTGTTAAGCATTATGTCTCGGTGTCCAAAATCATTCTGTAAATACTTAACACATACAATATTATAGTTCCATGTGCCTTTCTGCCTTCCATTCTCAATTTTGTAGCTATATAGACAGGTTGGTGTTTTTTCGATTCGGAACATCTGACCTCACTTATCTGTTGAAATTTCACGTGGTACTTACTTTGCCAGTTTTCTACTTTGCTTTCTGTGGTTGTGATTTAGACATATACTTGCTTGTTTCTTAAAAATGCGTTAAAATATTAGCCACAAACTATTTGTTACTAAATCAGCAACAAATTTGGTCTGAAATTAATCATGTTAAGCCAAGAATGCTATCATTTAGTAAAAAAATTTCAAAAAATAAATATAAATATTTCCTTTTTATTCTATGCATGCAAAATTTTATAACATTATATAGATTATGTGGACGCCAGCTATCCCACTGATCTTGACATAAAAGATATCACTGATTTTCCAAGTTCTGATTTATATTTAGACCTATACCTCAATTGACGACCACGCCCACAATGTTCCGACACTTACCGCCATCAAGGTACCAAAGTACAACAAATGACGTACTAGTGTCAGTGACGTCATTAAATGGCGCCATTCATGCCGAGTTTTCATTTTTTTTGCGTGTAAATCAAGCATCCGGTCATTTGTCGGAACATTGTGGGCGTGGCCGGCGATACGTCAATTACGACGCCAACTAAATGATACATTTGAAGCGACGTCATCACTTCAATTTTTCTTTTGCCAACTTTACTAAGCCTAAGCTTATTAAAGCCTTTTAAACGTTTTATGACCGTATCGTTATATTGTTGATAATATGATGTCTCTGTGTCCAGGATTGCCTTGGATATATTTGACGTCCCATAGTTCCATATTACTTTTTATTCCTAAATTTTCTTACACGCGTGGCGGGTGTAACTATCTTAACAGAAGGAGTTTACTTTTTTGAAGCACCAAGTGGAAGTTAACCCAATTCGTCATTTTAAAAGTTTATACTTTATTTTGAGATTGTGGTTCAAACATGGATTGGTATGTTTAATTTGGATTCGTAATTATTTGAAAACGATAAGTTTAGTTTTTCAATTCAATTTTTGGGTTGTGAAATGCAGAACGTTGAAGGTTTAGATTGTTTTAGTGCCATCAAAAACACGCAACAACACAGTTGGTAAAAAGAATATTGCGGATATGCCACTTTTAAATTGAGCACCTGCTATAATTCCAAAACCATATGTAATTACATTATTTAATTGGTGTAGTTAAATCCCTTGAAATGGTATGGTCATAATTACACGCAGCGATTACATAAAATGACTGTAATTTTAATAATAACCTTTAATTTTACTAAGCAGTAGGGGAATAAATTCGGTACGGTGATGTTTTCTATAAAAATCAAATTAATTTTATTAGCTGAAAATATGAACTTAATTTGAACCTTATTCAATCATGATTTATAGCGTTGTTATTCATAGTATACTATTCAGATTGAACTTACAAGTTTTAACAGACGCATTATTATAGGAAGAACCTAATGATCATGAAACTATTTCACCATGACCCAAATCATTATTATTCAGAATCTACGGAGATTGAAGGTTACAAGATTTTTTCAGTTTAAGACATGGATGATTATTTTGTCGCTTACCATTCTCTATAATTTGCATTGCTAAGTGACATCTTGTCGCTGATATGACCAAAATTAACTAAAGATATTTTATAGTGACCAACTAGGTCGACAACAATCGTACCGGAGAAAGGTATCTCTACCAACTTTGAATAATCAAAACCAAAAAAAACCAATTCATGTCCTAATCACAATCCCCAGAATAATGTAAAAACTTCGAAAACAAGCAAATTAAAAAGCAACAGGAATTTGTACAAGCCCGGTTGTTCTGTAAGGATAAACGCCTCATTTTTTTAGCTATATTCGTTATGATCAAATTAAGAATGAAGGAAACATTGGATTCGCTTCACCTTGTTGTATTACTTAAAATGAAAATTTGGAACCATGAATCTATACATGAAAATATTTCTTGATTCGGCGATATCATTGACGAATTTGCGACCTATGTATTTATAAGATGCATATCACATCTGTAAGATGCATATCACAGCAATATTTCTGTAACTAATAACTGATTATTGAATGTGTTAAGGTTGGCTTAAATCAATCTCCTTTTCTTTTCCAGATTGTATGAAAAGTAAAAAATATATAAGCCTGCCCATAGGGCATGGGAATTCAATACAAATCTTATGAACATGTGGTAAAATTGATGACTTTTGAAGTGCTAAAAGCTATTTAGCCAGTTTCTTGAATAAGCCGTCTTATGATGGCAAAGTCATTCATATATTGTTGTTGACTTTGTGAACAAAACAAAAAGATCAATCTTGCCATCTCATTGACGAACGTTATTTATACTTTACAATTAGATCAATATATTTCACAAATATGATACATTGCGTTTAATGTATTAATAATAACATGTTTTATAAGAAAGTATATCACCCTGCATCGTCCGTCAAAAATATATTATGTACTTGGTATATATTGTACTTCTTTTTTTAATATCGGAGTAACATGAATAAACATAAATGCTGAAAACCATAACACTAAATTCTACGTGATTTTGGATTTATTTTCATCAATTAAACACAAGGGAATTGAAACCGGGTGCGCTGGAAGGTAAACACCTGATCAGCACTTTTTTATTGTCTTTGAGTATACATGTGTTTGCATTCATAGATAATTTTATTTAGGTTCACTATTGGCATATTAAATTTGTAACATTTACAACTAATTCGAACAACGATACAAACGCTGCAACTGTTTGCATCAAGAAGCAGTCATGTTCATACATGTTTTCCTAAGATTAATTTGCATAATCCCATTTTCTCAGTTTTCGCAGAACCTTGTTAAATCTGGAGACTGTCGCCAAATCATTCAACATACAGATATATAGATGACGTTCTGTCTCTTAACAATCCTAAATTTGGAGACTATGTAAATGTCATCTATCCTAGTGAGCTTGAAATAAAAGACACGACTGATTCCTCAAGTTCTGCTTCATATTTAGACTTATACCTGAATTATGACGCACACGAAATGCTACATTTGAAACTTTATGACAAACTTGATGACTTCAATTTTTCTATTGTCAACTTTCCTTTTTTATGCAGCAATATGCCTGCTTCTCCTGCTTATGGTGTATTTGTTTCCCAATTAATACGCTATGGTAGAGCTTGTTCCCACTACGGAGACTTTGTACAACGAAGTATGCTGCTTGCAAATAAATTGTTGACTCAGGGATATTGCAAGCCTAGGCTTATCAAGGCCCTCAAAAAGTTTTATGGCCGTCATCACAGTATTGTTGATAAGTTTGATGTCTCTGTGTCCAGGATGATTGTCCTGGATATATTTGACGTCTCATAGTTCCATGTTCCTTTCACACAATTTTGATTACACACGTGGCGGGTGTAGCTAGCTAAACAGGAGGTGCTTACCCTTCCGGAGTACTCGGCCTCACTTCCCTGGTGGAACTTCACGTGTCTAACCTAACTTGTCAGTTCCAAAGTTTTTACTTTGCTTCTGGATTGTGATTCGGACATGGATTAGTATGTTTGTGTTTGATTTCTTTTGAAATATCTATATCATACTTGTGGTCGTCAACACTATTCTGCTGACAAAAATAATTAATGATCTTTTAATGTAATCATCGTTAAGAAACATACCAATTTAAAAAATTGAAATGGTTGATATATGAATCGTACATATTTGACAAAATATCCAATACAAGCATATTGAATTATTTATTTTGATACAAAAGCATCGGATTCCTGTTGGATTGTGATTGAGTGGACAGTAAGAGATAATGATTTTATTATTAGTAATGTCATTATGGCGAATAGCTATCGAATGACCGATGATAAGGAACGCTTTCTATGTTCATAGATGTATTTAATTATCTACCTAAGATTATCATTCATGTTATACCACTGATTGTCCCTTTGTGTTCTGCCAAGAATATTTGATTTTGATATGTTTGATTATCTGTGTCCAGGATTGCCCTGGATTTATTTTACGTACCATAGTTCCATGTTACTTTCACACAATTTTGATTACACACATGGTGGGTGTAGCTAGATAAACAGTAGGTATTTACCCTTCCGGAGCACCCGGCTTCACTTCCCTGTTGGAAGTTTACGTGTCTAACCTGACTTGTCAGTTCCAAAGTTTTTACTTTGCTACGGGATTGTGATTTGGACATGGATTAGTATTTCAAGTGCAAAGAACTGTTTGAGAGTATGCCAAGACAAATAATGACCGTCATCAAAGAAAGAGGAGCATCAACTAAATAATAACTCTTAGTTATGTATTTTTGAATGTATAAAAGCTGGTTCCTCATAAAATAAGTCATCTTAACTCTTTGGTTCTTCTTAAATACAGAAACAAGGAGGTGACGTCTCTTTTTTTAAATTTAGAGGTGACGTTATTTTTTTAACGGAACTGTATATTAGTCTTTGTTTATTTATTATATTTACAAGACTTTTAACCACAGGGACTAGATGGCATCTATGTACGTACTTTGATGTGCACGAAATCGACGATTGCATTGTAACAGAGCAGTTAATAAATATATCAAATAAAACCACAGACGACAAACCATTAACATTTCAAAAAAAACTTTAATAAGCAATATAGACCGCATGGCATTATTGTATGTTAACAAATATTTTAATCCATCAACCACAATCATACAAATTCATGTTCAAGTGATAATTCCTCAGAAGAAAATTTAAAATCAACGACACATGTTCTAAAAAAATTAAAAACTATATACAAGACAGAAGCCGTCAAAAAGAAGTAACATTCTTAAAAAAAACTTTTTTTTAAATTTTTCTTTATATTTTTTAAATCAGCGATATCACTGATCAACCAAACATGATGCATGTCACAGCAGTCCTTTTATAATTGATTACATGAATTCTTCGATCTGTTATCTGGTTAAAGTAAGTTTAAGGCAATCATCTTTCATCTTCTTATAGAGTTTTATGTGGAAATAAAAAATACACAAATACAGACGTAGGGCAAGATCAATTCAAAACAATTTTTATGCACATGTAATAAAATGGATGACTATTGTAGAGCGCTAAAAGCCATTCTGTCAGCTTCCTGAATAAACCCTATTAAAATATTTCAAAAAGTTCACAGCCATTCATAGTTTGTTAGAAACATTGATAGGTGAACAAAGCAGCAATGTATTTTATTTTGACAATTTTATTCAGAACCTACAAATATGTTTTACGATGTAATAACATTTCTAACATGTCAGTGATTAATGGTTTTATTTCACAAATATAATACGTTCAATGTTTTCATTACAAATATTTTATAATTTTAGTTATTCTGTGTGTTGTTGACCTACAGTTCATTTACCAAAATGGAAATACTAGTATTTCCAATTCGATATGGCAAACAAGTCATCTATTAATTAAGTCGCTGCTACAAATTCTAATTGTAATCTTATCCATTTTATCTCCTTTTATGTACTAAAATATACTTATGGTGGGTGTTTACAATTGTTAAAATGTTGAAAAAATGGCGATGCTGATGATTAAAGACCTTACTATTTACGTAAGTCCGTTAGGGGTACAATCAGGGGTAGCCCAGAGGCCGGATTTATTTTAAAAGTATTAAATCAAGTCATTTTAATAATACACTTTATTCGTTGATTTTATCAATCTAGGTCATCCGATCCAAGTTACCCCAAAATCAACCTGATTTTGAACCGCATATATAAACAGTAGTTCCAAAAATTGTTTGTTAGCTTTTCTCATTTTTCCCATTATCTTGCCGTCTTCTTAAATGCGTTGCATGTTGCCAAGTAAATGTGGTTCAGAAACGAAAATTTATCTTCTATGGCAATAATTTTATTTTATATTTATAATTATCGAAATATATATAAAAAGTTACCATCACAAAGAGTCGACCATACGCCAAACGAGAACTTTATTTCGTGCCATAGATGGACTGACAATCTAACCGATTGAGCTACTCTGCAGAGACTTCTTTAGATAATAATTTAGGTAAATCATAACCCTTGAATAATAAATACACTCTGCTGTCAGGAAACAGTTATGTAACTGTCTGGTACATACACTCAGTTCAACAACTCCGTCAATCAAATCTTTATGTAAGTAAATACAATCAAAAACAAACATACCGATCCATGTCCAAATCACAATCTCTAAAGCAAAGTAAAAACTTAGATAAACGGCGCATTAAGTTAAATATGTATACTTCTACCGGGGAAAGAGGCTGGGTTCTCTAGAAGGGTTAGTACTAATTTTAATAACTTACACGGAATTAATGATTGGAACTAATAATAGAATTTAAGTGATTTATTATTATTTTTCTTAAGCTATTCAAGTGGAAATTACAAAAGATATTTTTAAGCAGTATATCAAAATACTATGTCTCGCTTATCCTGTGTAGAGCCTTGTGTCATTTTCGTTATAGAAAATCATGGTTGAACTTGATTTGCAAGTTTTACTTTTGCTTGTTGGATTATGATTTGAACATGAACTCGTATGTTTGTTTTTGATAAATCAACCAATTATATTGATGTCTAAATGTTATTATATATTACACGCTGTAAACGTGTCTTACAAAATTGATTGATTACAAATGATGTCAATTTTCACGTTTTATAACTCAATAAAATATTGTTTATTAATAGCAGAAAACCATTTACATTTTTAGAGCAATTAAGTGCAATTGGTTTTTATGAATTTGGCAATTTTAAGTTAAAGCAATCAATTACACACGCTCCAAAACAGTGTAATAAATGTGCTGCACATAATGGATGCAGCGATCAAAATAGCAGTTTTATGATCGAGTGTTTCAATTAAAGATTTAGAATCTGTTTTGACTTCAAACTGACTTCATTTATTTGCAGAAACCTGCTGAAATCGAATACACTATAAAATTTTTGTTAGACAATTTTTACTGGAGACAATAATAGCTCTCTCTCTCTCTCTCTCTCTCTCTCTCTCTCTCTCTCTCTCTCTCATGGACTTCTTTACTCCTTTATTTGATGCGTTATAATAGTCAATAAATAGTATTAGAATGCCCAATACAAATATGATCCTTACAAACGTGTGGTACAATTGTAACACTCCCCATAGGAAGTACACGTATATAACTAACTTGTCAGTTTCAATGGATTTTTTTTATTTTTCTTCTGAATTGTGATTCTGAGATGGATTAGTTTGTTTTTTATTTAGAAACTTCTAACCTTAAGTGGATGCTGGCAATGATCGAATATGTTGATAGAATGTGATTTGATGTGGTCGTTATGTCCTCACGTCACAACCTAACCGACATGGTAATTACTTTATTGTGTAGACACTAAGATTTGGTTGGTTGACATTTTAGAAATTTGTATATTATAGTACTCAACATATATTTTAATGTATGATAAAATCTACTTATAAGATTTTAGATAATTTTATAAATCACCTGTGTACGTTAATCCCTGTTAAGCATTAAAATATGTTTTTAGGGTTCTAACAGATAACCCTTTATATATTTTAATTATGAAATAATATCCATGAGACAGTAAATACTTTAAACCTAGACTTATCTAGTTCTCTAAAAGGCTTGGCGGCCGACATTACAAGAATTTTGTTAAGCATTTTGTCTCGGTGTCCAAAATCATTCTGAAAATACTGAACACATACAATATTATAGTTGCATGTGCCTTTCTGCCTTCCATTCTCAATTTTGTAGCTATATAGACAGGTTGTTGTTTTTCGATCTGACCTCACTTATCCGTTGAAATTTCACGTGGTACTTACTTTGCCAGTTTTCTACTTTGCTTTCTGTGGTTGTGATTTGGGCATATACTTGCTTGTTTCTTTAAAATGCGTTAAAATATTAGCCACAAACTATTTGTTACTAAATCAGCAACAAATTTAATCTGAAATTAATCATGTTAAGACAAGAATGCTATCATTTAGTAAAAAAAATTCACAAAATAAATATAAATATTTCCTTTTTATTCTATGCATGCAAAATTTTATAACAATATATAGATTATGTGGACGCCATCTATCCCACTGATCTTGACATAAAAGATATCACTGCTTTTCCAAGTTCTGATTTATATTTAGACCTATACCTCAATTGACGACCACGCCCACAATGTTCCGACACTTACCGCCATCAAGGTACCAAAGTAGCGTCACTACAACAAATGACGTATTAGTGTCAGTGACGTCATTAAATGGAGCCATTCATGCCGAGTTTTCATTCTTTTTGCGTGTAAATCAAGCATCCGGTCATTTGTCGGAACATTGTGGGCGTGGCCGGCGATACGTCAATTACGACGCCAACCAAATGATACATTTGAAGCGACGTCATCACTTCAATTTTTCTTTTACCAACTTTCCTAAGCCTAAGCTTATTAAAGCCCTTAAAACGTTTTATGACCGTATCGTTATATTGTTGATAATATGATGTCTCTGTGTCCAGGATTGCCTTGGATATATTTGACGTCCCATAGTTCCATATTACTTTTTATTCCTAAATTGTCTTACACGCGTGGCGGGTGTAACTATCTTAACAGAAGGAGTTTACTTTTCTGGAGCACTAAGTTAACCCAATTCGTCATTTTAAAAGTTTTTACTTTATTTTAAGATTGTGGTTCAAACATGGATTGGTATGTTTGATTTGGATTCATAACTATTTGAAAACGATAAGTTTAGTTTTTCAATTCAATTTTTGGGTTGTGAAATGCAGAACGTTGAAGGTTTAGATTGTTATAGTTCCATCAAAAAACACGCAACAACACAGTTGGTAAAAAGAATATTGTGGATATGCCCACTTTTAAATTGAGCACCTTCTATAATTCCAAAACCATATGTAATTACATTATTTAATTGGTGTAGTTAAAAACTCTTGAAATGGTATTGTCATAATTACACGCAGCGATTACATAAAATGACTGTAATTTTAATAATAACCTTTAATTTTACTAAGCAGTAGGGGAATAAATTCAGCACGGTGATGTTTTCTATAAAAATCAAATGAATTTTATTAGCTGAAAATATGAACTTAATTTGAACCTTATTCAATCATGATTTATAGCGTTGTTATTCATAGTATACATTTCAGATTGAACTTACAAGTTTTAACAGACGCATTATTATAGGAAGAACCTAATGTTCATGAAAAGAACATAAAGAAAATTGGTCAGTCCAATAAACTAGGTACGATATTCAAGCATCATCCATATTTGGTAATATAATCATCAAAAGCAAACATGAATCCATGTTCATATCAAAATCCTAAAAAATTAAAAACGGGAAAATCAGGTGAAAGAATTGTACTTTCATGGGCATTGATTGCTCCTGAAGAAAAAAAACATTTTCAGCTAGCTACATTTGGCCTGTGTGTAATTAGCATAGTTTATTTTGTCATTTTGGTATTTTTTTCAACATCTTGAAAAAAAAATTGGTTTCACAATTTTGGTCCAAGTACTACTGATGAGGAATTGTATTCTGAAACGGCCGTCTAGTGCTGTAAAATCAAAACTGGTACAATATGTAATTCATTCTACTATTTCACCATGACCCAAATCATTATTATTCAGAATTTACGGAGATTGAAGGTTACAAGATTTTTTCAGTTTAAGACATGGATGATTATTTTGTCGCTTACCATTCTCTATAATTTGCATTGCTAAGTGACATCTTGTCGCTGATATGACCAAAATTAACTAAAGATATTTTATAGTGACCAACTAGGTCGACAACAATCGTACCGGAGAAAGGTATCTCTACCAACTTTAAATAACCAAAAATACCAATTCATGTCCTAATCACAATCCCAGAGTAAACACTGAAAACTAGCAAATTAAAAAAAACAGGAATTTGTACAAGCCCGGTTGTTCTGTAAGGAAAAACACCTCATTTTTTCTAGCTATATTCGTTATAATCAAATTAAGAATAAAAGAAACATGGGATTCGCTTCACCTTCTTGTATTACTTAAAATGAAATTTGGAACCATGAATCTATACATGAAAATATTTCTTGATTCGGCGATATCATTGAAGAATTTGCAACCTATGTATTTGTAAGATGCATATCATATCTGTAAGATGTATAATACTGCAATCTTCCTATAACTAATAACTGATTATTGGATGTGTTAGGGTTGGCTTAAATCAATCTCCTTTTCTTTTTCAGTTTGTTTGAAAAATACAAAATATATAAGCCTGCCCATAGGGCATGGGAATTCAATACAACTTTTATACACATGTGGTAAAATTGATGACTTTTGAAGTGCTAAAAGCCATTTAGTCAGTTTCCTGAATAAGCCGTCTTATGATAACAAAGTCATTCATATATTGATGTTGACTTTGTGAACAAAACAAAAACATCAATCTTGCCATTTCATTCAGGAACGTTATTTATACTTCACAATTAGATCAATATATTTCACAAATATGATACATTTGGTTTAATGTATTAATAATAACATGTTCTTGTAAGCAAGTTCACATGTATATCATCCAGCATTGTTCGTAAAATAAGATATAATTTGGGATATATGGTAATACTTTTCTAATATCGGAGTGACCCTAACAAAAATTTTGAAAACAAAAACACAATTAGAATTCAAAAGTTTTTTAAGTTCTACGTGATTTTTTTATTAATTTTTATAAATCAAAAACAAAGAAAGTGAGACCAGGTGCGCTGGAAGGTAACCACCTGGTCAACACTTCTTTCGTTGTCATTTTAGTATACATATGTTTGTACTCATAGATATCTTTTTTAATTTTCAGTATTGCCATATTAAATTTATAACAACAATACAAACGTTGCAACTGTTTGCATCAAGAATCATTCATGTCTATACATTTATTTCTAAGACTATGAAATAAAACTCACTGTTGCACAATCTTATTTTCTCAGTTTCTTTCGAAATATGTTTACTGCATTTGTGGTCGTCAACTTTATTTTATGGTTCTGCTTACTAAAATAATTTGTGACCATTTTAATGTAATCAGTGTTAAGAAATATACCAATTCCCAAATTGAAATTGGTTTATAAACTGAATCTTATATATTTAACATAAGCTAAAACAAGCATATGAAAGTATTTGTTTTGACACAGAAGCATAAGATCCCTGTTGGATTGTGATGGAGTGGACAGTAAGAGATAATGATTTTATTATTACTAATGTCATTATGGCTAATAGCTATCGGATGACCGATGATAAGGAACGCTTTGTATGTACATAGATGTATTAAATTATCTACCCAAGATCATCAATCATGTAATACTTCAGTTGTTTTCCCTTGTGGTCTGCGCAGAATATTTGATATTTACAGAGAAAAATATCTTCAGAGAAAAATAAAATGCCGAATATTTTTTGTTATAAGAAATAAGGACTAAAAAGTTTGACAAAAAGTTAAAAAAATGTAAACCAGAAATATAACCATCTCTTCTCCGCTTTGATCGAAGATGTTCATTTAGTCAAACACAGTTATTATTATTAGTTTCATATGAATATACGATGTAATGCATGTTATAGTACGCACATTCAATAATTCTTTCAAGTTAAACTGTACTTTATCAAATTACATAAAACAAGTTTGAATATTGGAGATGGAATGTTGTCTATTTTAGTCGAAAACTAATTTATTCTATTATGTTTCTTAATTGTCTTAAGTGTTCCAAGCTTAGTTGGTAAGTAGAAGGTCGTGGGTTTGATCATCGGCCGGTTCTGACCCAATACTTGTGGTAAGTGGATAGTGACTGTTCTTTCGCCAAGCACTCGGCATTATGAAATTAAAGTCACGATTCCTTCGCAAGGGAACTTAAAATAAACGAGGTCCCGTGTCACAGTGGGCTGGGCACGCTAACGAACACTGCTGTCAGTGCAACGAACAGGCAAAATTTCTGCACCTTCGCCTATAGCCGGCGACATCTCGATAAAAGTGAAATATTTTTCTGTGACGTTAAACACCACTACTTACCTCAACTCTTATATTAACTCTAATTCATTTCATTTGTGATCGGTACTGCAAGGTAAATATAAAAATTGTGATATATGAAAGCTCAAACACAGAAAATTGCAAGAGATTTTTGAACACTCTCCAGAACTATTTGCTGTATAATTCAACTACATCGGCTAATCAAACTGTTAGCTATTTAACTATCTATACTTTTTCTAGGTTATCTATTTGATTACGTACATTTATACACGTATATAAGTATATGTGAGGAGAAAATACACCAGTATTTCTTTTTTACAACGATGAGTGAAAAGAAAGATTTAACATTACTGTTAGCATTATCAAAACAATTTTGGTTTCGAAATTTTGGTCCAAGCGCTACTGATGAGGAATTGTTTTCCGAAACGGTCGTATAAAGCTGTAAAATTAAAACTGACATAATATGTAATTCCACAACACTGTGGATTACATCACACTTTCTTTAATAGGGATTATGAAACAACTATATATAAAATTAGGTCTGGGATTTTCAAAATATATTTTTTTCTAAGAAAAATTCAATTGAGGAACTTTAAAGCGGTAAATTTTCAAAATTTGAGTTGTGACAAAACTTTCTTTCAATTTTAATAACATTTTGTAGATTGAATGTCATAAATTTTATTTTTAAGTCATAATGATATTACATTGTATGAATTACTTAAAATGCTATTCATTATCTGTTAGAGTCGACAAAATCGTGACGTCAAATAACATACTTCTTAAACTGCCGCAGAAAATTGCCACAATTATTTTAAAATAGATTAAAAAGAGAGAGAACTTCCGTTAACAAAACTCTTTAACTGGTGGCTAAGTGTCGTAATTTGTTATTTTGAAACATTCTTCAGTAAAAGGAAAAGATCAAAAACAAATATACTGATCCATGTCCGAATCACAATCTAGAAGCAAAGTAAAAACTTAGTAGACACTGACAAGTCAGGTTAAACACGTCAACTTCAACATTTTACGATTTTTCTCACACTACAGTGAACTAAATAAATATTGTTCTTATGTGATTTAACTATACTAAACCTGTTTAAATTTGCAACACTAGACGGTCGTTTCGGAATAGAATTTATCATTTGTGCTCGGACAAAAATTGGGGAAATCCTGATAATTTTAAGATTTGAAATCTGAAAAATACAAAAAAAAAAAAAAAATTCATTATACCAAATCCGCCTACGGTAACACTTTGAACGATGAAGCATTGCTAAGGTTTTTTTTTCTTTTCAAATTAAGAAGTAGATAATTATGTGGTTTAAGTAATTTTGAGACCGTAACTATATTACACGTGATTTCTGAATTATCAAATTTATATAGGAATGAAAATAATTTTTCATTTTGTTATCGACGTATGAAAGAATTAGACATTTTGCACACTGAAAATTCGCGTAGCAAAAAGAATTGACTTCATTTCTAATAATTCAATTCATAGATTTTTTCAAAAACAAGTCAATAAATTAAATAATAATATTGTCGTAGCAAGTACAAGATAGCATCGCTATAGCGTAGGAATTCAAATGTCATGTGTCATCAATAATACGACGACGTCACTAAAAGCCAATCCATTCGAGCAAACGTAACAGAAAAATATGACCAATCAAAATGATTGAAACAAAGGAGAATTATTAAAGTTATTAATAAATAATTATATTTTTTTGTGATCGTTTTTTCTAAAAATGTGTCCAATATATGAGTCAGTTTAATTTTATAAAGGTCGTACATACGTGAGATAAAGCATACAAGATTACCCGGCTGTACTGATATGTAGCAAAACAAGTTGATGGTTTATATTCACAGATAAGTCGCTGCGGGAATAGACGAAAACCTTTTACTTAGACTGATTTGACACACATTGATATCTGTCTCTTAATTAATGTATCACCATCCGGACACCACAGAGAAAACACCAAGCAATCATATTGAATTTGTATTTGTTATGTATAAAGAATACCCTTAAGTACCAGAGTGCAAAAAGATGTTTTGTTGACTGCTGTTTGTATTTAAATGGAAACATAGAAACGTGTTACTGATCATATAAAATGTGTTTAGCAATAAGACTTGACATCCAAATGGCAACAAAATGAAAACTCTAAAATGAGACAAAATAAACACCGATCTGACCTTGAAAAAGAATTCTGTAATGATACAGAATCATATCACGTTGTGTGGTTTAAGAGACTGGCCTTTATTTGTTATTATAAACTTGTCGTGAAAGCTACATATCACAGGTTGGATCTCATTATACATATTTTGTTGTGCTTGAATTTGAAATATGATGCTATTTCGTCTAAAACTTGCATTTTTTACTTTGATTTTGAATTTTAATTTTGACACGTATCAGCATGCTTGTAGTTGACTTATTATGAATATTATACAAGAAGACATATATATATATATATATATATACTAATGGACGCCCTTTAAGAAGTCTTTACCATTTTCTTACCTTTTACCCGACTTTACTTCCCTGATTTACGTGTTTAGCACGTTTTGTCGGTTTCACTTTTTACTTTGTTTTGTGATTGTGCTTTGGACATGAATTAGTATATTTGTTTTTTAATTTCTGTAATTTCTGTAATTTCTTCGAAGTCTTTATCAAGTTTAATTATGAAAAGTCTTTCTATCCAATGTAATCTAAGCACTTTTTGCAAAAATGCGAATCGAATTCAAGTAATCACAGCAATAAATTACAAAACTGTTACTACAATTCAAATAAAATTATATTTTATTTTTAAAATATAAATGCTTTCATATAAGATTTTTTATGTAAATTCATATGTGATGGAGATTATTCTAATTGTGTAGTATTTCACAAGTTTAACAAAATTTCACGTTTTTCTGTTCTCTAATTATAAAAACATAAAACAAGAATTCATAGTTGTAGAAAGAATATATTTTAAGGAAGAATTTAACACAAACTTTTCATAAATTTTTTGTGTATGTTTGTTTTTAAAACCAGAAATATTTACAAAAATAATTAGGAATGTTGAAATTATTGTCTTTTCACATTAAAACCACATCATACGGATACAAGATTTCAAGAGCAATTTACCGAAATTTCAAATGAATCGTGTGTGAATTTTACAATAATAAATTGAATCATCTAATTAACTGCGCTTCTAGATTAGTTGTACTTCTTATCTGAGTGTTAAAATTCTATAAAACTCTTAAGGAGTCTTATAACTACTTCAAAATGTTATATAGAAATTCGCAGTTGAACTATTTGTACTTCGTACTAACGCTTTTAAAATAACAAAATACGAAATAAAATAAACAATGTGACAACAACATATACCTATATTTGTTATCAAAAAACATTTTGAAAAATGGCCATACAAACTTAAAATAAACCAATTTCTTACAATTACATATTATACCAGTTTTAATTTTACAGCAATAAACGGCCGTTTCGGACCAAAAATCATGAAACTAAAATTGTTTTCTAGATGTTTACATGATGGGTGTAGCAACTAAACAGGAGGTGATTACCCTTCCGGTGCATCTGGCCCTGGTGAAAGTTCACGTGTCTAACTTAATAAGCTGGTTTTCCAAACGTTTTACTTTGCTTTAAGAACTGTGATTTGAACAGGGATGGAAATGTTTGTGGCCGATTATTCGGTTGAACTTTTCTATTTTGTATGTTCGAAATAATCAAGTCACATAGTGAAGTCTCTTAATTTAATCTATAGTTCAGTGTTTCCATAAACTAATATATACTTACATTTCTCTTTTTGTCAAGTTAACTTCATAGACAATTCGTACAAATATTAATCACCTCAGACAATTTAATTAATTAATTAAATAAGATGAAATCTTATATATACAATACATGTATAAACGTGTAGTTACAATTACAGTTTGAACCGATCAAACATCAAAATGCCAATGTCCTTTCAATGTTATGAATTCCATTGAAAAAATATGTACTGTTCGACACTTTTGTACTGATTGGAATCAAATACATCTTTCTTCACGACCAAAAGAACAATTGAAACCTTATATATATTCCATATATTCTGAAAACATTAACCTTACTCGTGTCATTTATGTATAACATATTTATTAGATATATTGACCTTTTCTTGCATCGGTGTATTCTGTTACTCTTAATCTACCCTACTTAATAACATTTACCTTTTGCTAATTTAGCTGTTATTGCCATACAAATACAAAGCGTTTTTCTATTATTGCTACTGTAGCCATATAACTACTAAGCATTTTTTCTTTTCTTACATTTTTCATTTAGTTTATGTGGCTTCGGTTTCATTCCGTAGGATTATGAACCAATAAGGCTAGAATTAATGTGCTTAATTTTCTTCTCCGTTATAATATGTTTATCAACAAATGTGAATATAATGGGTATGAATGGACATGGCCGAATGTTTTTCACTGGTTTTCGAAGTCAGTGGTTGTGTGTTCGAACCGCACTCGGGACTTTCAGAGATGATTTTTATCTCCTGCACATACTAGAGCTGTAAAAAAGCTAAAATACTAGAATAGTCTTTCTTTCAGGTTAGACTCAAAACTGAGGCCCCGTGTCTTAGTGCACGCTAAATACATTTCTGTAGAGTTCGAAAACGAGTAGACCGCTACAGAACTAAAAAGCAATTGAAACAGACTGAGCTTAAAGGCCACCTCTATATAAGGGTCACCTGCTTATAAAGGCCAGCAGAATTTAATCCAAATTGTTCTTTATTCAAATAATTTAACATGTATATAAAGGTCACCTGCATGTAAAAGCCACTTTTACTGGTTTCTTTTGGTGGCCTTTATAGGCAGGGTTGACTGTAAATAAGTATGATAAGACATAGGGCATGATGTTTCACCATTGTGAAAATGGTTGGTAAAAGTTTCTATTAATAGTTTTCGTATGATTTTATTTACTAATTTTTAGTTTGATATTTTGTACAGATGATCAATCATTTTGTTTTGCAATTATTGTAACTTGGATATTTGAAATGTTTGACCTGGACTTAGATGTTTAAGTTTTAGAAATTAGTTTAATCGAAAAAAATTTCATTTAGTTTATGTGGCTTCGGTTTCATTCCGTAGGGTTATGAACCAATAAGGCTAGAATTAATGTGCTTAATTTTCTTCTTCGTTATAATATGTTTATCAACAAATGTGAATATAATGGGTATGAATGGACATGGCCGAATGTTTTTCACTGGTTTTCGATGTCAGTGGTTGTGGGTTCGAACCGCACTCGGGACTTTCAGAGATGATTTTTATCTCCTGCACATACTAGAGCTGTAAAGAAAGCTAAGATACTAGAATAGTCTTTCTTTCAGGTTAGACTCAAAACTGAGGCCCCGTGTCTTAGTGCACACTAAATACATTTCTGTAGAGTTCGAAAACGAGTAGACCGCTACAGAACTAAAAAGCAATTGAAACAGACTGAGCTTAAAGGCCACCTCTATATAAGGGTCACCTGCTTATAAAGGCCAGCAGAATTAATCAAAATTGTTCTTTATTCAAATAATTTAACATGTATATAAAGCCCACCTGCATGTAAAAGCCACTTTTACTGGTTTCCTTTGGTGGCCTTTATAGGCAGGTTTGACTGTAATTAAGTAAGATAAATATAAGGCATGATGTTTCCACATTGTGAAAATGGTTGGTAAAAGTTTCTATTAATAGTTTTCGTATGATTTTATTTAAGATAGGTAAAAATGACAACAACACTGAAGTTTTTTGTGGATGAATTTGGCCCCAGCTTTATTTGATAAATTACAGACAAATTTTGCAATGTTGACCAGACCCTGTCAGGTAACAAACGACAGTCGACCCATCTGGGTGCCCTGATCTGTCACACTAGCCAAGCAACTACGACTACTTGGCAAACGAACTACTGGAGATGAGCCCAGTAGAAACCAGCTGCTCATGGAAAGCATAAGCAGGGTAAACCAGTCCAGCTACCACATGAGCTGACAAACAACGATCCAGCTACCACGAGCTGACAAACCGAGCCTGCAAGATCTGGCCAAACTCAATGATGAGCACGCACCGAGAGAGGCCGATGAAGTACCAATCATTCATGCAATTCACGCAAAGTCTAGAATTCACAATAGTAACACTGAAGCTGTGGCCGATGAATTTGCCATACACTAGTAAACAATCTACAAGTATAAACAAAATCTACAGCAGTATTGTAGTAAAACTAATTATAAATGACTGTTAACAACTAAAAACATGCAACATTGTAGAAATCAAGTTTGCAACAAAACAAATTTACGAGATAAACAAGTTAAATAAAATACCAACGAATTGAAGTCACAGAGTACAGCAAGTGGGGAGGGTGGGTGGGATATTATTTTGTAGCATATAAAATTGCATGTAACCACGATTCCTTGATCAGTGCAAAAGAGGCTGGGCGGAAGCGGATCTTATTAAAGTTTCATGCGCCAAATAAGATCTAATTATAAACCATTGGACATTGCCAAAATATGTCCTACTTAAATAACAGGGTTTTCCCAATAGATGGAAAACCCCTTTATTTAAGATAGGTAAAAATGACAACAACACTGAAGTTTTTTGTGGATGAATTTGGCCCCAGCTTTATTTGATAAATTACAGACAAATTTGCAATGTTGACCAGACCCTGCAGGTACACAAAACGACAGTCGACCCATCTGGGTGCCCTGATCTGTCACCACTAGCCAAGCAACTACGACTACTTGGCAAACGAACTACTGGAGATGAGCCCAGTAGAAACCAGCTGCTCATGGAAAGCATAAGCAGGGTAAACCAGTCCAGCTACCACATGAGCTGACAAACAACGATCCAGCTACCACGAGCTGACAAACCGAGCCTGCAAGATCTGGCCATATGGATGTGTCAATACGCATCCACCGCCAACTAGCACCATTGACCACTCCCCACTCGCTGTAATACCGAAATGGGATGATGGAAATTAATGAAATGGTCTACTGAAAAACTGACAAATCTTTAGTCATAAACGACTCTAGTGCCCCTTGCAACGTGTTCAAATATATATCATTGCCTATATCGGACAAGTGAGTGCCGTCAAAACGAAAAAGGCCTACCTCTTTATCAGAAAAATCAGTTTGTTTTATAACCTTACCATTAAGTTTCTGGAGATAATTACTAATATCACTATTTATACGCTTACGGGCCTTATCAATCGCATGTTGAGATCGTGCTCCGTACCAAAAGAGTCGAGGTAACATACATGACCAGATTAATGTAGCTTGGGGAAGTAAACCTGCAAGTGATAAAAGGTCCATCTTAATTTCCCAGCGCAAAACACCGCTAGGTTTAGAAACCAGGTCATTTGAACCCAACTGTATAACAACATATTGAGGACGGGGAAAATTGCGAACATCCAGAGAAATTCTGCCCAACAGCTGTTCCCATTTCATTCCACGGATACCACACCATCTGATTTGTCCTCCATATCTCTCCAGTCCTAAATGGCGTCCAACTGGGCGAAGCAGTGCACGTCTGTGTGCCCAATAAACTATTGATGAACCAATTATCCATATGTCTGAAAGACTTAAACTTCAAATAAATGAAGTGTAAAAGCTGATGCAAAAAACTTCACATAAATGAAGTGTAAAAGTGCATGCAATTAACCAAGGACATAACATGCAAATTAAGGTATATTATTAACTACTAGATTGGACCTTTAATTGGAAAACAAGGATGATTTAATGCGAATATATCCTTTGTAAGCATTTGATTTCCATCTACCCCAAGTCTGAATTATATCCATTGGAACATTCTGCATACTTGCCACACTGGCAGCACCTATCCTAAAACTGTGAGATTTAAATTTTTGGGTTGGTATTTGAAGAAAAGAAAGGGACTTCTTAAGCACAGATGAAAATTGGTATTGTGTCATTGGCTTTAGGTCATAATGACAGAATAAAACAGGACAACCCGATGGTCTGGCAGAAAGATATTCATTCATTGCTTTAACTGGGCAAATGATCGGGTCATCAAAGGGCTGAATACACAAGGTTACAGATTTTCCAAACTGATCCGTTTTGGAAAAACGAAGTATAACCTGCAGATGACCATTTCAGTAATAGCTATATCATTTATACCAAGCACAGTCTTGATATTTGACTTTGAATTTGATAAAGCAAGTTCCCCAATACGTAGGAAACCAAAAAATGCAAGTGTGAAAGCAGCATGAAACAACTTGGCTTCATAATTGGAAAAGCAAATGCATTTCAAAGCTCTTGGCAACTTTCTGAGGATGGTCAGTGTAATTGGTGCCCTGATATCCTTGTGTGTAGCATTTCTGCGTATGCCTTCCAGTAATTTTTTAACAATAAAGTTTTTTGTAATGTCCTGAAAGTTGTGTACTTTGTGGTAGTAACTTATGGCAGCAATACGTGTTGAAGATGTAGAGTAAGCAAAACCATGAAGGGAAAGGTAAGCAATGTATTGAATAATATGATCCAAAGGCACAGGAAAGCTCTGTTCCAAATCAAATTCATATCGAAACGAGCAAAATGACGACCATGCTTGTTGATAAACTTTCTGAGTATTTGGAGCTGATGACTGCTCTATCAGACGGTTTACTTCTAGCCAAAGCAGTCCCACATTTCCTGAGGAACCTGGTCTGGGTGAACCCTGGAATTTGGGGCCAGCCTGCGGAACCTTCCAAACTGAAAACGTGAAAGACAGTCTGCGATTAGATTTTTACAACCTGGAATATGAGAAGCTTTAACTGAAATATTGTACTTGAGTAGATATAGAACAAACAATCTTATTAAGCGCATAACTCTGGGAGACTTAGCAGACTGTTTATTAATTATACTAACTACTGCTTGATTGTCCGTTTGAATAAAAATTTTCTTGTTAGCAATAATGTGGCCCCATAACAAAATTGCAGCAACAATTGGAAAAAGTTCTAAAAATGTAATATCTTTGGTGATGCCTAAAATGTGCCATGCGTTAGGCCATTGGCCTGCAAACCATCTCCCATTAAAATAGGCCCCAAAACCCCTGCTGCCAGCTGCATCCGTAAAAAGGTTTAAATAGGAGTCTCGAACCCAAACAGAATCCTGAAATACTGAAATGCCATTGTATGACTCGAAAAATTGTAACCACATGCGCATGTCTTCCTGCATTCCTTCAGTGATCTTAATAAAATGATGAGGTTTAGAAACATGGCATGTGCTGTCAATGAGACGGCGACAAAATGCCCTCCCTGGTTTTATGGCCCGACATGCGAAATTGAGAGACCCGATCAATGACTGCATCTCTTTAAGTGTTGCCTTGCGTTTGCTAAGCATTGTTCTCAACTTATCCTTTAACTCGGCAATTTTATCTGAAGGAAATTTGACTAACATATTATCTGTATCAATGTCTAGTCCTAAAAAACAAAGACTGGTGGTAGGGCCTTCAGTTTTTTCTTCAGCAATTGGAACGCCAAGGTGCTCGCACATCTGTTTAAACTTGGCAAGGGTTTGGGAACATATAATAGAGCCCGGGGGGCCACAAATTAGGAAGTCATCCAAGTAATGTAAAATTTGGGTATTATGACTATTGTGTATGGCATACCAATTTAAAAATGTGGAAAATCGCTCAAAATGAGCACAGGAGATGCTACAGCCAAATGGTAGTGATTTATCAAAGAAGTATTGATTGCCAAGCTTAAAACCTAGTAAATCAAAATCTGAAGGATGTACCGGTAATAAACGAAAGGCAGATTTAATATCCGTTTTCGCCATTAGACATCCCCTACCTAAACCTTGTACCATCTGGACGGCTTCATCAAATCTGGTATAGTCTACGGAACAAAGATTCTGAGGGATATGATCATTTACTGACATGCCTTCAGGGTATGACAAATGATGTATCAGTCGAAAGTCATTTGAGCATTTTTTAGGTACCAAACCAATAGGAGAAACCCGGAGGGTTGATATAGGAGGTATAGTAAAAGGACCACAAACACGACCTGCTTCAATTTCTTTTTGAATTTTTTCCCTACAGATAAAAATGTTTTCCCTAGCTGACTTGAGATTCCTTGCTTCACAAGGAATCCTGGGCCCATTAAAGTGCAAAAAAATCCCTCTGTAAACCCCTTTAATAATGTATTTGCTGCAAATTTATTGGGGTAGAGCTGGAGTGCCAAATTAAGATTACTGAGGTTTATGGGCGTTTCCGCTAGACTGAATATATTTCCTTGTAAATGTACTGGTACCTCCTGCTTGGGCATTTCGGTTTTGCTGGCCACGAAAAAATCGACACTCTAACTCGGGATGGGGTCCAGAACACTTGTTACAGATATGCTTAAATTTGCAAGCGGCCCTGGAACATTTCTTGCCATTAAAATCCCAGCATATTCCCTTGGGCTTTGAGGTAAAGTCACCCAAGCCAGATTTTGATGTCAATTGATTGAGGGGAGTAGACGAGGAGACGAAAAGCAGCCATAACTCCAGGTCTAATGTAGCCCAGGATTTTGTAGGCTTTTTGGCTTTACGGAGACGAAACTGTTCATCATATTGTCTCCATGCCAACCCCCCAACCTTAGCAGCTGCCCAACGGATATGGTTTAAATACTTCAACAAATCTAAAGCAATCTGCACCTGTTGGTATTTTTGTAAATATATAGATACAAAAATAATAAAGGCATCGGTCCAGGCATTAATGTTGGCCACTTTCCTATTGGCTTGCTGCCTGGAACCAAGACCAATCTGGCCATTTTTAGTAATTACCAGTGGCGAGGATTCAGACATGTCAAAATTGGTATTTTCCTCCCTATCGGGAAGTAGAGAGTTCAAGTTAACGAACTGGTTGTCCCATATTTTCTGCTTTGTTGACTGTGGAACATGATCACCCAACGTGTCATCAAATTCCGGTATTGGTTCCATCCGAGGTTCCTGGTCAAATTGAAACAGTCTTGATATTTCCCCGGGGTTATTAAAATTAATCAGAACAGGTTGTCCCCCGGAAATAGGAACTGTATTTTGTCCCCCGGTAATAGGAACTGTATTACCTGTTTGTTTTCCCTGACGAGGCATTTCGGCCCTATTAACATGGACCGGAAGTCCCGGAAGTGCTGCTTCATCTTCCGAGGACGTTTCGCCTTCAGAAATACTGCACGCAGATGACACTGCAGCAGCCACACCCTGACGGCGGGGTTTTTTGTTAGTGTGTCGGCCTTTCTTGGCTGCCTTTGGCATTCTTCTTTTTTCATGTAGCTTTGATTTGGATCCATTTGGCGCAGGAGGCGATGACTCGGCCGGCACCTTTCTTGGCCTCAATCCCGACCTGGCAGAAGCATCCATGGTATGTCTCTGATTAAATTATCGTATTTAAATTGAGTTATGGATGGAAATAATAACCAACGTTCGCCCCGAAATTCCCAAATTCTACTAAAAATACTTTATACTCGATTTTTACAAACGATGACTGAATTTATCACGTAGTAAATTATATTATTTTGTAGCATATAAAATTGCATGTAACCACGATTCCTTGATCAGTGCAAAAGAGGCTGGGCGGAAGCGGATCTTATTAAAGTTTCATGCGCCAAATAAGATCTAATTATAAACCATGGACATTGCCAAAATATGTCCTACTTAAAAACAGGGTTTTCCCAATAGATGGAAAACCCCTTTATTTACTAATTTTTAGTTTGATATTTTGTACAGATGATAAATATTTTTGTTTTGTAATCATTGTAACTTGGATATTTGACATGTTTGACCTGGACTTAGATGTTTAAGTTTTAGAAATTAGTTTAATCGAAAAAAATTTCATTTAGTTTATGTGGCTTCGGTTTCATTCCGTAGGGTTAGGTTATGAACCAATAAGGCTAGAATTAATGTGCTTAATTTTCTTCTTCGTTATAATATGTTTATCAACAAATGTGAATATAATGGGTATGAATGGACATGGCCGAATGTTTTTCACTGGTTTTCGATGTCAGTGGTTGTGGGTTCGAACCGCACTCGGGACTTCAGAGATGATTTTTATCTCCTGCACATACTAGAGCTGTAAAGAAAGCTAAAATACTAGAATAGTCTTTCTTTCAGGTTAGACTCAAAACTGAGGCCCCGTGTCTTAGTGCACACTAAATACATTTCTGTAGAGTTCGAAAACGAGTAGACCGCTACAGAACTAAAAAGCAATTGAAACAGACTGAGCTTAAGGCCACCTCTATATAAGGGTCACCTGCTTATAAAGGCCAGCAGAATTAATCAAAATTGTTCTTTATTCAAATAATTTAACATGTATATAAAGCCCACCTGCATGTAAAAGCCACTTTTACTGGTTTCCTTTGGTGGCCTTTATAGGCAGGTTTGACTGTAATTAAGTAAGATAAAATATAAGGCATGATGTTTCCACATTGTGAAAATGGTTGGTAAAAGTTTCTATTAATAGTTTTCGTATGATTTTATTTACTAATTTTTAGTTTGATATTTTGTACAGATGATAAATATTTTTGTTTTGTAATCATTGTAACTTGGATATTTGAAATGTTTGACCTGGACTTAGATGTTTAAGTTTTAGAAATTAGTTTAATCGAAAAAAATTTCATTTAGTTTATGTGGCTTCGGTTTCATTCCGTAGGATTATGAACCAATAAGGCTAGAATTAATGTGCTTAATTTTCTTCTTCGTTATAATATGTTTATCAAAAATGTGAATATAATGGGTATGAATGGACATGGCCGAATGTTTTCACTGGTTTTCGATGTCAGTGGTTGTGGGTTCGAACCGCACCGGGACTTTCAGAGATGATTTTTATCTCCTGCACATACTAGAGCTGTAAAGAAAGCTAAAATACTAGAATAGTCTTTCTTTCAGGTTAGACTCAAAACTGAGGCCCCGTGTCTTAGTGCACGCTAAATACATTTCTGTAGAGTTCGAAAACGAGTAGACCGCTACAGAACTAAAAAGCAATTGAAACAGACTGAGCTTAAAGGCCACCTCTATATAAGGGTCACCTGCTTATAAAGGCCAGCAGAATTAATCAAAATTGTTCTTTATTCAAATAATTTAACATGTATATAAAGCCCACCTGCCTGTAAAAGCCACTTTTACTGGTTTCCTTTGGTGGCCTTTATAGGCAGGTTTGACTGTAATTAAGTAAGATAAAATATAAGGCATGATGTTTCCACATTGTGAAAATGGTTGGTAAAAGTTTCTATTAATAGTTTTCGTATGATTTTATTTACTAATTTTTAGTTTGATATTTTGTACAGATGATAAATATTTTTGTTTTGTAATCATTGTAACTTGGATATTTGACATGTTTGACCTGGACTTAGATGTTTAAGTTTTAGAAATTAGTTTAATCGAAAAAAAATTCATTTAGTTTATGTGGCTTCGGTTTCATTCCGTAGGGTTATGAACCAATAAGGCTAGAATTAATGTGCTTAATTTTCTTCTTCGTTATAATATGTTTATCAACAAATGTGAATATAATGGGTATGAATGGACATGGCCGAATGTTTTTCACTGGTTTTCGATGTCAGTGGTTGTGGGTTCGAACCGCACTCGGGACTTTCAGAGATGATTTTTATCTCCTGCACATACTAGAGCTGTAAAGAAAGCTAAGATACTAGAATAGTCTTTCTTTCAGGTTAGACTCAAAACTGAGGCCCCGTGTCTTAGTGCACGCTAAATACATTTCTGTAGAGTTCGAAAACGAGTAGACCGCTACAGAACTAAAAAGCAATTGAAACAGACTGAGCTTAAAGGCCACCTCTATATAAGGGTCACCTGCTTATAAAGGCCAGCAGAATTAATCAAAATTGTTCTTTATTCAAATAATTTAACATGTATATAAAGCCCACCTGCCTGTAAAAGCCACTTTTACTGGTTTCCTTTGGTGGCCTTTATAGGCAGGTTTGACTGTAATTAAGTAAGATAAAATATAAGGCATGATGTTTCCACATTGTGAAAATGGTTGGTAAAAGTTTCTATTAATAGTTTTCGTATGATTTTATTTACTAATTTTTAGTTTGATATTTTGTACAGATGATAAATATTTTTGTTTTGTAATCATTGTAACTTGGATATTTGACATGTTTGACCTGGACTTAGATGTTTAAGTTTTAGAAATTAGTTTAATCGAAAAAAAATTCATTTAGTTTATGTGGCTTCGGTTTCATTCCGTAGGGTTATGAACCAATAAGGCTAGAATTAATGTGCTTAATTTTCTTCTTCGTTATAATATGTTTATCAACAAATGTGAATATAATGGGTATGAATGGACATGGCCGAATGTTTTTCACTGGTTTTCGATGTCAGTGGTTGTGGGTTCGAACCGCACTCGGGACTTTCAGAATGATTTTTATCTCCTGCACATACTAGAGCTTAAAGAAAGCTAAGATACTAGGAATAGTCTTTCTTTCAGGTTAGACTCAAAACTGAGGCCCCGTGTCTTAGTGCACGCTAAATACATTTCTGTAGAGTTCGAAAACGAGTAGACCGCTACAGAACTAAAAAGCAATTGAAACAGACTGAGCTTAAAGGCCACCTCTATATAAGGGTCACCTGCTTATAAAGGCCAGCAGAATTAATCAAATTGTTCTTTATTCAAATAATTTAACATGTATATAAAGCCACCTGCATGTAAAAGCCACTTTTACTGGTTTCCTTTGGTGGCCTTTATAGGCAGGTTTGACTGTAATTAAGTAAGATAAAATATAAGGCATGATGTTTCCACATTGTGAAAATGGTTGGTAAAAGTTTCTATTAATAGTTTTCGTATGATTTTATTTACTAATTTTTAGTTTGATATTTTGTACAGATGATAAATATTTTTGTTTTGCAATTATTGTAACTTGGATATTTGACATGTTTGACCTGGACTTAGATGTTTAAGTTTTAGAAATTAGTTTAATCGATAATAACATTAGACATCATATTATTTTAGGTATTCCAAAGTTTTAAGTACTCATTAACACTTCATTCCCCCATTTGATTATACATAAAACAATGTAACACAAACAAGAAAACAATGTCAAAGAAAAGCGTTGATTAAAACAAAATTTAAGTACAAATTTTGCTTACAATGTCCATCAATTGCAATTAAGAATTAAGGACATGATTATTGCGATACTTAACACTCCGGAAGATAATAAATGGTTTTTGATTTAGTCTTAATCAAATACTATTTTTACATTAACAATTGAGAACACGAAATTATCACTAATGCCGTACAAATATCACTGACAGTAAAATAATGTGAAAATATCTGACATACGTAGTACATGTTTATTGCTGAATACATATAGAATATAGATTATATTTGAAAGGTTTCAGAAGTAGGATAATGATCTTTTTGATGTGATTAGTTCAGAAATATGTCCATTCATTATTGGCTATTATTGGTTTAAAGTAGATAGGATATAACGTGACACATAATCTTAACCACAGAAAAACACAAAACAAAACCGAATGTAAAGTTTTAATTAAGGAAACGTGACACATAATCTTGACCAAAGAAAAACAGAAAACAAAACCGAAGGTCAAAGTTGGATGCATTATCTTTTTAGGAATCATAACTTCAGTTTCACAACCATCACGTACATGTACAATCACCAACTTGCCATTAACTTTTAAATATTTAAATTTATGATGTTTTATGATATGAAACTCTGACCAAATGTAATTATACGACTATAATAACATTTGCTAAAGTGACGTCACTCATTCATTGCTCGTGCCTATATGCGTGACGTCATAGATTTGGTGTTCCAACGATTTGAAATGTATTTCAAACACGACAGTGTTTTAAATTTATTGAAGGTTTTAAAAACCAAAATAAGATTTTCAAAAAATGAGAAATTTAAATATAACCATTGAACTGTCTAGCGAGCGTTATTCAGTTTGTGTGTAACGCATTGTTGGGTTTTCTATTTTCCACAAATCCTCCCTAGTTAAATTTTAATATTTGTGTTTAAATTACTAAAGGCGTCCAACATCAATTATGATGGAAATGATTATTAGCCTTCAATAGTTCTTAAGGGGTTTCATTGCAATTAAGTTTAATAACCTGTTTATATTCATATCGCCACGAAATTAAATAGATTTTGGCCAACAGTGAACTAAACCAAGTTCTTTTATTTTCTTATATGGAGGAGTCTTCTACAAATATATGTGATAATACTAGATCACCCACAATACTACATCATGAGCATCTTGTACAATTTATATACTAAACGCATTATATTTGTGAAATATCACCATTGCTAAATAACATGTTATGAATATGAATCCATTGGTGTATATAGTTTCTGAATAAACTTGTTAAGATAAATTTTGGTCTTGTTTTGTTCGCCTATCAAATAAATTCTATAACATGTGAATGGCTTTGAACTCTGTGTAATATTTTAAAATGGCTTATTCATGAAGCTGACAGAATGGCTTTTAGTTCCCTACAATAGTCACCCATTTATAAATACTGGGATGTGTATAAATGTTTTATGAGATTTATCATGCTTTTGAGAGTTTCTATAATAAAGCATCTTTCTGCTATGTGACGTGCTGACGATCATGAAGTTTATCTATTTGGGGAGCAAAATATGGAAGATTGCATTTATGTTCATATTGAATTGAAAACACACAAATTCTAATCGATATTCAATTCACAATTTTAAAAGCAAAGTAGAAAAAAAACTTTTATTGAAAACTGACAAATGAAGTCTAACGTGAACTTCCACTCGGTAAGTGATGTCGTGTGCTCCTCAAGGGAAAGTACCCCCTGTCTACCTAGCTACATACGCTCTATATGAAATCAAAATTGTAAATTAAATAAATCAAAGATCAACTCGTTCAAATTGTTGACCCATGGATATTGCAAGCCTAGGCTTATCAAGGCCCTCAAAATGTTTTGATGGCCGTCATCACAATATTGTTGTTACGTTTGGATTGTAATTCGGATATGGATTAGTATGTTTGTTTTTGATGTCTCTGTTCCCAGTAATGCCCTGGATATGTTTAACGTCACATAGTTCCATGCTCCTTTCACATAATTTTGATTACACACGTGGCGGGTCTAGCGAGCTAAACAGGGAGTGTTTAACCTTCCAGAGCACCCGGCCTCACTTTTCTGGTAGAATGTTTAAAAACTACTGGTTGTCAAATAAAACAGAATAACTAAATAAAACGTATTTAAACATAACCAAAACATGCCATTTTATTCATTACCAGTCCAAAATTAGGAATTTTGTGATCAGTTTTTTATTTCGTTTTTTCTGTCTTTTTTTCTCATACTCCTCCGAATCATCCGGCTTCATTTGTGCAAATTCAATGGTTTTACATAATTTGCCAGTTTTAACATTGCTTTTTGGAAAGTTTTTTAACATAGATCGGTATGTTTATGGTTTATTTTTTTTATTTATTTATTTTTTTTTGTATCGCGGTTTGGTAATTATGACTGTTAATAAGTACATGTATATGGCCTTTTATTGTTTAAATGTAAAGGTCTCAGTTGAATAAGGCTACGTGACTTACATCAAGGAATAAAATAAATGACGTATGAAAACATACTTAAAGCCATTAGAATATAAACACCCGTTGACTCAAATAACATGGTTAACAAAAACATCTCTGAAAAATTATTAAAATATTTAGTTTTAATTATTTTATTTTCTATTTTATTTATTTATTTATTTATTTATTTTTTTGTGGATTAGAGAAATTAATTTCGCGATTGAACCAAAGAAACCTCGGTTTCTTAAGTAACGCTCGCTTTGATATCCGTTTATTTTAAATGCCATAATTGCCGAATAGAGTAACAACATTTGTTAAATTGCAAAATACATCGATAAAGAATTGTAAACAGTAACAATGAATTCGATGTAAGTGAACAAAGTACAGAGTTCCTTATATTATATTCTCGGTTTCATTAACCATTAAGAAATTATGTCATGACATTTCAGCTGCAAATTGAACATTACTCACTCAAAAGTGTAAAATAACAATGAATTTGCAAACATGTATTGACAAGGCACCAAAAATTGTACCCTATGTTTATTAAATGAATACAAGGACCAAAAATGTATTAAAAATCACCGAAAATAATTAAAAAGAATTCTAAAAGCTTATAATATCTAGTTCACCTAGAATCACAATTGTCGATATAGAAACTGTAACAATACTATGCAAGTTGAAAACAAATTAGACATACATGTACATTCCTGTGAACTCTATTTCACTTGTTAATTATTGTAGTTTGCCTCACTTCCCTGGTGAGAGTCCACGTGTCTAACCTAACTTGTCAGTTCCAAAGTCTTTTCTTTGCTTCTGGATTGTGATTCGGACATGGATTAGTATGTTTGTTTTTGATGTTTACTCAAACTTGTTTTTTAATTTATTTAAGTTTTCTTGTTATTAAGGTTATTATTAAGTACATTAACCTAAAATCCTACATTTCAAGGCTGTGATTACAACCATTTTTAAAATTGAAGCCTTCGTGACATGATAATTGTTTAAAATTACAAACTGATTTTCTAGTATTAAGATATGAAATCTTTAATTTAAAACTTTGAAAGATTAAGAAATTATTAGAGACTAATTAAAGAAACTTTTTTTGTTTTTTAGAGCAGAAAATTGTGAAGTGATTTAATTGTTGAAGCAGCAATATTTCAATTCAGTTAAGAATTTGCCAATTTAAAAGTTTTTTTTATATTTGCTATGGGATTGTAATTTGGACATGTATTTGTAAGTTTGTTATTTATTGATGTTTCTATGATGACTGCACAGTTTTATTCCATCAAGGACATACATTTGCTCTCAGTCTTTAAAATATGGACAGTGCATTATATTACAATTACAAAAGAAGAAAACCATATACTTAACAGCCATCATAAGCAAGAACAGAAATAAATAAACAGTCACACAAGACAAGATAAGAAAGGAAAAAACACATATTTGGACCACTAATTATAATATCAATAATTAGAAAGTGAAATTGGGTAATAGAGGTAAAATGTCAACAGTGTGAACTGGATATAACGTACATGGCAAAAACTGGAACAGATATGATCATATACAACATGCACGATGTACTAACATATGTTTGGAAAAGTTGAATTTCTGAAAACACACATTCACTAACTGGATTAAGGTGCATACTTGTTGTGTTTGTATATAAGACGACTAATTCTCAACTGACTTGTGATATTGACTGTCGCATCATTTAAATTGGCTCGCAAAGATAACGGTTAATTTTCTTTAACAAATAAATAGGATTTTGGTAAGCACTCGGAAATGCATCTTTTAACACCAGTCTTAAGTTAAAGATTTGATAGGCTTAACTATGTTTCATATCACTGTGATTCTAACTGGTGAGGATAGGCTTTTAGGGGATTGTATGTGTCTGGTCAAAAAATATTCCTTGTTTTTTCGCAAATGTGCAATGATTTTTGTCATTTAGAAAATCGGGGTTAAAATTCTGCAAAACAACGTACCTCAAACAAATTATGCAATAAGGAACATATGAAATAAAATTGGAAATGCCAGGAAATAGTTACAGAATGTGTGAAAGGTCCTAACCATTTCACTTTTACAACCAGTATTCCTGGGGGACATTATGAATTCAAATATTTAAACAAAAACTTTCTAGTCAAAATTAATATACCAAAAACAAAGTAAAAACTTTAAACACTGACAAATTAAACTTCCACCAACGAAGTGAGGCCGAGCGCTCCGGAAGTTATCTACTGTATAGCTAGCTACATCCACCAAGTGTTAAATCGAAATTGGGATGAAAGGAGCGTGACTCTGTAAAACAATTCTTATTTTTACAAATCAAAAACAAACATGCCAACCCATGATAAAATCATAGAATCAATGCAATTACTAGTATTTCAAGTCAAGTATATCTAGGATAATATTGGATATAGAGACATCATACTTATCAATAGTTTTGTGATTCGTATAAAATCCCTGTAAGGAGGAACAAACACAAACACCATTAGCAGGAGAAGCAAGTATATTGATGCATAAAAAAATGTTGTAAATAGAAAATTTAAGTTATCACGTTTGTCACATAAGTTCAAATGTAACCTTTCGTGGGCGCCATGATTGCGGTATAAGTCTAAATATGAATAAGAGACGGACATCGTCTATGTATCTGTATGTGAAGTGCAGTGATTTGGCGATTTTCTCCAGACTTCAAAGGAATTAAGAGACAATACAAAAAGCAATGATGCACAGCTTACATCATATCGTCAATGTGTTGGAATGACCTGGGACATAAACATTACTTCAACCACATCGCTGGATACCATTTTGACATATCAAGTGGCAGTCAAAAGTTATACATTCATAAGATATAGAGCCATGTTCTTTTCACTCAATTTTGATCACACGCGTGGCGGGTGTAGCTAGCTAAACAGGCGCTTACCATTCTGGAGCACCTGGCCACATTTCCCTGGTAAAAGTTCACGCTTCTAACCTAACTTGTCAGTTTCAAGGTTTTTACTTTGCTTCTGGATTGTGATTCGGACATAGATCATATGTTTGTTTTTGATATATCGGCTCATTGTTTTTGGAAACTAAGGCATATTTTTAATTGTAATATTCACATCACTGGACATTATTTTGTTGTTGGTCAATGATCCTAACATAATTGTCTTTTCTTTCTTTCATAAAATTTTATTGTTTTGTTTTCTAATGTAATCAATTTTCTTATGGTTTCCACTAGAACACAAACATCGTGACCGGTTAAGGAGGTACACGATGCAGTATAGTATGCCAACCTGCTTGTTGATATGTCTATAAAGTTAGCTAGACTATAGTGAATTCTTGTCTAAGAGAGACAACTCTATATAAACATGTTAGCAACTCATTTAATTACTGTTAGGAGGCATTTAATCTATAGTCCTTCATATCTTGAGTTGAGCACAAAACTAATAACCCTATTACAACGAGGGGCCTTGGTGACTGGCCTTAAGTGCATGCTTTTATATATCACGAGTCTCTCATGGCCTCCGGACAGATTCAGCTTGCTTGCTGAAAGGTTGCTTGTTTTCTAGGGACTCTACTTTCCTCCACATTCAATGGACTGCCTGACTCGATATAAGTGATAAATTCTTGACTGAAACATAAACTCTATTACTAAACTCCACTAATTAATAGTATAGAAATTGACAACAATTGTGATTTCTTTTTTAGTTGCTTTGGAGTACAAATTTTCTCCTTTCCATTTATATAAATATTGGAAAAAAATTCAAATGTTCCTTTTCTTATCAAGTTTGATCACACATCTGGCAGGTGAAGCTAGCTAGACAGAATGTGCTTACCCTTTCTGAGCACCTGGCCTCAATTCCCTAGTGCAAATCAATGTTTAACTTAATTTGCCAGTTTTCACAGGTTATACTTTGCTTTGAAATTGTGATTTGGTCATGGATTGGTATATTTTTGTTGATTCACATTAAAAATTACAAGACAAACATCAAGTTTTTTGTTACTTATTTTCGTATTTTAAAATAAACAATTTTATACTTACACATATAATCATGTGTACAATATCACTTTGATGACATAATTGGTATAAAACATTCTACATTATCCCATAAATAATTTACAATAAACATATAGATAATATAAATATTTTTATATAAATAGCTATGCATAAAAATGTTCTGCATCAACAATGGCTGGAATGTATATAGTAGGTAAAAATCTACTGGGACGGAATATACAAAATGCCATACGCATCGGGACAAGGTTCAAATTGTTGTACAAATTTGAGACAAAGTTCCAAATGACATACAAATTTGAAACAAACTTCAAACTGTTGTACGAATGGAGACAAAAGTTGATGTTGCTGGCCATACAAGAACTTCACCAGGCTCCAACCAATAGTTGTTGCGAATCTACAACTTTATGGACACTATTTTTTTCTGTAATCCAAAGGGATTATTATATGATCAAAGATCCAAGAACTCTTAAACACCCTAACAATACAAGTAGACAGAGGATCAAATTTTGGTCATGTTACTTGGCCCTAAAGCTCCACATCTGTAAACTGGCATTCTACTATGTGTCAATTAACAAAATTCAAACATTTTAACCAAAAACCCTTATACATCCCAAGTGGACTGAGGATTAAGCTAATTGTCATGTAACTAGGTTCAATGTAAATTGTCATGCTACCTGTGTGAAGTCATAATACAGTAGTTAATAGGGTAGTTCCTATACTTGGTCCTATAGCTCTGTGTCCATAAATTGTCATGCTACCGTTTGTTTAATTTACACATATATATATCACAGTTACCAAGCCCTGCACTATTACTATAGCTCTGTGTCATGGTACTTGTGTGTTAATTTATACAAATATTTATATCACAGTTAACTAGGATGGATGCATACAATGTATAAAAAATAATAATTTATCACGGTACAATATATAAAATAAATGTTATATATCATGCCACTGTATAGATTTGAACTAAATTGATCAAATCATGCTCTAAATCTAAAACTGAGTACTTATGTACTACGTCCTACCCAAAAATGACAACAAAAGAATTCCTCTCAAAAAGATATTTTATATTTTAAAAAATACTAATTGATTTAGGTGTCATTAAAAATTTTTTTTAATATTATATGTAAATTATATGCAAAACTTATAAATGTAGTAACTTTGGAATGTTATAAATATAAGGAATTTTGTAAATAAATAAATAAATGAATAAATAAATAGATAATTAGATTAAATAAATAAATAGTGATTACAAATGACTTTGAATGTTACTGAGGCAAAATGGATAAAGCTGCACATATAAACAATGACCACCTTCATATCTTGATCTGAAACTTAACCATGTGTCTTTTATCAACTTTAAACAAGTGTCTTTCAAAAAGAATAACTAGGAAGAACTCCATTATCGGGACAACAGATAAACAATGTCAGTATTGTCAGCAGTTCTGAATTTGCTTCCTAGCCGAACAAGACTTTCAATTATGTCTCACTTTAATATTTATGACATTTAAATCTAGGAGTTTTAAAAATCTGCTTAAAAATTTTCCTTTCCTGTTTGGTAAAAATTATACAAAAATCCAATATTTGTAAATAATAATAACGATAACTGCTAAATACTAATACTGATAACTGACAAAATTCTAGACAGAATTCTACTGTAGGTAATATGTCAAGAACTGATTTTCTTTAATTTATATTTATACATTTAAAATATCAGTTCTTTAATTTAATATACAAAATATACAAATGTTTAATTATTGGCACTGAAACTAATATATAAACAACATACAATGTAAAGATGTTATACAATGTATAAGGAATGTAAAGTATAAATTGTCTAAATAAATTTATATTCTAAGGAAAATATAAGATTTCACCAGGAATCATTGACAATATAATTTTACTTAATTTACAAAAGAAAAACACATTAATCTTCCCATATTTATGCATGAGCATTTCAAAAATCCAAAACAGATACTGAATTCTGCAGTTTTGTAAATTAATCTCATAACAGATATTTGAAGTAAATTTGATGTTTTCCATCAATACCACCATTAAAATACTCAAATCTGAATTTTTGTGGATTATGGAACCCTCATAATAGATATTTCAAACTAAATTTTATCCTTTCCCATCAATACCACATAAAATGCTCGAATCTGCATTTTTGTCGATTTTTCCCTGATATTTTGAAGTAAATTGTGTCTGTTCTAACAAGAGTAAATTTTATCTTTTCCAATAATACATACTACCATTTAGTTCTAAAATGGTAAGAACAATTTTTTTCAAATCATGAAATTTCCTGAATTTACAGTTTCTTTCTTAATCTCTAAACATGAAACATTTTTCCAGCGAAAAAAATCTGAGAAAAATGTATTCTTCATTCCAATCAAAACTGTTTTAAAAAATCATAGCACCATGAACCTATAGACAAATGCTAACCACTACTTAGATATATTGAAATCTACCTAACACTCATTCCACTTTAAAAACCTATACACTGCTCCGTACGAAAAAAAGAACGAAAAACAACAAAAGTAACCAACTAAAAACGGTTATAACAAGGAGCTTATTAAGTATAGATTATAGTGGAATTTAGAACTAAGTTACTACCTAAGTATATGCATGTTACATAAGGTAAACAAAACTAATGCAATTCTACAGGTGACAACAGGTAGATAAATAACTTCATAAAAACTGACTAAAATCTTAAAGCAATTTGATTTTTTTCTTAAACTACAACTAAAAGAAAAAAATATAGCTTCATATGACATGTATATAAAGAAAGACGACATTTTACGGGTAATAAAAATAATTTTAAACAAAAAAGGTTTCTGAAAAAACAGGACGGCAATTAAAATTGAAAGCAATCTGTATGTTTTCTTTGCTAGAACTAAAAGTAAAATATAGTATCACATTGTATTCAATAAAGAGACAGCCATGTTTTTGATTATAACAATTAACTTAAAGCTAAACTAAAACAAATTACAGTTTGTTTTTTTTAAAAAATAAACAGGACGGCATTGTATGTAGAAAAATATTCTATATTAAATTTATAAGTGTTATATTTCAAAAAGTTTAAACACAACAATTTATAACTACCCCTATCCCTTGTATACTACTTGTATTAAAATATTTTATGTTGTGTTAAACAATGACGCATCGCCGGCCATACCTACTATGTTCCGACACTGATTGCCATCACGGTACCAAAGCAGCGTCACAGCACACAATGACGTACCAGTGTCAATGATGTCATAAAACGGAACATATCGGACCAATTTCTACTCTTTTTGTATGTAAATCACACATGCCGACCCTTTGTCGGAACATTGTGGGTGTGGCTGGCGATCTGTAAACTGACATAGTTCAGGGACCAAGTGTTAGTCTCTAGCTGTTATTAATGAAAAACTTCTTTTCTCCTGTACACTTAAGTTATGGCACTTTTCAATGTTTGATCATAAAACTTTCAGTTACACTACACGTGGTTAAATACATCACCTTTTACCAAGATTCTTACCATACAGTCTTATCTAATGCTATATAAATACATACTTTTGCACTCTATACACCTTATATTTGACTATTTTAGGATTTTTGTAATTTTAATAAAATTATCTTGAATCCATAACTGTTCTCGGCAGAATGAAGTTGTGTCCATCTGTTATTTTTAACCTGCCTTTCAGAAATCCTCGTCTTTGTCAGTCAGCCTTCCAAGTTCAACAGACTGGCCGCACATCTACATGGACATTCCTATGAATATGTTATGACTCATTCATACACAAAATGAATTATCAATGGCTGTAGTCATGACTGTATAAATTACCGCTGCTGGGATCCCCGTGATACAGGTCGGTCACATGACCAGAATATGTCCGATTGAGGTAGTTATCTATTGCTACATTTGACGTTTGACCGCGATAAGGAAGAAGTGAGTCTACATAATTGTCCTGATCATTCACCCAACTCGAGTCCACTGAGTTACCTAACCCACTCGTCCCCGTCGTCAAACTATGTGTATGTCCATCAGGAGTTAACACCCTTGATAACTGAAAATAAACAAAGTTTGACTTACTTTACTGTAAAAATTCTATGTGATATAAGTGCAAATCAAATGGTATCAAAAAACATTTGAATTTAACAATGGCACATCATATGTACAGAATCTCCTCATGTAAGCTAACACTGGATTGTCAATGATTAATTTTTCACCAAGAGAGGGAAATAGCCTTAATATGTAGTTAAAAAATTTCTGAAAGTTTTGTATCCTGTCTTTTTACTTTTGCAAATTTACAGGGAAATCAAATGACCGCCACAATTTTATGATTTACACTTGTGTTATTAACCTGGATATATATTCTATCCAAATTATGCACATGAAATTGTAATTTATCAATCAAGTCTCTTCAACTTTATAGCTTACTGGAGTGTCTATAATAGATACCCATATCCATCAACTCTGATGCCAAATTTAAAGTAGCCTTTATTAGACAACCTCCACAAATTTATCATGAGCTGTGATTTCATACTGTCACTACTATCACAGAATGTAAATTTCCCAGGTAGAACAAAACATGGTGGTACATTGCAACTAAATCTGACATCAGATACTTACCTTTTCAGAGCACTCTGCCTCATTTCCCTGGTGAAATTTAACTCAATTTATCAATTTTCAAAATTTTTAGTTTGCTTTTGTAAATTTGGTTTGGACATGGATGGAAATTTGTGTTTGATATAATGAATTATAGACAAAAATTACCTCTCTTTCTTTTCCAAACTTGTATTCTTTGAGGAGTTTATCCAAGCCTGATTTCTGTTGTGTTATCATATCCAGTCTGTCCTGTAACCTGCCATTCTCCTCCTCCAGGTATTTGTTCTTCACTTGTAACATAGATACCATACGCGTCTTCTCCCTCAGCGTATCTTCCTGGTCCGTAATCCTGTAACAAAGGTGACTCACTGGAACAACCATAAATAAACGTGCATGCATTAGTATATAAGGTGAAAGGTCATAGGGAAAAGGTGAAAGGTTAATGGGGTCAAAGGTAAAAGATGAAAGGTTATATATGACTGTATAATACACTATCAGGTATGATATAGTTATACTTTTTATCTTACTCTAAACTGTTTTATGTTCAAGCATATTTATTTCAATAATTTAAGTACCATACGCCTACGGTATTAGTGAACTTTAAATTTGCGATAATCAACCCTTACAACTCTAAATGGTTAAACAAACCTGCCAATTTTCAGAATAATTTCTTTTATTTTAAGACTTTGATCTTACCACTAATTGTCCTAAAAATGTCACAAATCTTTCTAGGTCTGCAGAATTTTTACTACGTACAATGAATAAAGTTCCAAAATTTTTTGCATAGAAAGCAAAAATGGTCAAGTTGATAAAATCATCATAACGAATAGCTTGAAAGCATTGTTCCTGATAGTGTTATTTATACAACAGAGTGAAATATACAAAAGTGCTGGCAGAGGTACTAGCTATCTAGCATGCAGTTTTTTATAGAGTAATGCTGCAGTTTAGTAGGCATACAAGTCCAAAATCCCAAAATCAAAAGCTGCCATCAATAGAAAAGGGTAATAAATGTATGTTCAAATTTTTGTCTGATGCTAAGATTTGTTAATGAGGAGAAGTAAAGGTGGTTTAATGCTCCAATCAAGACTCTTTCACAGCAAAGCAGTTCTGCACGAGTTGAAGAAATTGGTGTCCCCAGAGAAAACCCTATAATATATCCTGCAGCAAAACTCTAAATACATTAAGTCTTGTCAAAATTCAAAATTTTGTACAATATCTTTTCTAATTTCTTCTTTGTTTTAAATTACTTTATCATTTCCATAAAATTGCTTCTATTTTCTATGTTTTAAAAATATACATCAATGACTGAAAAAAATAAATTGAAACAGAGACATATAAAAGTCTTAACATTAACAACATTTAAACAAGATGCTTTTTTATGATTTATATGCAAGACATAGGAGTTATAAGTAGAAAGCTGGTCAATTGTTAGTATTGGGTTATAATATAATAGTAGTTAAATCTAGCTACTGATAAGATTTGTTGTAGGGATGCCAGTTGGTTAACATGCAAGATTATTGATGAATACAGTATATATATATATATATATATATATATATATATATATATACATTTTGAATAAGTAGAAATGTTCACTGTGTATTCACGTTTTTTATTTGTAGTTTGAAATCAACCTCAGAATTTTGGAAATAAATCCACAATATCAAAGAGTATTACAGGACAGAAAAGGTTTATATAGCAAAGATTATTTTGGTACTAAAAGTTAAAAGATTGTCATGATTATACCAGTGAACATTTCTACTTGTTCAGTAATTATTAAGGACACTAGCCAATCACAAGCCAAGGTTACACAAGTCAAAGGTCAAAATCTCAAGCAATGATTAGTACATGTAGTGTTATAAGGATCCAAAGGGTTAAAACTCAAAATATACCCAACCAACCAATGGTAAAGACCATTTACTGGACATGTGATCAGTATTTGCACTTCAATCACTCCAACGCCGGAATCTTTATTTTCTATAACTACTTACTGGCCTAGAAGTTGTCGTTTATCTAGCATTAACTGCTGATAATTTTTATCCATTTTCTCTTTCCAGTCTAATTCTTTCCTTAAAGCTGACCGTGTTAACCTCAGGTCATCGTCAAGGCGACTCAACTGTTCCTGCATCCTTGACCTCTCTTTAGAATAAAACTCCCTGTAAACAGAAAGTACAGAAAAATAAGTTAAAAAAGACTGTACTCTCATATATCAATCCCCAGATTCACAATCATTCTCAAATTAAGATGTTTTTTTCTTAATTTATATCTATAAAATTTAATATTTAATATTAATTGTTAAGATACCAGTATTCAAAAAATGTTAAAGTCATTTTGAAGACAATGTGAAGCTTATATTGTTTGTACAATGTATTTAGTTTTGATGTTTATTCATATATAATTCCAAAAGAGATTGACAAAATTAGCTTGTACTGTAAATCAGGCAATTTGCGAATTAGCTAAGTTTTGAAGAGAGTCACTTTAAGCTATGTGTGCAGTTATATTTTCACATTGTTGGATTAAAGCCAGTACAAATGCAAGTGAATTCTAGCAAAATAAAAAGTTTTCAAAAGATCTATTTTCACTTCTTAACATTTGCACATTTATGCAAAAATAAAAAGAACAAGAAAATTTCCCAATTTACAGTATCCCTGTAAGCACACACATACCTAGCTCTGAGTAATTTGGCTTTTGTTTTCATCTTTCTATCTTCGTATTTCCGTTCCTGAAGTTCCCGTCTTTCGTTACAGGTCAACAGTTCATACTGGAGCTCCTTGGTTTCCTTCTGTAATCGGGATATCTGTTCCATCAGGGTACGATTCTTAACATTGGACACCTGTTGTTGCTGTTAAAGTAATAACACAGATAAAAAACTTTATATATGTCACTAATGTAATGTCTTGTCAATGAAATACTTAACATACAAGCATACCATTTACCAAAAAATACTTATAGTAGCAAATCATAACTATTTTCTCCAGGCACTCTGGTTTCTTTCTCCAGGCACTCTGGTTTCCTCCACAAGACATGAATATGTTTTAAATACTATCTTGACATTAATCAAATAATTCTTGTAGCAAACCCTTTACATTAGATTTTCTCTAGGCACTATGATTTCCTCTACTATCCATGAACTGAACGCCTCGATATAAGTGAAAGAATCTTGACTGGGGCACAAAACTCAATTACTCTGCGCAATTCTTATTATTAAATAATGAACTCAGTCTGTAAATGACAGCAATACAAGTTTAAATTCTTGAAATTTTCTTTAACCTTAATATTTTCTAATTTTTTTTTCAAGCACTTCAAACAATTACAAAGTTCATGTGCTGCCTACAGTTACAAGTGTTTTAAAAGTTTGTTCTAGTTTCTTTCTTTCTCCAAGACAAAACCATCACTATTGTGAATCAGAAATTTTCTTATCAGTTAATTTTTTGTCAAAATTATCATTTCAAGATATTCATATACTTCATTTTAGCATTATTGGATCATAGTCATTAAAACTGCAAGTGCATTATATCAAAATAAAATATTCACAAATTTCACTTTTTCTTCTTTATATGATCATGAATTTGAACGATAATAAAAACACCAAAAAACTTTTTGATTTACAGTATTTATGTATTGGTGATCTGTCTGTTATTGACCCAATTCTCCACCAGGAGAGATGGAATTAAGTCAAGTTGATCTGTCTATTATTGACCCAATTCTCCACCAGGAGAGATGGAATTAAGTCAAGTTGATCTGTCTATTATTGACCCAATTCTCCACCTGGAGAAATGGAATTAAGTCAAGTTGATCTGTCTGTTATTGACCCAATTCTCCACCAGGAGAAATGGAATTAAGTCAAGTTGATCTGTCTGTTATTGACCCAATTCTCCACCAGGAGAGATGGAATTAAGTCAAGTTGATCTGTCTGTTATTGACCCAATTCTCCACCAGGAGAGATGGAATTAAGTCAAGTTGATCTGTCTATTATTGACCCAATTCTCCACCAGGAGAGATGGGATTAAGTCAAGTTGATCTGTCTATTATTGACCCAATTCTCCACCAGGAGAGATAGAATTAAGTCAAGTTGATCTGTCTATTTAAAAAAAAAAGGTTTCAGAGTACAAAAATTGAGACTGTGTGGCATTTGTGTATAGAAATAAAGAAATAGAATGTTGAATATGCAGGGAGAAGTAGAGTAAATGTGTATAATAAACTATAATAGATTTTATAATTCCTATACATATACCGTACATATTTCTACTGTAATAGACAGATAGTGTTCAGGATTTGATTCTATGGCGTATTGATAGAGATACTGCTAAAGATGAGAACTAAATATATATCAGAACAATTTGTTTTGGATGTGTATGTAGTATATTTATGACATCTGTCCAAACAAATTTTTATATCTACCAGTACATATCAGTTTTGTTCTTATTCATCTATCCTATATTCAATTTATGTCAAAATTCAATGTGAATTTAATTTTCACAGAACCTCTAGGTAAAAAGTCATTTTGAGTATATCACTAACATAAGACTTCAGTGAGAAAATGCAATAAAATACAATAAAAAGAAAAATTCACCAACAGAACAGTGAAAGCATTTGTGTTAAGCTTTATCTGACACCTTGAACAGATAACACACTTTAAAGTAAAAATCCACAAGAAGAAATTTCTAAAAAATACTTGGTTAATAATGAGAACATCTATAACTTCAACAGGACATGATTTACAATCCATAAGTATAACATGACATGATTTAAAATTCATCAGTATAACATGACACCATTCACAGTTGCTCTGTACAAAATGACATACAGTTGGTGTGTACAACATATATGAACATAATGACGATATGAAAAACAGTCATTAATTGAATGAATATGGAATGGTATTCTCTTTTGGCAAATAATATTATCTATATAAAAATCACATATAAGTAGTTCAAACAGAGAGCATTATGAAATACTTGTGAAACTAAGAGATGAAAAATAAATGGTGTGTGTGTTTGGTGTGTGTGTGTGGTTGTGTGTGTGCATGTGTGTTGCATGCATGTTGTTGTACAACAGTTACAGGCTGGGTGCAATATTGGTTTAAAAATCATGCAAAAATACCCCAAGTTAAGGATTTTAAATATCTTTGATTGATAATAAATAACAAGTTACAAAAGTATTTAAGTATTCTGATAAAATCTCACATGTTTGAAAATACTATATGTTTTCACAACAGTATTTGTTTTAAGTCTTGTAATCGACAGGACCGATGACAAGCTCAATCATAATTGGCATTAAAAGAGCGAATCAAATTAATAAAGGGTCTTTTGACAATTATTGTTACTGGACCCCTTTTTTGTTATAAAAATTTATAGACAGTATTAACTGGAGTTATATACAGAAAACCCTCAGTATAATGTCCCCCAATATTGACCCCCTCTGACTTAAAAATAAATATGTTTAAACCAAGCCCAATTCAATAAATAACTAAGACCTTAAATTCAAATAGTAGCATAGCAATGATGAAGTTTTGTAAAGTGCATTTAGAAATATGATGGCACTGAAAAAAAGAAAAGCAAAAATGGTTCAACATAACATTTCATTTCTTTTCCTGTTGGATTGGGAATAAACAATTCTATTTTCAGCTTAACAATTTCGGTCCATGATGATTACAACGATGATGACAATACACATGTATTTTGAGACAGCGATGCAAAAATGACAAAATTAGTGACGACAGTTTAGTTAATAGACAAGTCTTAAGACGACATTGTTCCGACTACTTCCTCTATGTGTTTTTCTACGTGTACATTGTACAAACTACAGTAAAGCATGCAAACACTACAGAATTATCATATAACTGGTTCCCATGGTTACCTGTTCTTCCCAAGGCTCTATTAACAAGTTATCATCCTGGTAACCAAACAAAGCATGAAAAATATAAATAATTCCCCTGTTACCATGGCAACAACATTACATTATATTTATAAAAGTTAACATGTTACCATGGCAATAACATCATATTTATATATGTTAACAAGATATTATTGAATCATGTTTGCTCCTTCGTCAAGAACATGTAGTTTTCCCGACAAATTTTTCTTTATAATTTCAATAAAAGTTAAAATCATTCTTCCCTTTGAGGGGGGTTTGCGATGGAGGTTCCTAGTTTCCCTGACCTACTTTATTTAGTTTACATGTATAAATCAAACACATGCCTGTGAGAAAAAAATTTAATAAATAGGGTTTTATATAATTACCTAATGACTAGTCCAATATATCACACACATGCTTGTGAGTATATAAAACTCGGTGATATATGTGTAAATGTTTTGAAAACCAATAGGACCTGGTTGATCACCCTTTCTTAGCTGAACCAAATAGTTAGTGACTAAAATTTCAGAATGTTATTAAAATACTGAAAACGTGGTTTTTTTTTTTTTTTTTTTTTTTTTTCGAGTGGAAATTTTTGCAAAATTGTATTGTTGGTATTTCACAAGGGGTTACTTCCGCAATTTAAACCAGTCTTGTGTCAATAATAAGGTCTTATCTCAAATCAGGAGGGGTAGATTTTCGTTTTTTACAATTCGTGAAAAAATAGCGAAAAATTTCCACCATGCGAAAAAAAACCTGTTTACAGTAACAAATATATATATTGTAGAGATATACTTTTGATTTTAATTTGTTCTATTCAATACAGGCAACTGCATGCATTAACGAGAAATGTAAAAATACTGCCTAATACACAAGATGCAAGTTTTTGCTAATCAACTGGTTAAGCTAAGGAAGATTTGAACAACAGGGCCCTGAAGTCTAATTTATAGTGACGTTATATATATATGTACCACACAAAGGTATAAATGCAGATGCTTAGCTATGTAAAGTAAATACAATAATATTTACTCATTAATAAAATATGTAACTTTAACTTAGCATTCCATTTTGACAACTAACGACAAGTGGCCAAGTGGTTTACTATCTTAGGCCAGTTTAGTTTGGATATCCTATATGGTTTAAGCTTTACCTACAGATTCAAGCCCCTAAAGCATTTAAGCAATGTTTCATCATGCATCAAGACTTGTATATATACTGGTTATATTATTCAGGCATACAGTATTTTTGATATGCGATATATTATGTTACCATGGAAACTTCATTAGCTTTAATAAGAAATAGTACCTTTTCATGGCGCTGGATGAAAATAAAATTCAAAATAAATAAATTTTTCTGCTGGGGATGAAAATAAAATTTAAAGCAAATGATATTTATTTTTTCTGTTGATTTTGAACATAAGAATTTTTCTATTTCAAAACATGGACTGAATCTTTTCAGTGAAATTTTGAAACTTTACCTCAGAAAACATTAATAAGCAGTATCATAATTATGTGCTGAACCATCAAACATAAACTGGGCTTAATAAAGGCCAAAGGTCTTCAACTGACTAATAAAATCTTAATGCACTAATAAAAATCTATGACAAATGGTGATCACCATCATACCACCTGATATGTACCACATAACATTTGTGCAGAACAATATGCAGTAAGGTAATTGCAAACATTTTTTCCAATATAAACATCTTCCAGGAATATGTAACAAAAACATTCTGTATTTATTGTTTCATACAAATAAATGTTATGTGGCATTACATGGTAGAATGGCGAACACCCATATCTCTATGCATTATCAAGTGTAGTTATTTTTCAAAACAATCTGCTCTAGCTTATTCTGAAGCAGTTTTATGATGGAAGCTCCCTATATTTACTCAGCCTTCTTAAAACTAAAAGAAACACATACTGTTATGTGTACAAATAAAGGAAATGATAAAGGTATAAATATCTTAGATTTGAGTGCTTGAAATAAATGTGGACTTCTCGTTTCATTCAAGTTCTAACCCCAACTATTTCTCATTTCATAAGATAAAACTGTAAACATATCAATTTTAGTGGTGTACTAGTTTTAGCAATTTTGTGATGATACAGAAGTGCTAATTTAAATCCACACCAAAATCAAATATGTTCATAGTGCACTTGGCAATGAAGTCAACATTCGATACCAAAGTTATAGTTTGCACTAAAATCTGTATACACTAAAATGAATACATTTACTGTACTAATCATTGGACAACTTAATGGGAGTGTTAACATATTTTAAACATATATTAGTTATAAAAATCGCACAAAATGATATAATAATGTAAATTTGTGTGTCTATATATATTGCGGGTATATATTTTGAATTTTAAATATCAGATTTATTAGTGACATTACCACTTCTATGGCTGTCTGATTTCTGTCATGCATATCCTCTAGTTTAGATTCCAGGTCTAACATCGTATGCTGTAGTTCTCGATTTTGTTCACTTAACTTCTCTTCTCGTTGCCTTAACAGTGCCACCTGGTGTTTCATTTCTGCAACTGTTTCTTCTAGCAAGGACCTGAACAAATAAACTTATGGTACCGTAAATCCCCGACTATAAGGCTACTCCGCCTGTAAGACGGGGATGGGATTTTCCTGTCATTTTGGAGATTTCAGGCTATCCCACGCCTATAAGACGACCAGAATTTTCAGTCAAGACCATACCTGTAACGGTATTTGAAGCTACCGATCCAAATTTTCCACCAATTTTTGTCTGATTTTCATTTATTACCGCAATGATTTGTGTATTGATAAGAATGGATCAAAAACGTAAAAATAAACCAAAATGGAAGAACTACTCATCCTCAGAAACCCTATAGATTTTTCCTATTTGTAGAAGATGTATCAGGTACTCCGTTATTAATATAAACTAAATATTTCTTAAAACATGCTGACTTGTTTACTCAATCAGCTGTTGAAGACAGGTTTCCTTACAACCAGACACTAATGGCCCTTCACATGCAAAGCAGACAAATTTGGTTACATGTATTTTCTAGTGTTGTGAAAAGAATAAAAGTTTTACCACCTCTTTGATATCTGTACTTACCGTTTATTTTATTTATTCATTTTAATTTATTTATCAAAACTTAATTTTATTAAAAAATCAACAAAAATACAAAATAACAATAATTTAAAAGCATTTAATTTCTGTTTCTTTTCGGTTTGTGATCTGTAAAATATATTAACCATAAGAAACTGAAATATACAAAATCAAAGATGGCGGCATTGGCGATCACATGTAGACATTCTCTCAAGAATTTCAGCCTTCAGAAGTGTACCTGTCCTGTAAGACGACCCCTATCTCAAAAAATAAAATTTTAAGGTAAAAAAACCGTCTTATATGCGAGGATTTACGGTAATTAAATAGGGTAAATATTACCTTTTTCCCAAAAATATGATTTTTAAGTAAGACTCGGAATAAATTTCTCCTTTAAAAATATTCAAACCCACTACAAATGATTTATCACCAAGGTAACCAAGTTAGCTCATTGGTCCATTGCTTGCTACCTAGTTATGTATTCAATGCTTCCTAGTTATGTGTTCAAACCAGAAAACTGGTCTAGTGTACTGAAAAATGGGTACAGAGTGTTCGCCAACCAAATATTTAGCATTTTACTAAATAAAAGCCAAGGTCATTACAAAACCAACAGACAGACACTCAATACATTGTCTAATGTTGATTTACATTTATACCAAGTTTGATCTAAATCCATCTATAGACATTTAAGATACTGTAAACATATTTAATTTCTTGTGTATTTATTTTCGCGATAAAGAAAATTTAGAGATATCTGAGTAGTTAAATTTTCGCGTATTTAAAATGTGCACCATAACACAATAAGCATAATATTATATTCGCTTGGTATTAATTTTCACGCAAAACAAACGACCGCGGAATAAGGGAAAATTAGAACACTGTGAAAATAAATATGTTTACAGTATGGATAGTAGACATAATATGGAACAGACAGCCAGATGGCTGCCAGATCATAAGGACAGGGTGATTCTTATATACACCTATAGATTCTTATATTATGTTTATAAATATTAAAAACAAAACAACATAATGTAATGTAAACCTTTGTAGCTTTTCTCCTTCTAACTGGTTCCGTAGTTGTGATAACTGTTCCCGTTTTTCTTGTAGGTCTGATTTCAGATCTTCAGCTTGTTGTAGTTGATGTTCCACAGATTTTAATTTGAAATTCAAATCTCCAATCTCATTTTGTAGTTTTTCAGCCTGCAAAGACACAATTATACAATGTCAGTGATATTACAAACCTTATTGAATACACACAACAGCAACAATCACTCAGGAATTGACAATAAACAAGATGATTGAATGATAATGAAGAATCATTAATGATGATTAACAAAGAAATTATTACTCAAAAGTTGCCATCTTACAGAATACAAGATCATCCATTTTCTACAAATATTACAACTGAAAAAAATCAACACTGAAGGTAATTCAAAAACATACACATGACATTCAGCCTAAATGCAATAAATTTAAACAATGAGTTAACATGAATGGGTTTAAATTATTTTCCTAAGTTCTTTCAGTTTGGAAATATGCATTCTAAAAATAATTTTAATGGTAAAGTTAATTAACTCAAAAATGAAATGCAAACAATTTACAATATTAAACTTAAGCGAAACTTAAATATCTATGGATGTGTGCATGACTTGCAACAAACATTGCTCAACTGGGTTGCTAAGAAACAAATGCTGCTTGATATGGTTGCTAAGAAACAACACTGTTTATCATGGTTGCTAAGAAACATTATCTAGCAGTGTTCAAATAAAGCAAATTCAAAATAAACTCAACAAAAGCCTGCATCTACAAAATTGTGTTTACTGGTTTTTAAAAATATCTATTTGGTGAAAAGGGAGCACTTATCCGTTTTGTTATTCAAACGTTTAACTAACAAACAAAAAAACACCATGCAGAAAATATGTTTGGTTTTAACATTTCAAAATTTTTATGTTAGACAATACCAACACAAATTACTAGGATATGTATTAACAAAGTAAATTTATTTAATTAATTGCTAACACTGAAATAATATGAGTGTAACATGTGTGCTTTTGTGTTTCACAGTAAATAAAAATGTTTTGTGTTTTACAGAAAATAAAGTTATTTTAACAACTGATGGTGTGTAATACATTTCACTGTAAAAACAGAAAATTGAATATTCTTTCACCATTGTAAATGGATACTGGTATCTTGATCGTTGTCAATATTCATATATGCATAACTTATACCTGTTGCACAATTTACATGCACATGTGTTGTGTTTTTTATGTTTTTTCAAAAATTATCGTAAATAAACCACCCAACATTAAAAACAAAATATTTGTGATTTGTTTATTTTGTGGAAATTTTTGTAACAGAAATTTTGTGTGAAACATATTAATGATAAAACTGTACCAGGTAAGCATCATGTGGTCCAGTATAACTTGGGTATATAGGTATACACAGTTACCTCCCCCTAGTAAAATAAGCAAGATATACATGTATGTAGTGATAATAATGGGTTTCTGTACACAGATACAGTAATGAAATATATATAAATTAGCCCTTTTGCCATTTTATTAGTAATGTAATTAATTGGTATGGTTGTTTTTGATTAATTTTTCATTAATTTTATATCTTTATAAGTATCTTATACTGTCTAAGCTCTGTATAATGTAGTTTTAATATTTTTGGTACAGTCCAACCTGCCTTAAAGCCCCCCTCTATATAAGGTCCACCTGCTTATACAGACCAGTAGAGTTGTATCCCAATTGTTCTTGAACCTGTATATAAACTGCCCATAAAGGCCACTTTTACTGGTTCCCTTGGTGACCTTTATAGACAGGTTTTACTGTATATAATATACAAAACCAACCGTTTTCTTGTCCATGATAAAAAAATCAAATTTCTAACTCTAAGCAACAATGAGATTCTCTATGTACCAAAGGAAACCTTTTGATAATGGCACAGCAATACATTTGTGTATAATACGATTTCTCCATGAACCAAAGATGTCCCTTAACAGCCTTGCAGTACTACAATGCTCAGTGGCAAATTTAGCAGGTACGTTGGGGTGTATCCTTTCACTATTTTTTTCTCTAAATTTTCTTTAAGGCCAGACCCTCTCTTAAAGGTTCAACCAATCAGCATCAGCTCTCAACTTAAACACCCCATCACTAAAATCCTGGATTTACCTCTCGTGAAGTTCCTAATGTACCAACGGATAGCCTTAACATTGACACTATATTGAGGCCCTCCTATGTAGAGGGATGATCCCTTAACATGTGTTATTATTATTTCCACTGGGCATTACTGATATTATCCCATACAAATGACATTATTCAGGAAATATATGGCATTTAACAGATTCTGATTAACAGTATAAAAATAAGTTATAGCCATAGTAATGTTATCAAGTATAATCAAAATGTAATACACAGGTCAGTGTAACTGGAAAATATTAAATAGTCATGCAGGATTAATATTTGTTTAAAATTGAACATGGTTAATATTTCATTCAGACAGAAATGGATTATTATGATAAAAATGAAATTACAGAAACTTTAATACTGATTTGTTTATTTATTTATTTACTTAAAAAGCAGAATAACTTGTACAACATATTTTGTGCAGCAGGCATTCAGATTATAATTACCCATCATGCTTTAAGTTTATCTAATTAGCCAATCAAAGTGAGCGTTACATATACTTACTTCTGTGTTATCCTAGATAACATAAAACATCGAAGAATGTTTTATTTATTGTATATATCTAGGTTGCTATGGTGACACACACAATTTTACTAGCAATTCATATTATGTATTATAGAATACATGCTACATAATGCAATGTCAGTCATTCAAAGACTGATGAAGAACTTATGTTGGGGTGTAATGCAAATTTTAAAGTACACATTGGTTGGGACATACTAAAACAAAGTACCGGTAATGCAAATTTATATTCAAGTATTGATGAAGAACTTATGTTTGGTATCTAGGACATTGTAGAACACATTCTAAAATCCATATTGGCCTGGGTTTAGAGTTAACACCAACAAGCTTGTGATGTGTTCCGCTTAATATAAAATGGACTGTATAAATATATAATTTATAGTCCCTTAAAATAGTAGCAGCAGTAAGAGTAGTTTCACCAGTTTGATAGTCCTTGATCTCTCCTCTGTATTCACTTCTTGTTCAATACAGTATTTAATAGTCTCTACAGATAACCCTTACTAGGTAAGGGGTGAGCCAACACTGGCAGGAACTCATAAGAAAGGAAGAAGAATGGCAGATCACAATATAACCAGGATCTACAATTCCACAAATCTGCTATAAGTTGTAGTTTTTCTGTTCAATGGTTCTTGGTGAATAGCTTACATGTGCACAGAAACAACAATAAAAACATCCTTTATGAGTTGATAAATGTGTATACTAGTTATTCATGATGAACATAACTTTGTCTGAAAAAACATTTTAGCAACCAGTTACCATGGTGATAATGTTTAACAAACTTAACCCCTATCCTAACTGACATAAAACTGGCTCCTTAACATTCTAATTTATATGAAAAAGTATGATCTTGTGTGCATATAGCAGAGAAGAATGTAAAATTAATTTATATAAAATTCAAACTTTTAAAGATACAATACAAGAACTGAGACTGGTGGTAGACAACTGTTCTACGGACACACTTCTAAAGAGAATTGCTACTAAAAATATACTGTTTGACCTACTTACTTTAGCTATTAAAGGTTTAGCTTTAGATGCCTTAAATAAAGATGACAATGCATGGTTACCATAGAAACATGTTACCATAGAGATACATTATAGATAACATGTTAATGCTACCATAGCAACTTAGAAATGGCTGCCAAATTTAAAAGAGACATGTTACAATACTAACTTAGCAATGACTGCCAAAGTGGGACAGAAGCTTGAATGAAGATATGTTTAAACCTACTTTTTCTCCTGAAATTAAGCAAGTTGCATTGAGAAATACAGGTTAAAGCTTAAAGTAGGTTAACCACATGTATGACCTATATACATGTAAGTTACCTTATTTATAATGTATAATAAAAAAAACCAAAAAATAAATATAAAAATTTGCAAATTTGATCACAAATGCTGCAATAATATGACTTGTATTATTCTTATAATGGCTGTTTACATTAATAATATAAAGACAAATCTATTTTAGCAATGATTGACAGCAATATGTACCAGGAATCGGCACAAACAAGTATGAATGAAATACAAGCAACTTGCCATAACATTTCAGTCTAAAACATCATTGAAGTTTCATGGCAATTTCATTTAAAATTAATCATAATAATTAAAGATTTGTCACATGCTCATTAATCAATGAAGACGAAATGAATCAAGCGACAAAAATGAAAAGTTAAATAATCTTTTTACAATCCATAGAAACAGGTTACCATGGAAACAAAGCTTCTTGGAGTAAATAATGAATTCATTAGAGAAATAAAGACATAGAACTTAGCTTAAAAAGTGTTTTTCAAAAAGCAAGTATATATAAGTCCATAGAGGAAGTAATCATGAAAATGAAAAAGCTTTTTAAAACTCATGAAACTATACAGAGGTAAAAATTGACAAGAATGTAACCACAAAAAACAAGATGGAGGAAGGAAGGACTGATATCTAAGTAACAGATACCGTTTGAATGGAATTGCCAAAAATACTATTTTGGCTGCATGACGCAAAACAATTGGATTCTAAAATTGTTTCTGTGGAAAGAATTTTTTCGGCACTTAGGAAGGTTATTTATATCTACAATCCCTAACATGTCATCCTTTGAATTTTAGATGATTTATTATGAATTTTAGTAAATAAATCAACAACTACTGTAAACGTATTAATTTCTGCGGTGTACTTATTTTCACTTACTGATATTTTGCGGTTCTTTGTTATGCGGGAAAAGTAATACTAAACGAAAATTATTTTATACTTGTTGTCTTATAGTGCATATTTAAAAATACGAAAATTTAACTATGTGGATATGTCTACAATTTCATATACCTCGAAAATAAATACACACAAAATTAAATATGTTTACAGTATAATGTATTTAGACAAAAGTTGATAAAACATGATTGACTAAACTAAAATACACATACTAACAAATTCATTTTAAAAGTCATCTTACTAGAAGTGAGCAGAACAGAATTATGAAGGGCACTGATTTATATCCTGTGCAAGCTTTGCATTTAGTAAATTGAGTAAATGAAAAAACAATGATAATACATCAAAATTTGTATCATTTTTTTTTGTACCCAAAGAGTAACTGAAATTTTTGGGGGAGATTGGATTTTTCGCAAATATTGAAAAAATTATTAAAAATTATAATTAAGTACTACTTAGTCTAATTTGATTGGTCAACAAAGCAAAAGGGTTAGCAGTAAAATCAGGTATTAAGCATATATAAAAATATATTGTCAAATATAATAGTAAAATTATAATATATATTTTAATAATACCCAAAGTCCTATTAAAACTACCAGATACTTACGTAAGATACAAGTGCTAAACATAGATTAATACTCTAATTTAATTCTTGTTTAATGACAATATTTGGCAATTCACACTTAACACAAATGGGGATGGGGGGGTGGGGGGGGGGGGGGTGTTTGTCTCATGCGATCAACACCCCTTAATGTTTTGTGTGGGGCATTTTGGGAAATCTCAAATTCTTGAGAATAATTTTATTTTCATGGGAAATGTGAACTGATATAATTCCATACCCACTGGAAATAGTTGTTCTGCACAGATGTTAATGGGTATCATATGGTTCAACAGTGAGCCCTATTGTGATAAATGTGGTGACTAAATGTCATAAGAAATTCCAAAAGATGATTATTTTTTATTTATAAATGTGTTTCTTCATTTTTACTTAATGAGCTATTTAGAAATTCTACGGTAGACTTATTAAATATTTAGTAGGAAAATAAAACCAGGTAACATAAAAACAATGAATAAACATTGAACTTGATGAAGATCTTTAAAAACAAATGAAAAACTACAAACATGATGTTTACATGATGACAAGTTAATGTGATAAAAGAAGAGTAGGAAATATCTTATGTTTGAGAATCATCTAATTATTACAGAGGTGATAATGAACTAGTACATGATATACAAATAAATGGTTGACTATTACAATAACTAGTTTATAACATTAATATGGGGTAAATAACTCTACATAATATGATACATATAGGAAAGGGAAAAATGCAAAGGCCAAACAGGAACTCAAACTTGGTAACTTCCAATACTAGTGGGGTGCTTTACTGGTTGAACTACCCAGCCACCATTTGATCCTGGTCTGCCACATTCCTCCCTTCCTGGAAACAACCTGTTGGTCAAATGAGACCACAAATATAACAGGATAGGGAAAAAATGTAGTGGTCAAACCGGTACTTAAACCAGGGACTTTTTCAATACTAGTAGGATAGTCTTCCAACTGAGTCACCAATCAAACAGAGTCCGCCACATTCATAAAAGTTGGTAACTCTTGATAACCTCAAGGTAGATAACTTTTGATAAAATCAAGGTAGACAACTCTTGATAATATCAGATTCTATATACTATTTACCTGTCTTTCAGCATTTTCAGCTCTGTTCTGAGCCACCTTTACTGCTGCTTCTTTGTTAGCTGTTGTCTGGGCATATGTTGATTCTATCTGTCTGGTAGTGGACGTTTTCTGTAATAAACAAAATTCATTAATATGTGAATATTTATGTATGGTAAATCCTTGATTCATTGCCACCATTTGTTCGGCATCAAATCAAGGGAATCTTAAAAGAAAAACAATAGAAAATACAAGTAGGTATAGAACTTTCAAAATACTTTGGTAATAGGTGACTGGTAGTTTCAAGGGACATTACAACAAGGTTTTAATGTATATACATGTAATATGTATTACATATTTATAGTTATTATATGTATAGTTATTATTCTAGCAATAAACAGTTATTGTAATAACCTAGTATTGACCCAATGTGATTTCTGCCCAGTGTTCTGAATGTCACAGTGAAGAAATTCAATCAAGTCTTGGTAAACACCGGAAATAACTATGACTAGTGTACAACGCCATTACTATATACTTCTTAAACTAAAACAGACTAGCTGTATACACCAATCATAAAAACCTTCACTTAGATTGTTGATTGACAAAATCATTTTTTTTATTTGAAACTCAGGTTCAGAATCAATTCAAAACAACTAAGTTATATTTTTAAATTCTTGTTTGTTGCCATAGTATTGAACAAATATTAAACACATTCTTACCCTTTCCAGTTCATCTTCTAGACCTCTTTTGGCAGTTTCAAGATTGGCATTTTTCTCCATAAGAGATCTTACTTGGCCCCATACTAAAAATGCAGAATAAAATACAATGCACATCTAAATATTCATGATAGGATGCAATTATATAGAGGTGGCCTTTAAGGCAGGTTCAACTGTATGTTTTCATAAAATCGTGTAATACTTATATAATATTTAGCTATTTTCCTGATGTTTCTGATTTAATTCCTGTAAATCAAATTTGTTCCAGGATAACACTATCAAATTCAATAAATGGTACCTTTTTTTTATAAGTATGAATTATTTATTATATTTTTCTAAAATAGATTTTTGAAAATTGATATCTATATATAAACTGACCTTTGTGATTTCCTGATCCAGTGCAGTGTTTCTGTTTTCTAGGTCAGATCGTATCTTCATCTCTGTTTGTATCTGAGCCTCCAGTCTCTCACATGCAGACTTAATCCTGTTGTTTTCTTGGTGTTTCTGATTTAGTTCCTGTAAAACAAACACAAGAAAATTAACACCCACATTTTGACACTCTCCTATCTTTTTTGTCATGGGTACCACTATGGCAGCCTAGTTGCTTCATATGTAGAAGGTAGAGGTTCGAACCCTGGTCAGGTATGAAAAAGACTTAAAAATAGCTAGAGACTGTTATTTCCCCAAAAATTCAATATTTAGAAATGTAAGTAATGGGGTTCTTTGGAAAAGACCTTTAAAACCAATGTTCTGTGGCACGGCAGGTATGGCTTATTAAAGAACCCTCCTTGCACATTGCCCTGAGTACAGTGCAAAGGTCAAACCTGTCACTACACACCTCACATGACAAGACTTACAAACCCAATAGTCCTCACCTTACTCTGAATGAATAAATTAAAACAAAGTCGTCATACCTGTTGTTTTTCTCTGACTTGATTGGTTAAGTCTTTGATATCTTTGCCTGCTGTATCTATCCTTTCATTCATATTCTCTAGTTCCTTTTTATGGTACTGTTTTGACTCTGATAGTTCTGACTCCAACCTGGCTATAGTACTCTCATATTTAGCCTTCAAAATATAATTATGTGTGATATTAAATAGTGTAGATCACTTTTATTTCATGTGTTTCATTTATGGCCAGGTGGTCTACTAAATATTTTAACAGTTGATGGATTTACTCTTTAAGTCAGGGGTTGTGGGTTCCAACTTAACTCAGGACTTGCAAATTTTTCAAGATGATTTTCATCTCCTGCCCATACTAGACCTGTAAAAAAGCTACATACTGGAGTAGTCTTTATGATGAGACTCAAAACTGAGGTACCATGTTTGGGAGCATGCTTCAGACATCTCTGTAGAGTTTGAATAAGACTAGGCCAGATAAGGATAAAGCATATTATTAATATAATTTGCCATAAAGTAAATAAGTGTAAAAGAAAAATTTTGAAATTTTTTTAGCAGAAGTAAATTAATGTTAACTTATTCATACCGATTGTCCGATACCATCAGCCTCTATCTTCATAATATATGTCTGTTTTTTCTGTAAATCTTCCCGGAGTTGTCTAACTTGCTGCGTGGCATCTTCAAGGTCAGACTCTATTTGACTTATATGGCGATGATTCTGATATTGCTTGTCTACAAAATTAGAAAAAAATATCAACAATTTTATTGGATACAGCACTTTTACAAGGTTGTTGATTCAGGGTTTTTCATGGTCACAGTTTAAATAGTTGCAGGCACCTACATTTCATCTTTTGTAAACAGGTAAAAGGAAAATATTTTGCCAATAGAAGACAGCACAGATTGTCTTTGTATCTAATCTAAAGTCTAATCTAAATGCCAATGACATTTCTATGGAATTCAAAGAAAGAGTTGAATGAAGTAGTTGTGCTTTTTTCACACTCCAGTTTCAAATGAAGATAACCAGAATGTCAGAGGAAAACCAAACTACAACAAGCTGACCGACAAACTTTCTCAATTTAAGATCTATTTTGGTTGGGATTTGATGCCAGCATCAAAGACCACTCAGGCACTCAGAGGCTAATAAAATAAGAGTAGTGAAAACCTGTGGCAACAACAGATGACTACTTCTAAAAAGTGGAGAGTGGTGTTATGGTGTTTTTATTATTGTTTTTACCTCAGAGTGAGGAGGTCAGCAGACCCTTAGCAAGCGAACTGACAAACTTTCTCACACTAGGATCTGTTTAAGTGGAATTCAATCCTAGGTGGTGAGTAGCGTGGTGATCCAAAAGTGCATTCTTTAGATTACTTGGCCACAACATATACATGTACTTTTATTTCATTTTATATAAAACTTCTGCTCTATCCTCTCTTTAACAATGATTTAATGTTTACCTGTACTTCTCTGTCTTTCTCTTTTACTTTGATTTTCTAAATGTTGTACCTGACTTAATGCATCTGAAAGCTACAAAACAAAATTTATATTGTTAAATTTGTTATTAGCAAAAATGAAATTATATTGTCATTAAACCAAAATCTAGTTGTTTTATCAACCTTTCCTTATTCTAGATTATGAGAAATAATGAAAAACAGTGATTTACAGTAAAGTTGTCTGCCCTTTGACCTAGATAACTAAACATTGCAACTGATTCTGACATGCAGGGCAAAACATTATACCATCTATAACTACCTTGTCCGAGGAGTTATGACTATCTTCTGATAGTCATACAAAACATGCATATCATGTACAACACTACCCATATAACAAAGAAAGAATTTGTTTATATATATCACACATTTATTTTACCTTGGAAGCAAGTTCTCTATTATCCATTTCTAACTGTTTGGCAAGATCTTCAAGGGAGTGAACTCTATCATGATGTCGTTGTCTCTCTTCTTCCTCATACTTTGCTGACATTTTTAAATGTTCTAATTCCCGATGAACTGTTGACAATTCACGATTTAACTTTTCCTTATCCTGAGACTCGAGCTGTCTCTGTTTTACAGATTCTTTTAGTTGAGTTAACTCCCTTTCCAATGAATTTTTCTCCAATGAAACTTTTTGTAAGGAGTCTTTTAACTGTCTTAACTCTTGTTCATAAGAAGTCTTTTCATTGGTCACTATTTGTAACTGTTTTTGAGACTCGGCTAATTTTTCCTTCATTGCACCAATTTGTTTTGTAAAATTCTGAAAAAAAGAAAAAAATTTATTAAAACTAAACCTCAAAGGTCGTTGTTGATGACACCAATAATGTGACCAATATATTTAATTAGCATATGCAAAACACAGTCAAGTGTTAAACCATAAAACCTTCAGATTGGTGGAATACATCATCCTTAAATAAATGGCCTCAGACTAACAACAGTTCACAACAGTATGAGAAGGTTTGTGAAGAACTACTTCTGTTTAAGTCTGTTGTTCTCTTCCAACACCACCACAGTAGTTCAGTTCTTGGAGTGCTTGCTCCATATATGAAAGGTTGGGGTTTAAACCCCAGGCTAGGACTGACCAAGACATGAAAACAGGTAGTGTCAAGCACTTGAGATTTAGAAATGAAAGTCATACAGTTCTTTGGACGAGACCTCAAAAACTAATGCCCCAGCCTGTCATGGTGGGCGTTTTCAATTATTGATGTACATTCTAACAATATCCAAGAAACAGTGAATATTTTTCCATCAGTTAAAATCTTACCTCCATTTTTTGTGCTTCCAGTTTCTGATTAACAGACACCATTTGAATTTCTGCATTGACCTTGACCTGCTGTTCCTCGACTTTGTCATAAAGTTCAATCTGAGCCTCTTTTTCAGCATCTATTTTGGACTGAAGTTCTTCATGTGCTGCCTTGGCTTCCTGGAGATCCTTAAGTAAAATAATATTAAAAGAGTTACAACCGATACATTAAAAATCTTTTTAAAAACATTGACAGAAATGTTACAAAAAGTAACCACGGGTAGATATAGTATCTGAATCATAGAGTTTTATCAACATTTTTGTAAAAATTCCAATTGTTTTATTATTATCAGAACTACTTTGTCATTGTTGAGACATAATTCATGATCATTTTTTAGAATCTGATTTTCAACTGTATTTCATTTTAACAAAATTCAAATGGAAATATATGCTAATGCAGTAGAACAAAATCATAACCAATTGTTGTTTTGGGTTCACTTCCAATTTTCATTTTGTTTTTATTTGCAACATAGTATTATTATAGAATTTCTAAAAATAAGAAAAACTTTTTAGAAGCAAAGTTTTTACTATGTCCTTGTAGTTAAAAATAATATGTAACTCAAAAGCTTTATTGAAGAATATATAAGGATAGAGTGCTCATACACTTAAATGTATATGTCTAACCAGACTTGTCAGTTCCAAAGTTTTTACTTTGCTTCTGGATTGTGATTCGGACATGGTTTAGTATGTTTGTTTTGATTATTATAAACACAGCAAATTTGTATACTTTTATAATATAACTCAATAGATTGAATATGAAAGCATGACAAACTCAAAATAAAACAAAACAAAAAGATTTCCATTGATAACTTTAAGTGTAATGAACATCAACCCTCTTATAAGATGTTAGAAGGCGGGGAGAAAGTCATACAACATGTTAAAGGTTTTAAATATTTATCAAACTGAACCATATATACAATCAGTTTATTATGCTTATAACTTTCAACTTAAATAAGAACCTAAACCTAAACAAGAATAAACCATAGTTAACTTACACATGCACAGCACAACCACAAACATGAAAAAGATTGACCACAGAAAACCCTTTTAGATTCACCACGTTATGATAATGATTAGTAGGTAACTTGGGTCTGCTCGAGAAGTATAAGGCACAAAATCCATTTTGTTGGCATCTTAAAATTTTTGATTTGGATATTATTTTTGTTCAAAAATGCTTGCCATCCGCAGGTTATTACATTCCCATAACTAAAAATTACAATTTTTTTCTTGATTTAACACATAAATTAACACATGTATATTAATATCAAACCACACATATATACAATACCTTCAAATATGTTTTCAGACAATCTGGCATAAGGCTAAAGCTTGGTATTTAAATTTCAAGTCAATTTTGGTATTCCAACTTACATAAATAAATAAAATCTATAGACTTAATTTTAATCCTTAAAATGTTAAAGATCTTTTGCAATTTAGTTTGCAATCATAACACTTGACACACTGGGCACTTGTGCAGAACAGTCACTAACACTGGATACAATTGACATTTTCCTAATGTTATTCAGTGAATATTAGATGTAAATGTTTTCCAATAGCTTCCGCACAAACATTAAGAAGTACTGATCACATGTGGTTCACTTGCGACCCCACTTAAAATGTAACTACATCTACAGTAAAACCTCGTTATAATGCCCCTCGATAACTTTGCCATCTCGCTTATCGCCATACTATTTTGAAGTCCCAAAATCCATTTTGTTTATGTTTTTCTTTATCTGCCTCTCCCGATTCATCGCCAAACCCCTTTATAACGCCAAAATTTGACTGAACAAATGGTGGCGATGAATCGAGGTTTTACTGTATATAATTTATATAGCAAAATACCAGGTACTTTGCTTTTGGATTGTATTCAATATTTTATACTGTCAAGTAAAAGTCTGTATGAAAAAACTTAATCTTAGTAATGGTATTGGTACCTAAAACTTCTAAAATCTTAAATTTTCTTTACAATGCAATTTTGGTGAGTTAATCTTACTTAGGGAGTAGACAATTTTTCTAAAACAAAACAGGACCATCTAAAGCTTACCAACTCTATATACTTGTAAAAATTCTGAATTAATAAAGCCAAACCATTCTTTATGTATTACAGCACGCCTTCAAACCACTGCAGATGTCTGAAGGATTTTATTGTGTTTTACCGAACTAATCTTGAGCTGTAAAAAATTATTCACCATTTCATGTTTTTCTAGAGTGGACGTCAACTCATCCTGAGCATTAAATAGGTCATCTTGTAAAGCCTGGACTCTACCTTCTAATGCCTTCACCTAGATAATAAAAAAAAAAAAACAATTATAATTGTATTTTTTGCAGGTACATAATTTTGCAGCTTCAAGGCCTAGAGCAATATTACATAGTTTAATTTTTATAGTTTGACAGCAAATGAACTTTCTGCCACAATTGTTTTCGTGGGGTTTTACAGAAAAAGCTTGACTGTCAAAAAAGTGAACATTCATACAATGCTAAAAAAGATTAATGATGCTTAGGTTCCTAAAAGTAAAAGGTTCATCTATTGCAAATTCAAATAAGAGTGTATGCATGTGCTTATATACCATAAACACATCCAACTGATGACATATAACATCTTTTTTCACTGACAATAATGGAATACAAATGTTTTTAAAATAGAAAAAAAATTTAAATTAGCAAAAAAGTATTGTCTTAAGTTCCACTCACACTGACCTGATTGACATTTATTTAATATAACACATTTTGGTCCTCATTGTGATTGTCCTCATTTAATTTTTTTTATTGTGATAGTCCTTTCCTCAATTATCATGTAAACAAATTGTGTGTGCTTTTTTTACATGTAAAAAATTTCCAATAAGCATAAACCTGTGGATTAACTCGTTAACAGATTTCTTGAATTAATTTAAATGAAAGAAATGAAAGAATGTGAACCAAGGTACATTGATCCATAGATATAAATTTTACAGAGTTAAGGTGGCTCACTACTTAGTATTTTTGTCTAGATTCAAATTAAGAAATTTAGAACATTATGTAGAGAACATAAATGTATGCTGAAATTCTGGGTACTGTCAGGACAAAAGCAATGAATTTTGCAATACAAAAATAGTTTTCTTTATTGGAATATTGTGATTGCAATTTAATTTGCCCCTACATATGCCTAACGTTAACTTAACTCAATGTATATGTTACATATATGTTACAAGAAAGAGAAAACTTCAGTAGCCAAGGCAGCTACCTATACTTCTTTTTTCAATTTTTTTCAATTCAACTACATGAACATTAAATTCAAACCACTGATTGTTAGTCAGACACCTTCAAGGCTTGTTGATGCCAAAATGTAATACTAGCAGGAAATGCAGCAGCTGAACTTGGACTCTGACCCAGGATCTTAACTGTGGATGCTCAAACAACTGACCTATCCACTTATCTCTCAAGTTGGTCCGGCACAAAATGTTTCAGGATTTTTATAAACTCACAAATTTTAATACTAATATTAAAACTTATTTACCACATTACCAGGGACTATAAACATAACTAACTCTTTAGTGTTTACAATCAATACAGTATTTTATGCACAACTTGATTTCAGAACCAAAACCTTTACACTATTCAAAACTTCCAGACTAGGAGCAACCTTTACCAAGCTTTTGCAACTTAAACAATATGTTTTAATGTTATATGCCTGTATGTTTAAAAATATTTACATGTTTACATTCAAGCTAATTAATCTCATTACTGTGTTTTACTTATTATCACAAATCTGATGATGTAAGCACAGTGAATTTGATCTCAAAGCAAAAATTCTTTACACTCACATTTTCAGACTTAGAGCCACCTTTATCTCAATAATATGTTTTAATGTTATATGTTGATGTGTTTAAATATAGTTAGCCATACATGTTTATATTAAGGTAATTAATCTGATTACAGTATTTTTGGTATTAACTTTTTCTACCTGAAGAATGATATCACAATCTGTAGGTCATATTAAGCAGGATAGGTAAATATTATAAACCATTTATACATAATACTATTGTAATACATTTATAAGTATTATGCAACATTTTACACCTGTGCCAAATATAATATACAAGCTTGTCAGTAAATTTCCACTTTCTGCATTGGTAGCACAAATTTATATGACCTATCTAAAGAACAGTGTAGCTTGCTTATACATCTAGACTATCAAAAAACTTTAAAACAACAGATTCTGTAAGTGATTCAGGTACCTATACAAGTTGTTAACATTTAAAATTTAGGCAGATCCTAATGTGAGAAAGTTTTTGTTAGTTTGCTCTGCCAAAGGTCAATGGATTTCTTCAGAAACTTCGGTTTCCTTTACCATCCCAGAACTGACTGCCTTGGTATAATTTAAAGAATCTTGACTGGGGCATTAAATATCATTACTACACACCCCACTCAATAACATACCTTGTTATTTTACACATTCTGGTTTTCTCCACCATTTTAGAACTGATTACCTTGATATAAGTGAAACAACCTTTCATATCTTTTTATCTATCTATCCTATCATAATCTATTCTATCATACTCAGAGGTATCTTTAGCATGCATCGAGACATAAGGTCTCAGTTTTGAGTCTTATCGGACAGTCTAAGTGAAAGAATATCGACTGGGATGTTAAACACCTTTACGCCACTCCATTCCCCTCATACACATACCTTATTATTCAGACTATGTTGCATGTTATCATGTTCTCCCTGTTGATCATCACACACTTGTTGAAGATCTTGTATATGAGCCTCTAGTTTCTGTCGTTGATGTAGTTCATCCTCTAGCTCGTCCCGTGCCTCCTCTAATTCTTGTCGCAGGTTCTCACACTCTTGTTCCAGTGACATAAACTCCTTCTTTGTAATTTGTAACGTCTCCTCTAAATGTTGTTTTTCAATACTATATTCAGACACAGTTTTTTCCAGGTCTTTAATTTTTAACTCTAATTTTGCCACTTCCACAGATTTAGTTTCGTACGCACTTGAATGTTTCACACTTGTTTCTTCTAAAGCTGATTCTAAATTTTTTGATTTTTCCTCGAGTTTTAAATATTTATTTCTTTCCACATCAACAGTATGTTTTGATTTAGATAATTCAGTTAAAGTCAATTGCAGTTTAGCTTTTAAATCTGTTAATTCCTGCTCAAATCTACAAGTGTAAAAAAGAAACACAATTTTTAAGCATGAAATAGTATATTTTATTCCTCAGATAAAGAAGTAATCATCGCAATAATATTTTGTGAATTTATGATAAAGAATATTTAAAGAATTATTGGTCTTCAATTTCATTAAAACAGATGAAGCTGTTTGTTAGCCTTTTCATTAGCAACACCTTCCTCTATGACAAAAATGTGACATCACTGACCTATATTTATTGGATGTTCAATTTTTGTTAAAATTATAATTTTAATGCCAATATTGAAATATACACATATTGCAATTTGTATTATTCCATTCATTTAAAAATGATTTCATTGATAATGTATTATAAATGAACCAAATTTAAACATGAACAGATGGCTTTACTTGTTTGTGAAAAGACTGTCTGATGACAAACATCAGTTTTAAGATCTAAAACTGTTGTTATATAGAAATATGGAACCTGGCTCAATGTGGAAGCTTTATGGCAAACATGATGACTTCCAATTTTTCTATTGCCAACTTTCCTTTTCTATGCAGCAATATACCTGATAAAGATGGCTTTACTTGTTTGTGAAAAGACTGTGTGATGACAAACATTAGTTTTAAAATGTGAAACTGTTGTTACCTAGAAGTACGAAACATGGCTTATTGCTCACTAGCCTTTAATGGCTTTCAAATGATTTACTTTTTGTATTTTACTTGAACGTAAATTGACATTGCTGGTCATGCGTTTTTGTTCCGACACTGGCCGCCATCACTGTACCAAAGCAGCATCACGGCAACTAATGACATACTAGTGTCAGTGATGTCATTAAAGCACAATTCAGGCCTTGTTTTCATTCTCTTTGTGTGCAATTCAAGCATGTCGGCCCTTTGTCGGAACATTGTGGGCGTAACCAGCAATCTGTCAATTGCTAAAAAATAACTTACTTTTTCTCTTTCTCTTCAATTTTCTTCTCAAGACTTTTCTAAAAATTAAAATTAATATAGAAAATTATCAAAAACATCTATATATTTTTGATGTTTCACAATATATATTAAGCAGAATTAGTGAAGTATGGTCAGCCTAAAAACAGAAGTATAAGTAGAACAACAGAAAAACCCTTTTTCTGACCCTTGTTTCATTTAAAATGTGGTATCACTGATCACAGCATTTCTCACCACTTAGGTTTAGATCCCACTTGAACCAAGGTTCGTACAGGTTTAGGCTGACAAAATTCAAGGACTTTTCCAGGACTTTTCAGGGGCTTTTGAACCATTTTTTATGAAGAAAAAGCGGTGATGTTGCACTCTTGCATTAGTTGAGAGGGTAGGTAAAGATGTTTTACAGAATTCAGAGATTTCAAGGACTTTTTTGACAAATTCTAGGAATTCTTAAGGACATTTCGTTTTCAAGTACCTTTCCAAGACAATCACGAATTCAATGACTTTTCCAGGACTGTGCCAACCCTGTTAAACAGATCCTACTAACCTAGCATAAGAAAGTTTGTCAGTTCACTGGCCAGTGAAAGTTCTGTTTTGTTCTCTTGACATCAAATTGTGGGATCCTAACATACAACCAGTCAATATTTGAAGAAGCCTGGGTTACCAAGTGGTTTAAAGTGTGCACTTAGGGATCTCAGTTTCTTTAACTGTCTAGGTTCAATCATGGTCCATCAGATCCAAGTGAGCAAGTTTGTCAGTTCACTTGCCGAAGCTGGATGGTTGTTTATTTTCTGGGAACTCTGGGTATCCTCCACCATTCCAGAACTCACCACCTCGATAAAGGTGAAGGAATCTTGACCCGGGCATTAAACACAATTACTCCACTCCATATTTGATATAATGAGATACCATTATTTTGTTTATACAGTCCACCTGCCTTAAAGGCCACCTGTATGTAAGGACCACCTGCTTATAAAGGCCAGTAGAATTGAATCTCGAATGTTCTTTATTCATATTATTTAAACCTGTCTATAAAAGCCACTTTTACTGGTTCCCTTGGGTGGCCTTGATAGACAGGTTTGACTGTACTTACTATTTTGTCATTTTGCTGAGTATTTTCTTGTTGTTTATCTTCTATATCAGATTTTAAAGTATTAATATCATTTGTTAATTTTTGATTTTGTTCCCTCATATGACCCAATATAATCTGAAATAGACAAAACATTTACACATCACATTAAAATGTACTCAAAACTCAAACAATAAAATAAAAGTTGTAAGTCTTGTGACCAGTGTAGGTTTGTGATTTTACCTCGTACAAGAACAACAGACATTATTACAAACCTCTCGAAATCATGGTACTAAAAAACTGATCGTTTGATGTAACCAACAGCAACATATGATCTCTTGCATCAAAATGCATTAACTAGTTTTATATTCCAGTATACAATCAAATATTTGAAATGCAACCCCTCCCTGTTTTAGCTATTTTAGCAACTATATAGAAGCATTAATTTAAATCCATGGCCAAATAAATATGATCGTAGTGCACAGGGTTTTCCATGATAATTACAAATTTACAATAACTCAAGTATTAATGAATTCCCCACCCCCACAAAGTAAATTGCACTAAAATTTTTACATGTTAAAATTAATTCATTTAATTTATTTTATTATATTTGTATTGTCATGAATTTCATGAATCTCTTTATCCTTACCTCTTGTTTAGAAAGTTCCTGTCCTTCAGCTTGTGCTAATTCTAGTTCCTTCTGTAAATATTCTAATTTATTGGATAAATCTTTATTTTCTTTGGTCAAACGTTCCGTATTAGAATTAAGTCTTTCCTTCTCAGATTTTAAACATTCCAGTTCCTGTGTCGTGGAATCTAACAACGATAAAGTCTTTGATAACTCTGTCTTTTGTAAATCTAAATCCTGTTTATGCGTTTTTGCTTCGTCTATTTCGACTTTAAGTGTTTGTAGTTGACTAGTTAATTCTATTTCACCTTTGCTTAATAGCAACTTCTCATTCAGTAAATCTTCCTTTTCAATCTGACTTTCCTCGAGTTCTCGTTTAAGTGTATCTAGTTCACCTGTTAATTGTTTTTTCTCATTGTTTAATATATCTACCACATCCTGAAAATAAAATTTGATCTGATTAGAAATTTTACATATGGTACTTAAAACATTATTTTTGCTTGATAATTTTCATTTTAAGCACAAGTCGTTTAATAAATTGTAATTATGTACAATTCTGTTAATTGGCAATATTTGCATCAGCATTTATTCATCCAACTATGAAAACAAACATCTTTTCTTTTTCTTTTTTCCAGAATTTTCACTACAGAATAACCTCTTGTCTCTAAGAACAGAACATTTTGACATGTTTATGGATAATACAAGTGATCACAAGATTAGTGATTATCTCCCCTTTCCCTGCAAAAATAAATAGGTTTTATTTGTTGTCTATAAAAATCAAGACATTTATTTGATTATTTGTAATCATGTTGCTAAAAAGGAAACAAGGGTTTCAAATGCACAAAGACTAGTCCAATGGACCCATTCAGTTATAGCAATGTTTTTGGGTTTTCTTTTTCTTTTCTTTTTTTTTATAAAAGTTTTGAAATGACTTACTTGTAATGTAGATGATTTCTGTGAATCAAGTCTCAAAGTTTTCATCTCATCCTCTAAAGTAGAAACTTTATCTTTGAGAGTATCTCTGTCTTTCTTTAAGTCATCAGCCATATTCTGTAATAAAATAAAAAAAAACATTTTACATAAGCTTTGACTCCAAAGAGATCTGGGGATTGAAAATTTCACCTGAAAAGCACTGTCAATAAATTAATGGACCTTAACCTTGACATTTTCCAAGACAAATCTACTGAAAATTTATAACTGAGAGTTTGGATCAATGTGGACTATATTAATACAGACTAAAACTAAATAACTATTATAGGACCTTGGTAGCTGTGTGGTTCAAAGCATGCACTTGAAAATAAAAAGGTGTTAGTGGATATTATGTGGAAACATTTTTATAAATCTACACCTGTTAAAATTTATAAACAAACTACATTAAAACTAAGTTATAATGCCCCTGGATAACTTGGCCACCTCCCATATTGCCACACTATTTTCATGTCCAAAATCCAATTGCTCTATGTTCATCTTTATAAGCCTCCCTAAATTTATCACCAAACACTTTTGTAACTCCACATTTAGAATGAACATGCAAATTCTGTGAATTAGGATCTGCAGTCAGTAGATACTTTTTTGTGATTTGCACTTATGTTCAAAGGGCCATAACTCCTTAGAAAATTAACAAACCAACTTGAGTTTATGGTATGCACATAACCTATCATTGATGATGTATTACAACCATTTTTGTAAAATAGTGCTTCATAGTTTTGGAGAATTACTTCGCCCAAGAAGTGTCTCAACAAAGGGACAGAAGTGTGGACAGAAAGTCAAATCTAATACCCACTCTATCTTTGAAATGCAGGGGATAATATATGGTGGCAATGAATTAAAAATTTACAATACAAACCTCAGCATCATCAAGCTGGTTCTCCGTCTCATCAAGTTCTGTTTTTAGACTTTTATTTTTCATCTGTAATTGTTGTTTTATACTTTTTAGTTCTTCCAGTTCATCTTCTGATATTTGAAGCTGAAAAAAATAAAATATATAATTTTAATCATATGTGCAAGATATGTGAAGAAATCAAGAAGGAAGCCCTTAACATCAGACTTTTGACATAAAATTTCAATTACTGTTGTAGACTGAAAATTAAGCTTTCATAGTAGAAATACAATGTAACTCCCCTGCAAAAAAAGTATATGCCTGCAAATATACTACCATAATTGTGTGCGAGGGGTGGAATGGAACTTAAAGATCCAGTTAAAATAATTTCACTCATAGCAGGAAAGTCAGTTCTAAAATGGTGGAGAAAAGCAGAGTACCAAAAGAAAACAACAGATCTCCAGCATGGAAACTGACAAACTTTCTCAAAGAAGGCAACATTTACATTAACCACATTGTCATCCTATTAAATTTAACTTTACACTTTAATAAATAGCACCTGGCCTCGCTTCCTTTGTGGAAGTTCACATTTTTAACTTAATTTGCCAGTTATCAAAGTTTTTGCTTTATTACTTTGATTGTGATTTAAATATGTACTGGTATAATTGTGTTTAATGATATACTTGTATTGCAATATATTTCATCATTTATATGCCAGGCAACAAAAGCATAGATTTTAAAACCACAATCTGCTGTAAGCATAGCTTGATCATACATATGAACATTAAATATTTCAGACAAATTAACATTCCAAATCTCACTTTTTCTTTCAGGTCTCTATTTTCCTGTTCTAATGGTCTGATTTGACCTTTTAAGTTGATCATTTCTCCCTCTAGTTTTGTTTTCTCCTGAATGATATTACGTAAAGCCACACCATCTGGAGATCGAGCTGGACTCGGCGGTCGAAACCTTGGCGACATTCTAGGATCTGAAAATATATTTAAATGTTGAGTGAATAATTATCATGCATTACGTTGTATTAAATACATCATTTTTATTCCAATAAAAAAACTACCTTAAAGGCCAGGTATAGATAAAATCCACTGCCAGTAGGTAGGTAGCTTTTGTGATTTGCACTTATATTCAAAGGGTCATAACTCCCAAGAAAATCAATAAACCAACTCAGGTTAATGATATAAATTATGCACATCTCCTATCAATTTTGATGCTTTGCACCGAATTTTGTAAAATAGTGCTGCATAGTTTTGGAGAATTACAAGAAGGACAGAAGTTCAAATTTAATATCACCCTCTTTCTCTGAAAGGCTGGGGATAAAAAATATACCATGACCCTTTTTTTTTTACATTTGCAATGTAAACCTGTATATAACATGTATAAAGAGTAGTAGTAGTAGTAATGGTATTTCACTTATATTGAGATGTCGCCAGCTATGGGCGAGAGTGCAGAAATTTTGCCTGTGTGTTGAGCTGATGGCATTATACAGCAGGGTTCTTTAGCGTGCCAAGCCCACCGTGACACGGGACCTCGTTTATTTTAAGATCCCATCCGAAAGAACCGTGACTTTCATTTCATAATGCCGAGTGCTTGGCGAAAGAACAGTCACTACCCACTTTCAAGTCTTGGGTCAGACCCAGTCGGGGTTCGAACCCATGACCTCCCACTTACGGAGCGAGCACTCTACCAACTGAGCTACCGCAGTGGTAACATGTATAAAGAGTGACTTTCAATAAAATCACTTTTGCAAGTTCTCCTATGTGAATCGCATATGCAAGTTTGACTGCAATATATTTGTGTTAATTTCAGACTAAAGTTTTTCCACCTTAATGTAAATTCTAGCTACATTTTGGTCAACATTTTCAATACAGAGGTATTAACAAGGAATTTTAATCCATATACATATATACCAATGCAGTGATAATTTTGTTTGGTTTAAAAATCTTTAACAATATTATTATAGCAAATTGAAATTTTTCCTTTTAAGTGTCAAAATTAATAATTCATTAAAGTATAATTTATATAATAGTTATGAAGGGTTCTTAATTTTTCTTGCTGTGGGCCTGTTGATATTCTCCTTGTAAAATGCCATAGTTTTAAAGCATGTTTACATGTTAAACAAACGGTTATTTAATTTTGTCGAGTGTTTTAATATTAGGTGACAAGTACAACTGAGATGTAAATAAGTGTACAAATCTTAACAATAAACACCATAAGTATATGTTATAGTAGCACAAATATGGTACCGTATTTAACCTTAAAAAATACCTGTCTCTGGTTTCATGATCAAATCTGAATTAAGATTTCTCTAAATTTAAACTCTTTTTTGAAACAATGAATAAATATTTTTGATAAAATTATATACAAATGTTATAAGCTTAAAGTGATCTGCAAAACGACATCTTAATTTTATGGATATCTTGAAAATGATTAAATCATTTAGAACTCAAAATTTTCCAGATTCAAGTTATTGTAAAGAAACCTTGGTTAAGGAAGAATTGTGGAATAGCCTTACAACTCTTTGCTATCCTTTCTTTTACAGATATTCTCTAGAAAATTTTCTAATTTTTGATAAACATCATATCTTCTGAATGATGCTGAACTTAAATGATAGATTATTGTTAAAGAGAAAAGTTTGTTTATCTGTCAAAAGTTTCTTCTGTATCCTCAGTTGTAGTCATAGAGCATAAAATTTTGAATGTGACATGCACATATTAGATGAGTTTGATCAGCTTTATGGGGCCTAGGACTATTTTACTGTCAGGGGTTCTTTATTAGATTATTCCCACAATGCCAGCAATTTGGTCAGCCAGCCAGCCAGCCATCTTCTTTACTATCAAATCTGTGTTTCTAATAAGCAGACCAAAAAAGTAGCTTTGATTTTTCACTGCCAAGAAATTGCAGAATTTTAAACTTTAAACCCTTGTAACCACTTGGCAGTCATGTCTACAATGCTCAGCAAAGAAGTGAAGCTATTTAAAAGATTTAAACAATTTGTAACAATATCTGCAACTTAATCTGTAAATGACAATAAAAGTGGGATGTACTTATTTGGATGTAAAATTCTAGACATATATTTTATTGATGTTGACATCTAAAACAAGTTTGTTTGTTCACTTGTTTGTTTCTGCTGCAGAAAATGGGGTTTGCTGCTACGTGATCACCACATTAACTTTTTGGAAAACATTTATGCCAAGAATTCCGGGAATGAAGCCGTTTTTATGGGGAAACATGAACAGATACGATTCAATATCCAGTGGAAATAATAGTTCCACACAAATGTTACAGGGTATCATGTGGTACAGCGGTGAACCCCATTCGTTAAAATTTTGAACAGACTAGCAATAGTTTTAGGAATTATGTACTGGGTAGTTGCAGCATAACACTGAAAATAATTAAATCTACACACTGATATTGCATTACATTTTACACGTTAACAAATTTGGGACAAATCAAGTGCTAGTAGTGACATTAAGTTGGTTTTAGCCGGTAAACACTATTTTCATAGTAGAAAAACATATAAGAGTCGTTTAGTGGAGTGTAAATATGTATAAAGTATATATATCTATTGGACTCCTTTATTCTTTGATGTCCACAAAAGGCCCACTGTTAGAGATATATTAGATAAGAACTTTAATCACAAATATCCATAAACTGACCATACAAATGACCATAAAGTGACCACTGTCCACTACTGGCTTTATTTGAACTAAGATTTTATAAGGATCAAATTTAAGATTAATGTCATACAAACAGATCATTACAGGAATTTCAATTTAAGTTATTAAGGTGCTTCTTGAAAATTTTTAAATATTTGATTTTAAATTTTAAAACCTACTTGTTATCATTAAGTTGGCCTGGAGTATAACAACAACTTCAAATAATGGTAAATAATACCAGTTAAAGTCTTTGTAACATTCAAAAGTAACAGTACACCGACATTCTTTTTTATTGAAATTAAAAACAATATGAATGCATGAATTTGTGGAGATAAAATATAACCCATATCAAGTTAAATTCTTTTGATTTTTTAGCTTTTACTCAAAACATTAAAATTGGTATTGAGTATCTCCATTGCATTGTTTGTTTCATTCGATACAACACAGATTATTGCATATGACAGCTTTAAACAGGCATTTTAATACTCTAAAACAGTTTGATGTCACAAAAAACTAGAAATGTCAGTGAAATTTACTTATTACCCTGAATAGTTTTGTCATTGGGTCATGACCCTTGACATGGTTTATGACACTTTATCTCATGCTGGTTTACATTTGTACAAAGTTTGATCAAATTCCATCCATAGACATGGAGTGAGTAAGTGAATTATTGTTTAAAGCCGCATCAGCATTATTGCAGCTATTCACAGCTATCATAGACATGGAAGATATTGAGCGGACACAATATTGGGACAGATGGACAATACCCCCCTGAAATTTGTTTGCAGGGGATATAAATAAATTAAATTTAGCAAGCTCGTCCTAAGAAAACTGTGATATGACAATGCAGAGATGTCCATATAAATGTTTCAGGTCACTAAAGTAGCCAATGAAAATATCTCATTTATAGTAAATAATGTTTTTGTGTTTATTGGTCAAGAATCATCATGGTAACTACCTACACATTTTTAAGTGAGACCCACAAACACACCTACAGTACAACAAGCCTGTCGCAAGTTTAACACTGAGCTAACAAAAAATAAGTCAAATTTCACCTGCCAGCATGGCTGATATATGGATAGCTAGTGACAGAAATGCTGCCCAGAGTATCCATGTAGGATAGGGAAATCTCACCCGAGGGGTTGAATATTTCAGTCAGAGAAATATTCATCCCCGAGGGTGAGATTTCCCTATCCTACATGGATAAACTCATGATTGATTCTTTTTCTTCCATTTTGATGACAATTTTTGGCTTGACGTATCAGTCACATCGACATGACGCCATCTTTGTAAATCTAACTTTGTTATTTAACATTGTACATAAAAATAAATATGACCATCGGACAGAATGTACCTGATTTTGGTTTATACAAAATGTATAAACTAGAAAACAAAGCCATTTATTCTAATCTCCCAAAATAAACATTTGAAACGCAGTGAAAAAATCTAAATTTTGGAGACTCGGGTGTCATTTTCCTGCAAGACGACGTCATGTCTCCACGATATGGCGTCATTCAATTGTCCTTTAATTGTGACGTCACTGAAAGCCGCACGAGGAGGTGAAGATAGGCACGTGGAGGTGAAGATAGAAATTTCTACCATCGTTTATTCAAGTGGAAATCTCTATCTCCAACATAGGAAGATGGAAGAATAACTGCCGAATAGCTATAAGGAAAGGTCGAGATGAGTTTCTAATTTGAAACTACAGTTAAACCTCAATTCATCGCCACGATTTGCTCAGTCAAATTTTGGCGTTATAAAGGGGTTTGGCGATAAATTGGGAGAGGCCGATAAAGAAAAACATAAACAAAATGGATTTTTGGACTTCAAAATAGTGTGGCAATAAGCGAGGTGGCAAAGTTATCGAGGGGCATTATAATGAGGTTTTACTGTAATTGGTTAATTTTGTGTTAGACGTTTGACAGGTCTGTACTATAAACAATGTCACTCCCTACTGGGTCACTACTTTGATCTAAAAGCAAATATGTGTTATTTCCAGGACCTTATTGCCATGCAGACATTTGACAGGTAGGTATTAAACATTCATATACAATCACTACAAGTCTAGGTAATTAAAACAGGGGTTTCCTTTTTACAATATAGCTGGATTTGTTGTTTCTACACCTTTGTGCATCATGTCACGTCAAATTATAAAATCATTAAATATGCAGTAACAAGTTGGGTTAAGTTACATCAAGGTGTTTACTGCGTTAAACTGTAAAAGGAGAATGAAACTAACAAAAACATAACAAAATGGCTTTCATTTTTCTTTCATGGGCCATAAAATAATTTTTTATCCTTTTTAAAACATTTTCTGTTTTGAATCATTATAAATTCATCAAAATATGTCTGACTGATGCTGTTCAGTTAAATATTCTTCCCCTCCCCCTTCTTTAAAATTTAACTACAATTCCTGATGAGCCCGAATCAACAAGTCTGCCACATCCATTGTTGGATGAGTCTCAAAAATGTAACAAGTCAGACATGGTCTCAAACCTTGTTTCATTGCACTGTTAGAAATATAGGTCTCAGTTATGTATTATAGCACTTACAAAAGAACTAGTGAAGTCTCTTCAGAGACAAATATCCCTTATTAGTCTCCAACATCACATACAGGGACCAAAATCTAACATTTAACCCCTGTTAACTTGACCTACACACCTTAATTTGGTATGTGACACATCGTCTCATGTTGTTATACATTTGTACCAAGTTTGATCAAAATCAATCCATAGGTGGAAATTATGAAGTGAACACAGTATTGAGATCAACAAAGAGACTGATGTGTGGACAACAGACAGACTTAGATTAGGGGCAGGTATAACCATGTACACTTACCGGCAGTGTCAATCTTTTCTTTCTCTCGTAATTCTTTTTCTTTCTGTAATTCATTATGTAACTCTTTATTTTCACTCGTCATATCTTGAAGCTGCAATAAAAAAAACAATAATAACTTTCTATTTGTAATATATACAATTGTATTTCAACGTTACACTTCACTGATATCCATATTATCAGTACATTCTAACCACTACTGTAGCTCTGTTGGTAGAGTGCTTGCTCAGCATGTGGGAGGTCAAGGTTTAAACACAGCCAGGTCTGATTAGGACTTGGCATATTTTTTAAAGGAAATTAAAAGGATACTGGTAATTTACTTTTAATTTCCTTTAAAAATAACAATATAAAAATTCAAATCTAACAAAACAAATAAATGAAAAAATAAGAATGCTGGATGTAATAAGATTGATTGATTGAATTAAGTTTTACTTGCAATGGTCAAAGTTATATTAAGACTGGTCAAGGATATCAAATCATACAAGTTTTACACAAAGTGATAGTAAATGTGTATTGGTGATATGAAAATACATTATAACCTGTCTAAAATAAACACCTGAATTTTATTCACATTGAACAGGTCTTGAACTCTTCAATCGACATAGGTTAATTCAACTAATAATATAAATCCTTTATTAGACGAGATGAAACTTGGGTCATCTTTGACATTGGAGGATGGACTACAATAAATGGTATGTTCTCAAATTAGGTTTTCAGCATACTATGGGTTAAATTTTTACAGATTAAAATGTATACATTTTGACAGATGTTTTGTTAGAAAAAATACAGCAGCATAAAAAATGTGAAATATTCATAATTACAGTCCATAAGTACAGAAAACATGTTTAAACATATAATTACATACTCTGTAAATAGTGAATTTTGTTTTAAGATCAATCTGAGATTAAATAAATGACTCGAGTGATACTAATACACACACAAGGAGAACTGGGACAGAAGAATGCAGATTTGGTAAAATAGAATTCTCTTTAATATTCCGTCAATCTCGGATTAACGACTCAAATAATTTTTATAAACAGAAGGAGACCTGAGCTCAGGAGAGCTGGGACAGAAGAATACAGATTTGACATTCTTAGTTAACAGTAGATTAACTTTTTTGACTAATTATGAATCAGTCGGAGAGATTAAACCTGTACTTATCCTAATCCGGATTAAGATAAAATCAACTTTAATTTGTGTTAAAACATAAGTTATTCGATTTGCTCTTCTAGGCACTGCAGGAATAAACACCAGTGACCAGCCTGGTGGGTTAATATGCCCAGGACAGAACTAACACACTGGGCTCAGGACAGACCTAACACACTGGTTTGTTTTAGACATGTAAGATATAATATTAGATGTTATTACAACATATTTTGAATAATACCATATAGTAGTTATGCCTTCCACTTAATAAAACAAACAGTTATGCATCCAAGACTCATATGAGATCTCAATCTAAAACCTAAATAAACACACAGTAGGACAAACAACCATGATAAAAGCCGATGAATATGTTCTACCACTTGCCACAAAGAAAGATTACATTGTGTTAATGGAGTTTCACACCCTAGTCAAGATTCTTTCACTTATATTGAGGCAAGTTCTGGAATTGTGGAGGAAACTGGATTGTACAAAGGAAAAAATAAAGACATTTGGTAATCTTCCTCACAATAAGAATCGGTTCCAAGTGAGATTCCAACCAAGGCTGTGGCAGGCGCTATGATCCATGGGAACACCTTTGCCACAAATAGGGCAGGCACTATGATCCATAGGAACACCTTTGCCACAAATAGGGCAGGCGTTATGATCCATGGGAACACCTTTGCCACAAATAGGGCAGGCGCTATGATCCATAGGAACACCTTTGCCACAAATAGGATAGGTAACTATTACCATCTGAGTGCACTGCAAAGGTAAAGATTTCTGCCACTTCACAAATATGGCTGGTGACATCTTGATATAAATGAATATTCTTGATTGAGTCTTAAAACCACATTAAAACAATCAATAAATAATATTATGTGTGTGAAAACTCTACTACATCATCATAAGTTTGCAATCGATCAATGAAACATGACACATGTGTTGAGACCTGTACCGTTAAGTAAATATTATCTGATCTTTAATTTCATAATAATATGACAACAAAGTATATATACCAACAGCTCACCCAAAAAAGTGTAAACTTTTATCACAATATCTGAACACTTAAGTCTGGATAGTAAAATAACAAAACCACTGCATTACAGACCTGTCAAAGTTTAACACTAAGCTAACTAATAAGTGCTTAATCGGCAGCCCTGGTTAGCCAAATCTGGACAGCCTGATATCTATTTTCTCGACAGCCTCATGCTATCTATTTCTCGACAGCCTTTTAGCAACTAGCTATTCATATCTCAGCCTCTCGGCATCCTAGAATTACAGGCCTGTCAAAAGTTTAATGCTAGCTTACTAATAAGTTGTAACAGGAGGGAGGAAACACCAGAAAAAAACCACTTCCTCACCGAGTGCCCCGGATGAGGATCGAACCCGGCCCTCCCGGGTGAAAAGCGAGCGTTCTACCACAAGGCTAAAAGATCCGGACCAGAAAGTCTGGCAGTAAATCACTCTATTATATCTACTACATGTATGTACAACACAACAATACCACAACTAGCTCAGTACCGCTACAAAGTGATGAATTAACAGCTCATCTCGGCCTCTCTTTAGCAATATCTCGACATTTGCTTTCTATCTCTCGACAGCTTTTTTCAACCACTATCTATTGACATCTCTGCCTCTCGGCAGTCTAGATTTGACGTCTTTTCATTGCTCAGTGTTAAACTTTCGACAGGTCTATTCTGTAGATTACAAAATTATATGTCAGAGTAAAACTTCCAATGGCGTTTAGATCAAAACCTATCAAAATGATTACCTAATTATATGTCACATTATAAACTTCAGGTTTTTTCCCACAAATACACAATAATAATATTGAAATCATATAGTACGATCACAAAAGATCACAAAGAGTGGGGACAGATAACTGTTCACAGGGTGTTAATAGCCACTATTGACTTATTTATTTCCAGTGACTAGCTTTGTCATAATATCCCACCTCTTTACCTGATTTAACAATGACTATAGGTAATTACTGTTTATTTTAGCAATTAACTTTTAGCTTCCAACAAACATATCTACAGCCCTCTAAACAGATTGATCATATAGCTAACAAGATTTTGTTCACATGTCACCAAATTCTAAAAGATCATGCTTATAACAAATGTGAATAGTGTACGACAACAGTCTAGGTTTTACAGACTAAGTTAATCTACAAATTTATAAGTCTGAAGGTATGAAAGGTTGCAGGTTTAATCCCCAGCTTGGTCTCATCAAGATTTGAATTTAGGTAGCGATTCTTCTTTTGCTGTAAGAAACACATTTATGACATGAATACATGTGCTTGTGAAGCACCAAATGTACCAAGTTTGAAGTACAATGTTGTCACAAGAATAACTCGCGACTTGAAAGCACTTATACTGAATAGAGCAAAACTGTAATACAATAGTTGTACTGCAAAAGCAAAAATACACAAAAGTTGTATTTGCAACTAATCTACATATTGAACATTTATACATATACTTCTTTCGCAGAATATAAAGACTGGTATTCAACATGTTCAAATGAGTCAACTTTTGAAACACTTTTTTTGTCTGTATAATAAGACACCAAAAATCTATGAAAACAGCCAAATTTGCAAAAAACTTAATCAATTTTCCCATATAAATATAACATGATCAACAACTTACCTGTGTGTCTAATTACCTGACTTACAGGTGTAATACAGGTGTAATTACTCTATCTACTTATACATCCCAATATCCCAATACACAACAGGATCGATATGATTGTAACTATATATAAATACTGTCACAACTAATAATACTTTATAGTATATTTGTTAAAGATAAATACATTTTGTACTACTTTTATTTCCCAGTTTACCAATATTTCTTTGGAAATTCTAGATCAATAAAAATTTTATTTTTAATCAATAAACTATTGTTGAAAGTAATTCTTCATGTAAATTAACATAATGCCATGGTTTTTTTATGTGTGTGAATTTGCCGACATTGTTCCAAGGAAGTTATATAGGATACATTATATACAAACATTTCCACTTTAATCCCTAAATGTTTGTCTATTATTAAATGAAAAATTTACATAATGCAAAGTTTTCAAATTAATACAATGCAGGTTTTTTATGTGTCAAATTTTCCGGATATTGTTTTCCTAGGAAGTTATATTGGATACATTATATAGGATACATTAAAGACAACATTTCCACTTTAATCCATAAATGTTTGTCTAATTATCAAATGAAAAATAAACATTAAAATGTGCTGATCAATACACAGTATATAAATAAGCCATCTCATTGGACACATAGGATCCAAGGGCCAATCAACTTCAGAAATATTTCTTGACACTTTTGGAAAAGGACCTTGAGATAAAATTGAGAAAAAGCAATCGACAAAACCCATATGATCAGAAAAAGAAGATGCTCATTTTGACATCTTTGAATAATCATTTTGGGAGTTTTGTGTGTTCAGACAGTTTAAAATGATTCTTGTTAAACATGACATAATACCGGTGCTTAATCATGACAAAAACAAAGACTGATTTACCTTTAAAAATTACTTGCATACACATCACTTTGTCTTAATGTGTGTTATTACAATACTACACAAGCTATTCTGAAATATGGGGTTTTGATAGTTTTTCTTAAGTCTTCCCTCAACTTTTATGCAAAGACAATTACGAATTTTTAACTACAAAATTGCGAAAAATGTGCCATTTTGTTGCTGGAAATTGGTTCTTTAACCGGACCCTGTGAGTCGTCAGCATAATCCCAGGACTAGCTGTATAAGGCATTATAAGCATAATCAATTTTAGTCTTCATTTAGTGTGACTTGTTTTCTGGTTTTTATCAAGATTCAGACATTTTGTAGTGGGAACAGTCAAATTGTTTTTTATACTAAAAATATGTGACTTGAAAGAGAACCTTATCAACATGGCAAAGCAGAAAAGGGCCAAGTCGAAACATTAAATTGGCAGCAGCTACATCTAAACCATCTTATCAGAAATGTGGAAGGACACTCCATGTGTGGATTGGACTTGGCAGTCATCTTCAAAACCACAACAACAAGTAGCAGAGATGAAACTATGATCATCTTCAATATCAAAGAAAGAACTAAAATAAGATGTGACTAAGCAAAGAAGGAAAGAAAGAATAAATCTTATCTCGTAGACTGCCACACTAATCAAGACTATTGTAGATTTTGCGCTTAAGTAAGCATAAAAGATTCTTAATATTTTGGTGTCCTGGAGGGTGTGACTCTCCAAATCATGCAAAACCTATCTAGAAATTAGACATAGGTGTGTACAGCAATGCAATTTGTGTCAAATAAAAAGAATAATTTTGTGTATTTGTAACTGTTGGTGTGTGGGTGGTTTGTAATAATTTATAGAAGTACCATGGGAGACATGATAATAATATGGCTATTACAAAAGTCATGTTACATGGGTATATGATTATAATGGAACATAGAATTTTGTAGCTGAAAAGAAACATGGACTGGTACAAGGCAGATCAAGAACCATGAGAATAGTACCCAGACCTCAAACATACTAACTGAACACACAATCAACTGAACTATTGTTAAAGTAGTCTCAATAACTTCCATTTAAGGTAAAATAATTACTCAGGAATTCTACCAACAGGTCTGTATATAAAAGTGTGATATAGTGGATCACAATCAAATGACAATAATGAAACATGTCTTATGAATGAGGAAATAAATTAACCAAAAAACCTTGGCCCATTCCATGTTACAGGTAAATGTACAGCATGTTTTACAGGTAAATGCACTGAATGTTTACAAACATACAAAAAATAATTTTACAATCATATCTCGGATAATGACATATATTTAACACAAATAATTGGTTGTCATACTGACTGATTGGGATCAGGCTTGGTCCCGGATTAAATTTCAGCGTTAATGAATAACTTAATTCATTAAGACAATTACAGGTAAAGTTACACACCTGGAATTTTACAACTCAAAATACAATATACATCTATAAATGCTGCTAATTATTTATACATATATAGACAAACATCATTGACCTGATCGCTTGACCTTTGATTTATATATTTATTATGGACCAGAACTTTTATGTATTGGACACCAGGTGTTAATTTCATCCACATAACCGAAAATGTGGATTCTGTATGTATGAACTGGAAATCCCAACAATGACCATGTATTAGGTGGACCATCATATATGAATATTCCTAATGAAAGGTCAAGCAGACAGGTCAATGTTGTTAGAATATACAATATATAAATACACCACACAACTGTATGAAATAAACCTTGTCTATTGGCAAATCATCAAAATTGATAAAATCTTTTGTCACAATACACAAAACATATAACTGTAAATTTACGATCACATCTCCGAGATTTTGAATTTATCGCCAATACACACCTTGCTTTGAAATATTTCTAGATCAATCGGTATTATCTTATTCCTCTTGGTTACAAAGTAAAAATGTCAACAATCTGACAATTTTATAATCATAAATAAGATTCTATCTTGTTTACTGAAATAAGTGTGAATGTTTGCTTGTAAATTATACTACATAAATAAATTTTACATTGAAACTAACAGCAGTCTTTTGAGAGATGAATACACCCCCAACCTGAACATTGCAGAGTTGTCTTATATTATGTTGCTCAGTCTGTTTCAATTGCTTCTAAAAACAAGTGTCCTCTATAGTGGCCAACGGTGGTCTACTCTTTCAAACTCTACAGGAGTGTCTTTAGCCTAAACGGAGACACAGACCTTAGTTTTGAGTCTCACCCGAAAGACTACAGAGTAACAAACTTTTTATAGCTCTAGTGTGGGCAAGAAGTGAAAATCACCTCAGAAAATTTCAAAGTCCAGATTGAGGTTTGAACCCATAACCCTTGACTTCGAAAGCCAGTGACAGTGCCACTAACCATGTCCACCCATTTCTAGGTTTTGACCTTGTGGTCTTGTCCCTTGATCTATGCATTTAAATTTAGTATAAAACATATCATACAATTCTCACGCTGGTATACATTTGTTCCAAGTTTGATGAAAATCCATCTATAGACATGGAAGATATAAAGCAAACACGATATTAGGACGGACAGACATGGTGATTCCTATTACCCTCTTTCTTTGCAGGGTGGGAGTGGGAAGATATTACTTTTCCAATTTATCCCGACTTCAATGTTTATAGATAAAAGTGACCGTTTTCTCCTGCGTAATGACAGTGCCGTATATAAACACTTTAATAACTTAAAAATCAAAGTTATACAGTTTTAATACAACTTCATTCCCCAAGGGGAAAATTCAATTTATTGAACATAAATTTTAATATGTACTTTCAGAGTAAATTGTTTTGCCAATCATTTTTAAGAGGATAAATTATACTGAGTACGAATTTAAACATTTAAATTGCATTGTAACACCATGACAAAAATGTCATTTATTTTAAATTATGCTTTAGGGTTAAAAATTCTCACAGACCTAAAAAATTAATAGTTTACATGTTTAAATATTAAAATTTATTGTTAATACAAAGTAAATATTGTAAAGATAAATTAAAAGTTAAAAATTTTAAAATTTACAACAGTGAGTGCTATCAATCAAGATTATTGGAAAAGGCTTTGTTAAGGGAAAGAAAAGATTAAGACAACTTTATTACTTTTATATCATAATAGTACAGTGGAAAAATAGAGTTTTACGCCTCAGTCAAGATTCTTTCACTATATTGAGGGGGTCAGTTCATGGATGAAGGGGGAAAGTGGAGTTTCCAGAGACGACCATCCACCTCCAGCAAGCCAACTGACAAATGTTCTTACACTAGGGTCTGTCCTGAGTGGGATTCAAACCCAGAAGCTGAGAGGCAAAGCGATCCATAAGCATGAGCTTCAGACCACTCAGCAGAGGCCTCCTTTGCCATTTTAAGGTGGAAATTCATCAAGGTCTTACATGGGTTCTTGGTACATTTCATATAAAGTTCCACAAAGACAAATACAAAATATACGTACCTTGCGTTTGACATCAGTAAGATCTTCTTCAAGTTTACTATTTTCTTCCATTAAAGAGTTGATTTCTTCCTCATGTTGTTTTTTCAGTCTATCCGTCGTATTTTTCAGACTTTCTCTGTTTTTATCTATTTCATCTTCATACTCTGCTTTTTCTTTCTCCCAAGTTCGCAGCAGATCTTCTGATGCTCTACCATCAGATGGCGTTGCAGTCATTGACCGAGTCTGTTCTGCTTCCAGTTCATCTAACAGCCGTGCTCGTTCCACCAACAGAAATGCAATCTGTTCACTAGTTGTAACAGTAGCTATTTCCTCTAAACCTTGTTGTATTAACATTTCTGCAGTTTCTTCACGCAATGCTGCAGCTAATTAAATAATAAAGGAAATTTATTACTGGGTATTGTGGCAAAACTTAAAAAATATTTACAATGTGTATTTACTGTCACAATAAATACAATCAACAGCATATGAATAACAGTCTAACGTGAAAACTTTTTACTAAGAGTTGCATGAATACAGGTAATTGATTGGGGTTTTAAGGAAGATTTAAATTTGGAATTTGAAAATAAAATTTAATGAAAATTTGCTTTATTTGAAAATAGTTACTTAAATGTCAAGATATCAGAAGTGTAGGGCAACAACTTCTTCAAATACTGTCTCAGTGAAATAGCTTATAAAAGTTGCTTTGAGTGTGCACATAACAAAGCATACAGATGCATCTACTAATAACAATTCAAGGCACATGGAAGTACCCTACTGTAATCTGTCTGGCATTAGGAACCAAAAGCAAGGTTTGCATTGCTTATGACAGGAAATAAACAAAGACAGAAGTAAGGAATAGTGACAAGACAAATGCATACTTGCCTACCCTATTTTAAAACTAGGGTGAGTTTTACAGAATCAATTAATAGTAAAGATTTTCAAACAAATGTACAACACTGGATCCTGTCTAATGCACTCTTGAACAGTATTAAAACCCAGCCAAATTGAATTGGAGATTGTCGATGTTTCACTATATACACTGACTAGAAAACAGTTCCAACTCTTAATTTTTTAGAAATTACCAGATTTTTTTTTAAATCATAAATTTTAACTAGCAATCATAGTTGTATTCTAAGCTCTAAAACTGTGAAACTTACACCAAAATAGGTAGGTAAGTAGGTAAATGTGTTTTAGAGCACAGACAAATCCTGCTTGACTAGGACCAAACAACAACAAGTAAACGTACCACTAGGATCTTGCTTTAGTTGTTCTATTTCACTTTTGAGTTGTTCATTTTCCGTTTCAAGTTCCTGGATAAGAGCCTCTCTTTCATCTGACAAATGGCGGATATGTTCCACATAATTTTCCACTTCCTGCATCTCTTCCGTCTGAGCCAGTTTAAGCTTCTCTTCATTTTCAATTGCTCTCTGTAATGCTGTCTACAAAAATAATTTCATAAAAATCCTCATGAACAAGCTCCAGGACAAAGATTTTCAAATTAACCTAGATTTTACACTGATTAAAAAATTCTCTAGAATAAGACATGCACTCTTTAATATTGCTAATCCATAACAATTCATGCAGCCATCAGTATTGTTTTGTTGTCATCAACATTTTTAGTGCAAGATATTTCAATTTCATTTTTGATAGGAACTGAGCTTGGTAGTGGTGATTTACATCCCAGTCAAGATTATTTGGTGGTCAGTTCTGGGTCCGGAGTTGTAGAAGAAATTAAAGTGTTCAGAGAAAAAAATCACTGACCTTCAGAAAGTGAACTGACAAACTTCATCATAACAGGGTCTGTCTCAAGTGGGATTTGGAACCGGATCCTGCCTTAGACCGCCCCTCCCCCCCCTCCCCCCCCCCCTCATTTTGATAGGAAAAAATATGAATGTGATAAGAAATTGAAACTTGACATTATAGTTTTTTTCTTCATTTTTTCATAAAACATTCTGCAGACTTTCCTACAGAAGATGAATAATGGATGAGCTAAACTTTAAGTTATAATTAACAGAACAGCACTTTATGTAGAGGTCTCATTACCCGAGTGGTCTAAATGATGTGCTTACACATCCCAATGTCCCTCACTGGCTTAGGTTTTAATCCATCATTGGACATATTCTACTCCAAGCTCCATCCTTAAACTAACCGCCTTGATATAAGTGAAAAGATCTTGACTGGGACCTAAAGCTCCAATACTCCACTCCTGTTTAATATAGCATTGGGTTATGTGCCACTCGCATTGCAGCCTTATATTCCTTCTGGCGAGGAGAGCATTAAGGTTAATTATAAATATTGGCATGCAAATGTACTGTATATGCTATTTTAAGTTTTTTAACAAATTCTTTTTCATTTTTATTTTTATTCAACACATAAACTTCCGTCTCACTGCAGTAGACCAAGTTTAAATGGAAGTCAAAGACATCACTTCACCTCACATGTATTTAATAAGTCTGATATTGAAAAGTGTTAACAAACATTAAGGCCTCAATTCTATATAATAAGTTCTGTGTGTATATACGATATAAAATGTATCGACTTCCTTACAAAGAATTATTTTTGTTGGTTATTTGTCAATGTTTAACAGCTAATACAGACCCATTTTTCACAGCTTTTTAATTCTTTTATTCCATGTATACGGCACATTATTGACAATTTAAGTTCATGAACTTTGCAAAAGAGACACAACAAATGCACAATAAGCGCTGAATGCATGGACAAAAACCCCCCCGTCTAGTACTCCGAGCAGATTAATTGAAATAGAGAGAACCCAGTGAGACTTATCAATACCTACTACATGTTGTCAACTTTACTTAAGAATATTTAATTTATAAAATTATACAAAGATATTGGAGTTCAATGTATTGCGTTTCATTTCTTTAACAGTTCTCAATAATATTTATTAAACTTGACTTGTATCTCAGAGTTCAACCTTACACCCATGAAGATATTACATGTACTTTACATATATATTAATTCAGTCAGTTCACTTGCTGAAGGACAGTGGTTTTCTCTGGGTACTCCATCTCTGCCATACTATTTTGGGAGAATTTTTCTATGATTATTTGTATATTTTTCAGCAATATATGTGAAGGAAGGTGGGAGTACTGGTTGTAAATAGCAAGCAAAACTTGTCCAAAATAGGAGATGCACATCTTTGATCAGTAATTTTGTTACATTTTTAAAAACTACCTTCTGCCTTAAGATTAGGAAAATTTATGATATGCTGGCAATAGCTAGTGTGTTCATTGCAAAAATACTGTATTGTGGTATTATCTTATACTTTTTGTGGGCAAGGACTGCTATATGTAATTTAATTTTTCAGTGTATCACTGTTGTTTTGGGGAATTTTAATACAAATTGGGGGAATATTAATAAACAAATTAGGAAATTTTAGTCATTTTTTTCCTAGGGGAAACTACAAAATAACTGTTGTTATACATGGCACTAATACAATGGGACTTACAGATTATACAAAGTATGTACCCTAGCTGTAAGGGACAGACTAACAGACAGACAGTCAAGAGTACAGCAACTACACTTATAAAAATTATGCTACAGCAAGTCTTACAAGAGATTCTGTGATGTGTTGATATTTACCAATGCAAAATACAGTAAAACCTTGTAACAAAGCCCCTCTTAACTTTTTTTCAGAATCTATTGACATTTTCCCGTGATACAATTAACAAACAGTTGAACACCTCTTAAACATAAAATCTATATTAATGAAACATGTATTGATAACTTTGGCACGTTGCTCATCATCAAAGAATTCTGAAGTCCAAAATTATCTTCTTCTTTTTTTGTCACCCTGAATTTATAGCCTTACCCACTTTATAATGCCAAAATCTGACTTAACAAATGATAATGATGAATAAGTTTTTCTGTAGAAACTTTTATCATCATCATCGTCATTATTAAACAAGGTTGTCAGACTATACTGACATATCCATCACAGACAATTTATCTAAAAATGTCAATTATAAATTTATCAGATACACGAATCCAAGATAAATCAATACTAATTAACGACCAGTCATGTCTATCACTAAATCAGGACAAGATATGCTGAAGTCAACTGAATCTTGATCAACAATATGACATTTTTTGTCAAAATAAACTAGATGTGCCATATTAATTAGTAATTAAAATCTTTTTTATGGATCTGAAAAAGTGAAATATTTTAATCAATCAAATAAAAGGTGGAAAAATGGATATTATGGATGATGTTTTATATGTCAGGACTATCAATTTCTCACACATGTGACATGGGAATCTAGCTTTTTCACTGGTGCTAGATTTCCCTGTTTGGCCTAACAACTGGGTCCTAGGGAAAACATGGCCAAGTCCTTGAAAGCTAATCTATGGAAAACTGAGCCAAATCTTTAAAATCTAAATTCAACACAATCTTTTACAAGTACAGTGTTTTATCATAATATAATGATTATTAAAACATAAAATTATATCTTTTCTAAAAGCCATAACTTTAAACAATTTTTATTTCTCTTTTCTATAATTGATTGATTTATCGGTACTGGTAATATTGATTACAATATAGTCAAGGACAAGTCTTAGTGACACAAATATTCTGGTATAATGCCAAACATAATGGCACAGCTAGAAGATTACTTATTGTTAAATCTTAATATATACCATGTTATATGACTATCAAAATTAAATATTGGTGAAATTAAAACAATTTATAAGTATTTATCAAAACATTGTAAATTACTCCTTATGTCAAAATAAAACATAAATTTTCAAGATTTCATCTTAAATTTTAGTTGATCAAGTTTGCTTAATAATGGCATTTATTTATTTTATCTATTATACATTTATTTATTACACATGTAAATCATTCTGTAATACAAATAAGCAACAACCATTTTCAACAGGATATGAAAGACAAAATGAATTTAAATACTAAAGCTGTAATCGAGAGACAAAACCAGAGGCTCAGTGTGGCTGAGCCTGTATTGCTCACCTGACTAAAATGCTTTTAAAGCAAATTTGTATTCCAGTGATGAACAAATGCACTGTTTATATCAGACAGAATGGCTAAGGAAATCACTGTAGAACTACATGTACCATTCACAGTTTTTTCAATCTGATTAAAATCACATCTCTCACTTGCTCCCCCATTTTTGATATAGGCGCGGAGTGGGAGATCTGAGGAAACACTGTTTAGGGGCATATATGAATGAGCCATTGCTGTAACATTTATTGTCCAATGAAATTTCAGCTTCCGAGATTTTGAAAGTGTTTTGCCTTTATTGTAAATGAAACGGGCAATTTGAATTTGTCAATCTATGTAAAGGACCTTCCATACATCATTCCCATAAAGTTTGGTTCAATTTGCTTCAGTAGCTTTAGAGGAGATAGCAAATATATGCTATTCCCATAGGGTTAAACTATGTTCTGTGCTGGCAGCCATCTTTTTTGGCGGATCAAAAAAATGTCCACAATCTAAGTAAAGAACCATCCATACATCAATTGATTCAATTTGCTTTAGTTGCTTCAAAGGAAATAGCAAATATATGCTTTTCCCATAGGGTCCAATGTGAAACAATGTTCTCCACTGGCAGCCATGTTTTATGTCAGATCAGAAAAATTTTGGCAATCTATGTAAAGGACCTTTTATACATTATTCCTGTAAAGTTTGGTTCAATTTGCTTCACTAGCTTCAGAGAAGATAGCATATATATGCTTTTCCCATAGGGTCCAATGTGAAACTATGTTCTGCGCTGGCAGCCATGTTTTTTGGCGGATCAGAAAAATTTTGGCAATCTATGTAAAGGACCTTCTATACATCATTCCTGTAAAGTTTGGTTCAATTTGCTTCAGTCATTTCTAAGGACATAGTCAAAAATGCTTTTTTCCCATAGGGTCCAATGTTAAACTACCTTTTGCGCTGGCAGCCATGTTTTTTGGCCAATCAGGAAAATTTTGGCAATCTATGTAAAGGACCTTCTATACATCATTCCTGTAAAGTTTGGTTCAATTTGCTTCCCAAGCTTCAGAGGAAATAGCATATATATGCTTTTCCCATAGGGTCCAATGTTAAACTATCTTCTGTGCTGGCGGCCATGTTTTTTGGTGGATCAGAAAAATTTTGGCAATCTAAGTAAAGGACCTCCAATACATCATTTCTGTAAAGTTTGGTTAAATTCGCTTAAGTCATTTCTGAGAAGATAGCCAAAATGTGTTTTTCCCATAGGATCCCATGTTAAACTACCTTTTGCTCTGGCAGCCATGTTTTTTGGCCAATCAGAAAAATTTTGGCAATCTATGTAAAGGACCTCCAATACATCATTCCTCTAAATTTTGGTTAAGTTTGCTTCAATAGTTTCAGAGGAGATAGCCAAAATGTGTTTTTCCCATAGGGTCCAATGTTAAATTATGTTCTCCGCTGGCAGCCATATTTTTAGGCGGATCAGAAAAATTTCGGCAATCTTTGCAAAAGACCTTCCATACATTATTCCTGTAAAGTTTAATTGAATTCGCTTCAGTCGTTTCGGAGGAGATAGCCAAAATGTGCGTTTTCCATGATAGGGCCCAATGTTAAACTTTGTTTGGCCCTGGCGGCCATTTTTTTTGGCGGATCAGAAAAATTTGGGCAATCTTAGTAAATGACCTTGCATACATTATTCTTGTAAAGTTTGGTTCAAATTGGCTCAGCGGTTTCAAAGAAGATAGCAAATATATGCTTTTCCCATAGGGTCCAATGTTAAACTATCTTCTGCGCTGGCGGCCATGTTTTTTGACGGATCAGAAAAATTTTGGCAATCTAAGTAAAGGACCTTCCTTACACCATTCCTGTAAAGTTTAGTTAAATTTGCTTCAGTCATTTCTGAGGAAATAGTCAAAAATGCATTTTTCCCATAGGGTCCAATGTTAAACTATCTTCTGCGCTGGCAGCCATGTTTTTTGGCGGATCAAAAAATTTCGGCAATCTAAGTAAAGGACCTTCCATACATCATTCCTGTAAAGTTTGGTTAAAATTGGTTAAGGGGTCTCAGAGGAGATAGCCAAAATGTGAAAAGTTTACAGACGGACTGACTGACTGACTGACTGACTGACAGACGGACTGACGGACGACGGACGCCGAGTGATGGCAAAAGCTCACATGGCCTTTAGGCCAGGTGAGCTAAAAAGATAATATGATATTGCCAAACTTTTGACGATATTAGCGTGATAATATTGCGATATTTCTAAATGAATATGCTTAAAAGATGTGGTAAATTTTCACTAGACTGCACTAAATTCAAACATAATAAAATTGAATTACAAAAATTCCAAATTTTATCAACTTATTGAAAATTCATGGCAAGACCACATGTTTAATCTGCTTAAAATCAATAATGATCAATACACTAGTGATGTAATTATTTTAAAGAATTTTTTTAAAGTAATAGGCAATATCATGATGTAAGCTTTGGTACAAGATATCGCCATTTGCAAATCCTTTGTGACAATAGTCACCATGATGATATATAATAACAACACTATTCACTATTAGATACCAAAATATTCTTAGGTTTTACATTTATTAACTATTTCGCAGAAAAAGTGTCAACTTCATGCTTGTAATGTTTTTCTTGAAACCATACTTATGCACTTTCCTCAACCGTCAACATGTTTAACAAGTACATGTACACTAACACACCTTATCACAATAGGGATTTGAACTTAAGCCATGAGAGGCGCTGTGATTTTTAAGCTGGTACTTAGGTCCCACAGTTTGATTGGACATATATATCTAGTCAGTCACTATAAAATCTTCAATTCATCTGTGGTAATGGCATTTCACAGTAGGCAACTAAAACATTGTAAAATTTCAATTTCTTTAGACTTGCCGGGGGGCTTTGGTGGCCAAGTGATCTAAAGTGTGCGCTTACAAAATATAGGACATCTCATTGCAATGTTGGAATCCCACTTGGGACATATCTTAGTCTGAGAAGGTTTGTCGGTTTGCTTGTTAAAGGTTGGGAAAACATGAAAATGCATGAGTTCTATCTGCATCCACAAATGGACCCACTTCATATCACTGAAAGAATCCTGATTAGGGTTTAAAACTCCACTCCTACTCTTCAGACTTGCTTCCAGAGACTACTAAAACTATTTTAGTTGTTAAGATATCAAGTTTCTGATGATTTTTTATAGTACATGATACAGCAAAACCTGGATTCATTGCCATTATTTGTTCATCAAAACTTTGGCATTATAAAAGGGTCAACAATAAAAAGAGACTTGTTATGAAAAACATAAAAGAAATGGATTTTGGGACTTCAAAATACTTTGCAGGTGTTATGAAAGTTTTCAAGGGGTGCTACAACAAGGTTTGACTGTGGCAATCAGTGAGATAGTAAAGTTAACAAACTGCATTACAACGAGGTATACTGTATGATATAAATTACCTCTGAATGTTGGTATAGCTTCCACAGATACAGGAGTTTTTCTTCTTCACTACATTGTGGATTAAGGCCATCTTCTGTCAATCTTCTGTCTATCTCTGCATGGACTACAGAAGGACTATCCTGAAACAGAGAAGATTACCAAACATTACATTGATGTTAATGATAGAACACAGAGGTGAAAGATTACATTGCAAGTAATGCAATGTTGGACTTTTTGTCTTCTTAATATATATACCTTGCAATTTTTACAAACTTTTTTTATAACAGAATATTGACATAGGTCCCTGCTTTTCATATTTAGTTTAGTTAATCTATTGTGATGTTATATTTTAACTTCATATTAAAGCTTTAATTAATCATCCTTTTTAGTAATCCATTGACAGAAATGAGAATAAAGAAGCAAAACTGTAGTATCTTTATACTAATAACATTTGAAATAATTTTCAAAAAAATGTATATTTGAGACCCACCCACCCAACCCCCTCTCTTGGTGGCCAAATGGTCTACATGATGCATGTTTATGGCACCTCTCAACGCCTTAGTTTTAATCTCACTCGAGACAGATTTGTCAGTTTGCTTGCCGAGTGATTTTCTGAGGAACTCCCTTTTCCTCCACCATACCTGAACTGACTGCCTTGACACAAGTGAAAGATTCTTGACTGGGGCATAATAAAACTCTATAACTTCACTTCACTTCTCCTATTCTTAAGTTTTAAGTTAAAATTAAAGTCTGTCCCGAGCCATTAGGCTCATCAGGCCAGTTTCGGTGGCGTTAAGCGACTGAGAGTACAATACTCTCCCCTGAATGGGACGCCGGTCCATCGCAGGGTTAACCCCTAGCATTTTGCTGGTACTCATTTATTTTTCAGCTGAGTGAACTGGAACAACATGAAATTAAGTGTCTTGCTCAAGGACACAACACATCGCCCGGTCCAGGGATCGAACCCACGACCTTCGAATCATGAGTCCAAAGCCTTAACCACTAGGCCACGCGCTTCCGCTAGGTTTTACGTTTTAAGTTTTACTCAACTCATTAATCAACAGAACATCAGGACATGACACACACAAAATTAACATCATACCAAGTATCACTTGTATACTCTTTATATACCTTAAAGACGGAAAATTCCCAATAACGTAAAAACATGCCCCGATATTTCTTAACGGAATAGCATTCAATTTTAAGTAGTGTTGTAAGTTCTCTAACATAGCTTAAGCTCCAGGTACGTTAACCATGATCTAGCTACTCAAATCCTATCTCTAAACAACAAGTACATGAGATAAAAATCCAGATTAAGTGATCTAAGAACCAGTGATTTTGTTTGCCTAAAATCACTACTGAATATATATAGATAACGGTAGTTTCACCTAGGGAAAAATACAATTTTCCAATTTTGCTGATAAAATTTCCAAAACAACACACAAGAAAATTACTGGTCCAAGAACAAGTGATTTTGTTTGCCGAAATTACTACTGAATATAGGTAGTTTCACTGGGGAAAAATGACTAAAATTTCCCAATTTTACCACTAAAATTCTCAAACACAACAGTGATGTACTAGAAATTAACTGGTCTAGGAATCAGCTAGATTATTTGCCTAAAATTACTACTAAATATAGGAAATATTGTTAAATCTTTGATATTAAGCTGCTTGCTATTAGCAGGCATGTCATAATGTAGTTTGCTATATTTCAGAATTTTAAGTTTCCCAAACTTAAAGGCAGAAGCTTAAGGTAGATATAAAAAAATGTAACAAAAATTGCTCCAAAAACTGAAAGTTAACGAAAGGTAAAACAAATAATTTTATGTAAATATTCAAAAACTTACTGGCCGCCATCTAATTTTTTCCATGTTAAATCATTTTAAAGTCATCTTATTTTTTCGGTGTTTTCTTTTCATTTTTCAAATTAATAATAAATGTTTAACTTGAAACCAGCACACACATTGTTCACTCTCACTCAATATAATTGCCTAACGCTTTACACACATATTATGTATAGTAAAATATATTTTATTTATGTGATTACAACAAATATGTTATGATTAGTAGAACCAGTGTCCTACAAATGGGGATTATTATGTATATGTCAGCGTTATAATACCCCAAGATTAACTATTGTTACTCAGAATGAACATAATCCATCTTTACTTACCGGTATATTTAATAGCACATAAAGGCGGTACCGGTATTTATAAAAGGAAAAATACTATACCGGTAATACTATAATACTAGCAAAGAAAGACTGATACATATACTTGTTTAGTCAAATACACTGGTCACTGTGACTAATAAGACACTGGTCACTCTGACTAACATAAACACTGTTCATAAGAGAGACAGTGGTCATTATGACTAACAAAGTAACAGCAAAGGCACTGGTCACATTGACTACCAAAAACACTGGTCACTGACACATGCAGACACTGGTCACTCTGACTAACATAAACACTGTTCATAAGAGAGACAGTGGTCATTATGACTGATAAAGTAACAGCAAAGGCACTGGTCACATTGACTACCAAAAACACTGGTCACTGACACATGCAGACACTGGTCACTGTTACCAATAAATACTGTAGTCACTGACAGACACCGGTCACTGTTACCAATAAATACTGTAGTCACTAACAGACACTGGTCACTGTTACCAATAAATACTATAGTCACTGACAGACACTGGTCACTGTTACCAATAAATACTGTAGTCACTGACAGACACTGGTCACTGTTATCAATAAATACTGTGGTCACTGACACATGCAGACACTGGTCACTGTTACCAATAAATACTGTAGTCACTGACAGACACTGGTCAACTTCAATTTGTATATCGCTTCCTACTAAAATTTTAATTTTGGTTGAAAAGGCCTAAAAATGACAGAATCTAACCACTGTAAACATTGTGACTAACACACTGATCAATCTGATTTTGCTGCTATATTCCTTACTACAGCAGCTCAGTTGGTAGAGTGCTCGTACAGTAAGTGGGATGTCCTGGGTTTGAACCACAAGGTCTGACCTAAGTGCATAGTGACTGTTCTTTTGCCAAGCACTTGTCATTACGAAATGTAAGTCATAGTTCTTTTGGATGGGAACTTGAAATAGATGAAGTCCTGTGTCATGGCAGGCGTGGCACTATAAAAAATAATGCCATCAGCACAATGCAGGCAAAATTTCTGCACCTTGACTATAACTAGTGACATCTCCATACAAGCGAAATAGTTAAACACCATTACTCAACTCAACTCTGACATATTCCTTGATTCTAACAATGCTGTTCGATCTGGACAGATATTTTTGTTGCATGATTCATCATTTTGATTTTTAAACTCTATCATGCATACAACATTTAGTTATGTAGTTCAAAGGTCAAGGTCACATGATCAAATCATAATTTTCATGTCCAAATATCATATCTTCTCCATTATTTCCACATTTTTAAATGGATATCCATCTAACTTGACACAAATGCATATTCGAATAAGATTTCTATCACTTAAAACAGGACCTTGCAAAAGCAAAAACAAACTCAAAAAAGGAACATTTCGTTTTGTGATGGTTACGTTCATTTCAGCAGGGAAACCTTATATTTAACAAGAATAATGCTGGAAATCAATACAAAGATATACATGTAAGTGAAACCATCATATAAATTCCTACCATAACTGAGTAAAGCTTATGTACCCTGTAAAATACCTAATGGTTATGTATTCTGACAAGTTAAATCTGCACTACTTTTTATATATACTTTATATATACACAGCATGTCAACTTTAAATAGGCAAACAACATTGACCTGTTCGTTTGAACTTTAATTTAAATATCTACTATGGATGAACACATTAATGTATAGGGAACACAATTACATAATGGGGAAACTTAAACACTTGTATTGTGTATGTAACAACTGCCAGTCCAAACACTACCAAGATACTGGATGGATTCTCCTATATGAATATTCCAACTAAAAGATCAAGCAGACAGGTCAATGTTGTTTGACTATACCATGTAAAGTACAGTATATACTCTGGGAATGTTTTAGGAGTTTTACCGAGTTTATCTAGTTCTTATCTGTACAAATCCAAATATACTACGGCAGGTAAAAGGCGCTTAGATAAATATGAACATCAATAAAATACTTATCATTCAACAATGTTTTACTTTGAAAGTTTTAAAACTTGTACAGATTTACAGCACTGTAAGGTACTTAAGACGGATCCTAAAGCAGGGCGTGTTCAAGATGTTTATTTTTTCCCTTTTAAGTCACATGGACATGTTACATCAAACTTTCACTTTGGATCCTCAATGAAAAATGAAAACAGTGACCATCACCACTGCATTTAAAGAGGTTTCATTATAGTTGAAAGGTTTTCACTATTAAAGTCTAAAAAAAATAAGTGTGTTTCCGCTAACCTGACCAAACCTAATTTGTGATGCAAACCCTATAGTTTTTATCATAATAAATTAGACAAGCACCGTTAAAGTTGGCATTTTTGCCCCATATGGTCAATGTAAAAAATAATTGCCTACCTACCAACAATATTTCTAAGAGCTTTATCCGAGAAACATACTTTTTCATTGGCCTTATACTTGTTTTTCATGTTAAAAGCTTCATGTTTACTTTTGGTTAACTTGGCCTCAAGAATAGAATGGTTACATGGTAGACACCAGGATATACCTTTGGACACTTTCATCTAGAAGTTCAGTAATTTGAACCTGTGAATGGGTAAAGCAAACTCTTGAATGTTGCCCTAGGTGGTTGTCAACTACTGTTTGATAAGATTTAAATACATTCTGGCACTTTTAAGTTTATGTGACAAATCAAAGTGTGGCTGTCACCAAATACAATGAGAATATGATGCAAATTTCAAGCATAGGTATTTGAGTTTATTTCCAAAGTCCAAGGGCCATAATATAAAACAATCAACAAACAGAACAAAATTTAAACTTGAGCTATAACTTGTCAGGATGAAGCAATGTACCAAACATCAATGAATATCAAGAACATTACAAAAAGTGTGGAAAACTTGAGTATTTTTATCAATTCTAAGGGCCATAACTCAGCAAAGATTCAATGGATCAGAACAAAATTAGGTTTATATTGATAATGTACAGATACATATATACAATGTACAGTCCAACCTGCCTTAAAGGCCACCTCTATATAAGGACCACCTGCTTATAAAGGCAGGTAGAATTGTATCCCAACTGTTCTTTATTCATGTTATTAGAATCTGTATATAATGGCCACCTACCCATAAAGGCCACTTTTACTGGTTCTCTTAATTGTCCTTTATAGACAGGTTTGACTGTATAATAGTATTTACAAATTTCACCAATGCTCTCTATCATATAACCCCCACCGTTCTGATCATTACATAGCAAAATCAAATTATAATACATGAAATGAAAATTAAATTATCAAATTAAATATATAAGTATCTCAACTAAGTTTAAGTACCGGACAAGATGACATATCTGTACTTTAAAAGCCAATTTAAAACTCAATTGACTGAAACATTTAATTATATTTATTAATCAATATAATAATCCCATTAACGGCACAATGAGCTCAGATTAAAAATGGCTTCAGTACCGAGATCTCAAGAACATGTTTTACTTTAAATTTACATTTACGTTTTACTTTAAATTGAAATTTTGATTCAATTCCAAAAGTAAGACAATTGGCGAAATAAAGTAAATAGACGTCCAAACTAAAACACACTTTCTACCTGATTTGCGATTTGTAAAAGCTATTGTTAACTATACATAAAGGTAATTTACTTTTTACCCATGAGGAGTTTCCATAGTCTAGCTCTAGATTAAAATGCACTTTGGCACCTGAATTTCTAAAGATTGTCAAATAGTGAAGTAATGGTTGGTAAAGCCGAGGCATAAACCATAAATATAAGATAGTGCTAATTAAACAAAAATTATGTCCAGTAAGTCAAGGGTAAAAATGGTGTTTCTAAGTCATTAAATATAACATTGCAGTCTACTTTAGAATAAATAAACAAACTGCAAAATAAAAACCAAAATGTACTTTTTAAAATCACTAAATCAACAAAATTAATTTTTATGTTTTAATATTTGGAGAAAAACACTCTAAAGAATGTTTGAGAAAATGTATAAATTCCTTATAGATATATATAAGAAAATAAAAAATATATACACTGTAGGATTTAGATGGCATTATCTGATAAAAATCTTTAATATGACTGCAATGGCTTGAGAAATCTAATGGGCTTTTGCTCTCACTATAACACAAGGCTCAAAATGCCTTGTGGCATTTCTTTGTTATTTACAGTTGGTGGCAGAGTGGTCTAAAGCACCTTCTGACCTACAGATCACAGTGCCTTTTACAGTCATAGGTTGGAATATCATGCAACAGATCCCCAAGTGGCAGAGTGGTCTGAAGAACCCAATGACCTCCAGATAACAGTGCCTTTTACAGTCGTAGGTTGGAATATCATGCATCAGATTCCCAAGTGGCAGGGTGGTCTTAAGAACCCAATGACCTCCAGATAACAGTGCCTTTTACAGTCATAGGTTGGAATATCATGCCAGCAGAAGCCTTAGTGACAGTGGTTTAAAGCACTTACTTACAGATTACAACCTACCCTTTTATACATGTAAGTTAGAACCCACTTACAAATCACAGTGCTTCCTACAGTCTTAGATAAGAAGCCCCTGCCAACAGATCCTTGGGCGAGAAAGTATGTCAGTTAACATGCTGATAGTTGGTGGTTTTTTCTCCAGTTTCCTCCACCATCTCAATATTTGTTGTGAAAGGGACAAAACACAAGACATCTCTATTAATCCAGTATGCACTTATAGCTAGGTTTCCACAAATTTAAAATGTTTAGTAGCCAAATTTTCACAATTTGTAAAAATTTAATCCTTTTAAAAGATTCACAAATTTGGTAAAACAGATTATTTTTTAAAAGAATTTCTCAGAAAAAAGCAGCAATTTTAGATTACCAAGAGTGAAATAGCCAATTGTGATTTTGGCATCCCAGGAACAGAAACAGCCTATGGTGATTTTGGCTTCCAGGAATGGAAACAGCCTATGGTGATTTTGGCTTCCAGGAACAGAAACAGCAATGTAAAACAATATTTACTATACCACGTATTAAACAATGTTTAAATGCTTGTACTTTAAAACAATAAAAAAATTTAATGTCAAGTCATTCTGTTAGAGATCTATAATTTCAAAATACTATACATTAAATTGATTTTGCCACTCAATCGTCGCTAAACAATAAAAGACTGGGTCATTTGAGTACAAATACAATACACATATATACAAATGTATGATTACATATATAGAACTCTTCAATAAAGACGAGAAGATAAGCATGATTAATGTCTTCATGTTTTAATTGGACAAAATCCAATACACAAATTATTATACATGTACTACATTAAAATTGGATTGATATTTTAACTCAAAACCTATTGATACTTATATCAATCAGTTAGGAAGAAATTAAACAGGTGCTCTTTTCTCATTTGGTAATACTGTTCAGTGTAAAAATTAATATGTTAACCAGCTTCAATAATCTAAGGTGTCATGATGCCAGGGTTTGAGGTGAACACTTTTTCTCACAAGAAGGCTGACCAAAATAAATTTGCAGAAAACACTGTTCTTGTCAAATTTGTCCAATAGTAAATTAGAATTAATTAGAATGACTGATTTATTGATGGATCAATTGATTGAATGGGGTTTTACATGCCAGCAAGAAATATTTCACTTATATCAAGTCTTAACCAGCTATAGGTAATTTAGTAGAAATTTTGACTTTGCAGTGTACTCAGGACAATGTGCAAAGAGGTTCTTTAGCATGCCATGCCATGCCATGGTAATGGTTGTGGTATTGTTTTTAGGTATCTTCGAAAGCACATCATCAGTGTTCATTCTAGAAGAGACCAATCATCAGTGTTCATTCTAGAAGAGACCATGAGGCAATTGATCCCTTATTTTGCCAAATGACTCAATTATTAAATCTCTAGTGGACCATATTTAACATTACATAAAACCAAAAGTATTTTAGAAGAGAGTTTTTGAAAATTATCCCTTCTTAAAAATCCTAGATTGAACACTGCAGCCTCATGACTTTCATTTCCATTTGCTGAGTGTTTGGTAAAAGAAGGAAAAAACAATCACTATCTACTTTCAAGTCTTGGTCGAACATGGCTGGGGTTTGAAGCCTGACCTCCAAACATACAAAGCAAGCACTCTATAAACTAAGCTACCACAATGGTTCTATAAGAATGAGAGTAAAAGAAAACTTATGATATTTAAACATCAGTTGATCATGCAATGATGCAAATAAGTTATCATTCTATTCCGGGTGTCAAAAATTACCATTGGCTACTCATTTATGCAAAATTCTTTCAAAAAGTAACTTATTTGAGCAAATTTTTGAAAAAAAATGCTCTGAAAAGGACAACATTTTCAGAAATTTTGGAAATCTGGCAACTAGAAATTTTAAAATTGTGGAAACATACCATAGTGATTCCACGAGAATATGAGAGTAATAGAAAACTTGTGATATTATAAATGTCAATTGATCATGTAAATTAGTTATCACTGTATTGATCTTTCTATGTCCTAAACCAATAACTGTGATAAATAAATCCATATTGGTCTTTAATTTGTGACTTTAATATCCCCTATATTCAATGTGAAGGTGGGAAATTCTGTGTAAGATAAAAATGGTAATGCTACTAACGGTGTTTTTGTTAATCTAAATAATCCAAGATTGGATGGTAACTCTGACAAAGTAGGTGATCAATCAGAAATTGAAAATCTAATACAAACATTGTTATCATCGCCAGATCCTAAAATCTTTAATCCAAGAATTCAACTTAGAATAATAAATTATCTTGTATAATACAGGGAAGAATTTTGTAACAAAAAATGGAACAATGTGACTACTGAAATTGCCACTGTGATCAAATATATTGGCAAGTGGCACACAACATTTACCTGTCCGCTTGACCTTTAATTTAAATATTTAGGATGGACGAGTTCATTTATATATAGGGATCACATGTGTTAATTGTGTCTTCATAACATGAACATTAATCAAGTGTTGTTTATATATTATGAGTAATTGCAAATCTTAAAGTTACCTGTGTGTTGGGTGGACCCATCTGTATGAATATTCCTAATGAAAAGTCAAGCGGACAGGTCAATGTTGTTTACCTATATCAGCTTTAAAACTAAACAAATATCATGAAATCTACAATGACAAAGTAACAACAAACTAGCTGGGTACCAGTTTTAACTGGTTTGTAAATTTCAACTATGTATGGTGTTTTTAAAGTGCACATCCTAACTGGAAAAAATCTTTAGTTTGTTGAAGGCAAACAGAAACTGAAAGAAGAAAATATGTATGAACAACAGTAACATGACAGATAATTGGACACAATACAAATCAATGACAGCGCCCGTAATATTAAAAAAACCTGGGGAAGACCAAATACACCATATAATACTATAGGGTTATTGAGCTGATATTGTGAAATATTGTCCCAAGTTGACTGGACATTGCACGAGCTTGCGAGTGCAAATTTCGAGTCAACAAGGGACAATATTTCACAATATCAGCTCAATAACCCTTTTATTATATAGCAAAATAGATTTTGTTTACTTCCCACTTGTATTTCATCTAAAATACCATTTTGTTTTACAATACATAAATATTGCATTAGTTCTTGTATTCGGATACAAGAACTAGTGCAATACGACAACAACTCAGCGATGACGTTTTCAGCCATGTAACAACAATCATATGGCGTCATAAACAACAGCGTCATGTGACAAAGCGTGCAATATGAAAAATCAACTCAGGAATCCTCGGACTGGAGCAAAGTTTGCATGCAAATATCGAAATTTATTGCATGTTAACACTTAAAAGACTTTAATAGAGAGAATGCATGGGGACAGCAATAGATTTCTAGACTCCTGTTGAGTGGGCACAAATCATCCTGAATGACCAAAAGGCATGTTCAACACTTTCAAATTTATGTTGTTGTTGTTCTTCTTCTTTATACATCTTCAAGGTTTATACTTTAAACTTTGTACTTTACTTATGTACTCCCAGCAGGTGTGGTCAAGCTATCACATACCAGTGTCCAGGTAGAGATATTATAAGTAGTCAAGATTTCACCTACTACTGTCCAGATATATGGTAGATTATATAAATGGTTTGTTATGATTTCAGTAATACTCAGCCAGGTATCAACAAAGTATTTAGTATAATAACAGTTAACTTTCATATGATTTATCTTTGACATTGATGACTTGGCTGAAAACCAAATACACAACATAAGGACTATCACAATCTCAGCCCAACCTGATGATATTGACATAAAATAACAACACACAAATAATATATAACGTTTCCTCAGTAAGATAATTAACTTTGCAGACAGAAACTACTTAACTCAAGGGTTTCATTTTGTCCAACCTTTAGACCTTGCAAAAACTAGACATTCCAAATAAAAAAGTGAAGGAATGGATGTAATCTATTCCCAGAGCAGGTTTCCGTTTGTGATAACTAAAATCACTGTTGGCTACTTATTCCTGAGAAATTCCTTCAAAAAGTCACCTACTTTAGTAATTAAGAAAAATAAAAGGACAATGTTTTCACAAATTTAAAAAATTTGGGTACAAATAATTTTAAAATTATGAAAACTAGCCCAGTCAAGACATTTCACTGATTTTGAGACATCATCAGCTATAAACGAAGATAAAAAAAGAGTATACTGAAAATGTTCAGCAGATCAGAAGTTTTTGTACCACACTTGTAATGTCTTTTTCAGAAGACCACATGAGGCAAGTGACTGTCATTTAGAAATGTTCAGCTAGGGTGTGGCAAAACATAAGTCACTACCAATGTTTAAGTGTCAAGACATATCCCCATCCTGGAACTGAGCCTTTTCCAGAAGTAGACCTTCAACTTGTGGGGCAACCAATCTACAACTCAGTTAATAAAATTAGTAAATCAAAAACAAACATATTAGTACATGTTCAATTATAATTGCAAAAGCAAAGTAAAAACTTTGAAAACTGACAAATTAAGTTGGACAAAAAAGTCAAGTGAACTTCAATCAGAGAAATGAGGCTGGGTGCTCTGGAAGGGTAAGCCCCTCATGTCCAGGTATCTACATCTGCTGTCTGTGAAATCAAAATTTAGAATGAGGAACATGGAACAATAGAATTCAAATATATCCGGTATAATTCTAGGGTCAGAGTCTGCAAAGATATAGACATTCAAAATCAATAAAACTGCAATTTACTCAGTGAAACACAAATAAAGTCATAAAAAGTTAATTTGATTTAGTACATCTGAACTAGCATACAACTGTATGGAGTAAGGTCTTTCTTATTCAATTTCTTTTAAAAAGCGAGTTAAGCTGTTGCAGTCTTTATAGAATGTGACAATATTTTGCTACAAAAGTAAATTGGATGTATTCATGTTTTGTTACGATTCATGTAACATATGTGAAGTTTTCTCTTAAACTGAAAGGCTACATTGGATGTTTGAATCAAGCTTCATATCAAGCTTCTATACATGTAGTAATTGTTGATTTTAAAAATGTTTATTAACCTTTTTACAACAGATTACCACAGGTATATATATATATATATACTTTTAACAGAAGTTTGTAGTTTAAGGCACACACCACACACATACCCCCAAATGCATAATTATGATATTACAATGAGTTAATTATTTTGTGAAATTTGACATTAATATTTTAATTCTAATAAAAAATTAAAATCAAAGTACCAGGTAGTATATATATAAAGTTATAATTGATTTTCATCTGGGTAAAACTCACATAATTAGAACATAAATCAATATGTACAATAGATCTGATCTAGAGTTTCATCAGATTACAACAAGTTAGCATGTAAGGTATCAGATTTAATCATAAAAATTCAAAATTAAAACTTTAAAACCTAGAAAACAATTAAAACATACATGTACTACCAATATATATACAGGTGTAATTTTCTCCCTCAGTTAAAGAAATCACTTTAAATCAGTCAATTTCTTCAGGCATACATCATATTAAAGGTGTTTATGGATCTGGATGTCCGTGTAAATTTTGGTAAAATAAGGCTTATTACTAATATTTAAAAATAAAATTCTGAATATTTCATAATTTGTATGAATTTTTGTGTCAGTGTGCACTGATTGTCTGTCTAAATGGAATCTTGAGCTTATTTCCTTCAGCTAGTTTCTTCATGCACACATTTATATTACTGTAAAGGTTTTTTATTGATCTGGATGCCTGTGTGAATTTTGGTTAAATAAAGCTTATTATTATTTGTGAAAATTAAAATCCAAACTTTCATCACTGTGCACTGTCTGTGATTTTTAGCATATTGCCTTCAGTCAATACTTCATGCACATATATATATTAAAGGTTTTTATTGGTCTGGTTGTCTGTGTGAAGTTTGGTCAAATGAGGCTTATTAATAATATTTTTAAAATAAAATTCTAAATATTTGTATGAATTTCTGTGTCAATGTGCACTGTCTAAATGTAAATTTTCAGCTTATTGCTTTCAGTCAATTTCTTTAATTTTGCACATGACTTTGTATACATGTTTATTTAAGTTTTTCATTGATCTGGTTGTCTGTGTCAATTTTGGTGAAATAAGGCTTATTATTAAAAATAAAATTATTATAAAAACTATTTGTATGTATTTTTTTTTTGTCAGTATGCAGCTGCCTTTGTGGTTCTGGGCTTATTGCTTTCAGTATACAAAGTTTATATCTCAGCTAATCAAACTTTTTTTTTTGTTACATTAGGAAACATTTCACCTGAACTATCTGTCTGACCGTCTTTAGGATGGTAAATTACTTTTTGATATTGCTACCATTGTAAGTAACTGTTAAGGCAGAAATGTTTGGATGATTTATTTTGTACAATATCGCATTAAAGAATTGATGTCAGTGCATTGTATCTTTATATTTACTGATATTGGATTCATTTCCACAATAAAATTTTTAATAGGGTGTATCGACCTATAATGTAGGGGTGGCCCAATATACTGAAATACCAATATATATGTCATTCAATGAAATGTAACAGCAAGGGTCAAACTGGGGATCAAACCCAGAATTTCCCACACTTTAGACAAGTGATCTACTGCACGAGCTACACAAACCATCTCTCATATTATTTTTGAGTTCTCAACAAATTGAACAATTCCACACACGAGAAACCTCATCCAAATTCCCTCTGATGGACTTTATATGGCCAACACTTACCAGACTCCTTCACTTCCAAGGGCAACATTGCCCAACAAACTGTATCAGGAAGGAGAATAAAAGCAAGTCAGACCCAGGACCTCCCGCACTATAGACTAATGCTCTACTTAATTCTCTACAGAGACTTCCAATGATAATTGATATTAATATATTTAATTCATAATTATTATATCACATCTTTTAACTGATGCTGATCATTGCTGTAGTCATATGGCAATTGACAAACAAATCAAAATTACACGACAATCATTTTTTAATTAATTAATTTATTTATATTATTATTCAATATTATTATTTTTAAGCATCTATTTTATTTTATTCTAAATTTAAATTGACTTTAAATTATTTTAAACGAGAATTCTTGTGCAAATTACTAAATTCTGCAAATCTTAAGTGAAGATAAATTGTGAGAAAAATCTGAAAAATTAAAGGAGCTTAAATTGTGCAATTTAATATTTAAGGTATTTGCAAACATTCTTAATCCTAAAATACTTCTTAAATGCAAGTAAAATCAATCAAATCAACAATTAAACAGGACACTATCAAAGGGAATTATGACAGCTCAATACAAATGGACATGTTTATGCTTGCATGAACCAAAGATTTATTAAGAGATAAATAGTTGACAAAATAAAAGATATAAATAAAAAAATTAAAATAGGATAACTTTTTATCACTTTTTGATAAAGATGCACTACATAGGGTTGGCATTTTTTCGCATGTTTAAGTTACCAACCAATTATCACATAGGTTAACACAATTAGCATATTATTAGGGCTATATCGGCTCTGCGCACTCACGTGTGAAATATAGAGAATGCTAATAAAAACGTAAACTTACCAGTAATCTTGGAGTTTCTGACGATGCCATTGCATCAGGCGTCCTAAATAACTAATATAAAATAAATATCCACATATTGAATGAGTCTGAACCTCAGTTAATAAACAAACAGTTTAAAAGCGTATATATTCATCATATGTTTGTTATTGCCGCCGGTCGGGTCCTCCCGAAGTCGCCATTTTCAAACAATTCTTTACCAACCATATTCATACGCGTTTCCTGTTTTACCGAGAGCGTCAATTATGTCATTTATGTAGATTTTTTAAACATAAATTATATTTGGCATTTTAGATTGTTTTCACTTTTTATTTTTTCTCAACAGTTGACTAAAATAAAATTTATTTTTAATGTAAAATTTTATTCTTCACTAAAACCGGACTATTTTAATTAAGGGAATCTACTCTTCCTCAGACTGCAAATTAAAATCAGAACAGGTGCGAGGAGTTACTTCCCTTTGTTCTGATACAGATGTTGGTTTCAAATGCTCACCTGCTCACAGTGCACTTTTGTCGACTTCTTTTTATTTGGTTTTTGATTAAAGAAGACATTCGACAAGAAAATACAGCTCGTGTTACTTTTCATGATAATGATGATTATATAGCCTGTTTTATTTAATATGTCATGCCAATTAATATATGCCACACATTTTTGAGAAATAGTTGAGATTTCATGTGGTTGTTAAATGGCATTACATAATGTATTGATACCGAAGCAAAATAGATTTTGCTGTGTGGGTTGAACAAAAATGAAAATAAACTACTACGGTTAATAAATTAATTCGGAAGAGATCATTCAAGAACATAAAGGGCTAGAGTTTTTTTAAATAGTCTTCCAAAAATGCGTGAATCAGGCGTGACATTCAAGTACTGACTAAATACGTTCCAAAACAGCTTTCCCACAATCCACTCAGTGAAGGCGAATGTTTTTTATTTGAACACATAGCTTATCATTAGTTTTTCCCAAAAATAGTTAAAGGATACAAAACTGACTACGTATTTCTAATCTTATTATTATTTATACTTACCGACATTGGTGATCTTAGAATATAAAGTATCACGCATGGTTACCACATTTGGAAGGCACACAAATAATAAAATACATGGGTCACAAATTCTAGTTTTTATAAAACTTCACATTTATTTAAAAAGGTAAAGACCCCATGTACTATACTGATCTTTTTCCAATCAATTGACCAGTAAGCTTATTTTGATTCTTGTTAGACATTCACAGCAACTTGAAACTGTTTTGACAGAGATGACATGGACCAGGTTGCAAATTTCACACTTGGTCTTATACAATGTTAGCACGTCTGCTGCTTATTGAAATATTAGTCTTGCCTGCCGTTACCATAGGGGTGTTTTGAAAAGGTTCAAAACATTTTTATTTCATTTTTTCGCAGTACATGACTCCTCAACTTCGAGACTATGGGCGTCTAGTTGCTAGTTATGAATTTCATTAAGGTGTGTCAAAGCCAGATTTCTTTGTGATTGACTAGATCAACATCTCCAAGCAAACCGGATTTGGTTTACAACTGTACATTATTAACTATTGTTCTGGTCTATATAATAATTTTCAGAAGTCTGGTTAATGATTTCAATATTTGTTCATTGTCTGTCAAATTTCTTATTTCATACTTCTTAACCTTGTGACCTAAGTTTGTCAAGTACTGGTACGTGCTTAAACTGATTGATTGCATTTTTGTGTAGTGAAATTATGGTTGCCATTCCTAATTTAACTTTTAGGTTGGTGTGCAGTAATAGTGCTTAACATCAATTCAAGATTCTTTTACTTATGCTAAGATGGTTAGCTTTGAGATAGTGGAGGAAACCAGTGCTTGGTAAATAGTGCCAACCGTTGGTAATTTTTTTGAGATGATTTTCATCTCCTGTCCATATTAGAGCTGTAAAAAGCTTAAAGTACTAGAATAGTCTTTCCGATGAGACTCAAAACCAAGGTTCCTTTTCTTTGTGCATGCTAAAGACATCTCTGTAGAGTTTAAAAAGAGTAGGCCATCTGTGGCTGCTACAGAGTACACCTAAAACGTAAAGTAATTGAAAAGACTCAGCAAGATAAGAAGTAAGCAAACTGACAAACTTTCTTGCACTAAGATCTGTCTAAGTTGAATTTGAATTTGAATCTGAGCAGCGAGATTCACTGTAATCCATAAGCCAGTATTTTATATTAGACCATTCCCTCATAGAGAGCACAGAGAACAAATCAAGGTAAAAATTCATATTGATGTCACATGCATTTGACTAACATATGTACCTAGGCCCTGTGAACTCTTAGAGTGCTAGCAGGTATTACCACAGGTGTTGTAATCTTAAGCTTCCAATTATCCTCTTGGTTAGATTCATATAGGACCAGTGAATGGACAGATGTAATATGGCAAATGATACAAGGAAACAAGAGGAATCCAATCAACATGTCTAGGTGTAATAGAAGCATACAGAACAGAAAATTGGTGGAAAACTTGCAAATGCAAATGTGAAGTAGATATGCCTGTAGAAATATAATGTTGTTGGTTATACAATATCCTATGAGTAACTGAAGCTTGAAAACATTTAACATTGCTAAATGGACAAAAATGGAAAGATAGCGTTACAGCCTTATGCACCTTCTAGTGAGGAGAGAATTAAGGTTTAAGGTAAGGAAAACATTCACACTCTTACCCTTTCTGGGTCATCAGGAGGATTTAACTCCTTCATATGTGCAGATCTGAAGGGCCTTCACTCTGGCATGATGCATACCAAACTTCATCAAATTTGGCCACACAGCTTTGAAGAAGATTAAAATGTGAAAAGGTAATGTGTGACACACAGCACAAATGAAAGGTGACAAAAGGGGATGGGTCAAAGTCACAAACAGCCTTTGGCTCCAGTGAAGTGGTTCAAATAATTTTGAAGGAAATCTTATATCAAATTCCAAAGAAAAACAACAAACACATATTTCCTTATTGCAGGTTTTTATTTCTGCCGCGGATGCACATAACAAGTCAATACCAACATTGATAAAGCTGTACAACCATTAGTTACAGATCACATGATTAAGTTGCTATGGCAACATAAATACATTTAATATATTTATAATATAATAACATAGATATATCTTAACAAATAAATGACTTGGAGATAAATCATGAAGTTATACCTAAGTTTGTAGTATATTGATACAAGTATTGCACACTCCTGAAAATAAATGTTTGCATACGCACACACACACGTAGCAGCTGCATGAATTACTTAATGTTTCAATGTTTCTTGATCAAACTAAAACTAGATATATGCAAAGTGAAAGACACCTTACAAATTCAACACTAATGAAAATGGATGTTTAGCATCTTTAAAACCCATACAGGGTATGTGATTCTGACATAACAATTTTTAATTGGGATCATAAATCTACAGCTAAACCTTGTTATAATGCCTATCTATTAATTTGCCAGCATTCTTATCGTCATACTATTTTGAAGCCAAAAAATTCATTTCCTTAAGTTTTTTTCTTTATAGGGCTTCAATGACATAATGTTGACCCCTTATAATTATACAAGTACCACATTTTTAGTTATTGTATTTGTAAGGTGACTTATTTCGGTGATTTTTTTTTCAGTTGTCATGTCTACATGTTCTGTGTCATTCAATGATTTTTTTTCTGTTTGATGCAAACTAACACACTCCATGTAATGGCATCTAGTAGCAGAATAACACTTTAGTTTAACACTCTTAATCTCAAATAAACAAAAACTCTAAAATAAAAATTCAACAAAAACATAATAACACTTGAAAAAATAAACAAATGATGCTTAAAAATATAAATTAACATAATACATTTGACCATTAGATGGAGACACATTCCAAATTAACAGTTGATGGACCACCAGAGGGCGACACATTGTAAATTAACAGTTGACCACCAGAGGGCAACACATTGTAAGTTAACAGTTGACCATCAGAGGGTAAGACATTGTAAATTAACAGTTAACCACCAGAGGGCGACATATTGTAAATTAACAGTTGACCACCAGATGGCGACACATGCTACATTAACAGTTTAATGGCCACCAAGGGATGACACATTCCAAATCAAAAATAAGTTGTCATGATATAAATTGAAAGTTTCGTAATGTAATCCCTTTGCATTTATAGAAAAATCAAGCCCACACATAATAACTAACAATTGACAATTTACTGAAATTTTTATCTATATACACCAATTTTGGGAATTCTGTCAAATTCGCTGACTATCATAAATGCAAAATGTCATCAATATCAAATTTATTTATCACTATATGGCAAATTCGTCAAGTTAACAAAAATATGAGATACACAAAAAGGGAGATAACTGAAAGTGTACAAACCACTTTAACTTCAGAATTTTAGACATCAATCGCAATGAAATGGAATGTTTCATCTCACTAAAAATTTAAATGAAAATTCAATAAATTAATAATTACTGACCATAAACATCTTGACTTTCTGACTTCAAGCTGATCATTCAATAAAAATATTATCTTATCCTTTAAGACCAAATCTTACGATACTAACTCCATTGGTGTAAAATGCCCAAACAACTTACACTTTAATCAGCCTGTACTTCATGTAAAATTCCTTTCAGAATGACGTCAAGCTAAATATAAACTTAATTCAAGAGCATGTCATTATATCCATCAATATCACAATTCCTATTACAACTGGCCAGTTTTTGAATTGCAAATAGTTTACCAATAAAAACATACAAAATTAAAGCAGATGATTGAAAGTGAAAACATGAAATAAATATAAATGACCTAATTGTATGGTAATTACCCTTATTAATCAATCAAATGAATCAACCCATGTAAGGACTTTGTATCAAATGATTACCTTGTAAACCAATCACAGCAAACAACCCATGTTAAATCTTAAATCACATGATAACATTGTTAACCAATCACAGTAAACGATTCATGTAAGGATATTATATCACATGATCACCTTGCCAACCAATTAAAGTTAACAACCCACTTCAAAGCACATGATTACCTTTTCAACCAATTAAATTAAACAATTCATGTACTGTGTTGTATATATGGCTAATAATTTCAACCAATAGCAGCATCTCAAGGATAAGAACAAAAGCATAGAACACCAGAGTCTGACTAACAAATACAAATTTAAGTAACCAAAGTAAATGTATAAACTAAAGAAAAATATAAAATAAATATCACAGTTGTCATGGTAATACATTTACGCCAATGAGGGTTCTAAAATTTCTCTAACATTACATTATGAAGAAATTACAAATAATGCAAATACATGTTGTACCGTGCTTCATGTCATAGTTCATTGACCTTGTTTTCAAAATGAATGCAAATAATTTATGCAAAATTGCAAATAATAACTTTATGTCCAGTTTGCACCAAGTTTTTATAATGAAATTGCAAAATGTATGTATTGAATTGCTGATCCATATTTCATTCAAATGATTCATATTCTTCAGCCAAATGAATTTATTCAAAGGCTTTTAGTAAAACAAAACATAATGGATTATTTAATTCTTTAGGACAAGAAGAGTGGAGCAATAGAGTTTTATGCCCCAGTCAAGATTCTTTAACTTATATTGAGGCGGCAGTCAGTTCATGTGTGTATCCGAATCTTTGGTTTTGTAAAGATTACATAATTTAATAACTGTTAGTGATGTTAGATAGTTCACTGCATGTAATTGCCAGTCATAACAAATAAAGCAATTAAAAAAGCAAATATTGTATCATCAATAATAATTTAACAGGCAAATAATGGATACAACCTGAATGTTTTGTAACATTAAATAAATAAATAAATACAAAATCTTAATAAAAAATCTCTTAATAAAGCCACACTCACACTCACACATACATGTTCATACATGCTCACCCCCTTTAATACCAATAGTAATGAGCTTTGAGTTACCCAGTCCTTTTTTAACCAGCATTTCTAATTTGTTCAATTTTCCAACATCCACAATCATTTGATTTATCATAAGCAAAACTACTTGACTTTTAACTTATTTATAAACACATTTACATTTTAAAGCATTTTGTTATCAACCCCCCCCCCCCCCACCCACCCACCTATTTGTGATTTATTCAATTTCTACCATCCAATCAAATAACTTTTAAAAAGCAGCACTAACTGACTTTTAACTTATCAATTGACTAAAACATTTACATCTTAAAGCATTTTGGTATTACCCCCCACCCCCACCCCATATAACATTACCTCCACCCAATCCCAATGTTTCTTTTCTATTTGTTATCATCATCTACTACTATTTCAATGACATCCATATGGCACTTGCATGTAAATCACTTCAGTGACTATGTCCCATGATCCCCATCCCATCCCATCCCATCCCATCTACTTCTATTCCACTCATTATGTTATTATCCTTAATACCCATATTCTCATTCTCTGTATTTGTCGGACTTTTACCACACGTTTATAAGTCAGAAATACTGTATTGAAACCCCATCCCTATCACTCTAAGTGACTACCCCCTCCCTGGTTCTTTGTAAAAATCCATGATTTCACAACACACAGGTAGCCTTTTAACCTTCAAAAGAGGCAAGAAGTACAAAACACGAACATAAAATATAAATGGAAGCTTAAAATATTTCAGCCATGTTTCGATGTCTGTTTGTTAAACAAGATCTGACATTCAATATGAATACACCACTATGTTATGTCTCCATGGTAACCCATCCAACATTATACTAACTCCATAGTGACCCATCAAACATCATGAACATTACTTATTTCCATAGCAACCCATTCCTCTTCACTTTCAGACTTATCTACTGAATTGTAATATCTTTTGTAACTATATCAAAACACCCAGTTTATCGTAATCTCTATCAATAATTCCTAATTGCCAAGCCACCTCTGTTTTTGTTTCTCTTTTTTTGAATTATTGTCACACACAATTGTCACTTATCAAATCTAAGGGTAAAATATACTCAAATAATAAGGTTGCTTCGATAGATGCTTATTTCTTACCAACAGTGAATATGTTTCCAATTTAAGAGATTTATTTTTGCCACCTATATACATATATGGTATGAATACACACTTTCTGGAAATCAAAATCTGTTTAAGCAACAAGAACTCCTATATGGCAATGTCAATCAAAATGTCACTCAGATGTCTTGAAACAAGATATGTATTTTGTTATTGGTGAAACCAAAACTGAGCAGACATACAGGTAGTTCCAATATTTCATCTGCAGATAATCCCTCCAAAAAAATCCATTTTTAAAACATAACAATATGTTTTATTTAAATTTAACACAAACTAGAATTCTGTACATTTTACTATACCAAAACAACAATTCCCATGTCAGGTTTGCCAAAAACAAAACCTTTTCTTAACCTTTTACATCCTGTTAAAAGTCATGCAACAGGAATATTGTTAGGTATAGAAATGTATGTTTCAACAAGCACCTGCTTCACATAATTAAATCAACCCAATGACTAATGAAAGTTAAAACTGATTTCCTTCATCAACTATAAATCTTTCTTGATGGAATGTTAGAAGCTTGTAAAAATATTCTACAAATGTACCCTTGTAACAGATTTATATTTTACTTAGGAAAAAAAATGTCTCACATTTTGTCTAAATCTTTTAGTACCTATTTATGTATAAATTCTGACAGATTCTTTAACATTCATACAATCAACAATTTCTATATGAAATCCAAACTACATGTATTTCGTTTAGGGATGGCAACTATTGACCGATTACTTTTCATACATTCTATTAGTAGACTCTTATTTTCATAATAAATTAATTGATGCCCCTTTAGATTAACCCCTTACTTGCCAACTTACATTTGAAGCAAATAAACTCACACTAACCTTAAAAAAGCATTATGAAATGTTACTGACTTAATTGTACATGAAGTTAAACTGGGTTAACACAATACAAAAATGGTGCGTTTATAGGTTAAATACATTAAATTACCGTAATAAGCATATAAATACAACAGAAAAAAATGTCCAGAAATCTTAAAGATCCTATACATATATATATATTATATATTACTCTATACACAATCTATACCTCTAGGAATGTACTGGCATAAACTAATTCTGAATTATTTTGGAATATTTTTTGTTTTAAATACTATCGTGTATATACTGTGTATATATTATACCCTGTTGGTATAAAATACATTGAAACTCTCTAAACTGGAAACTTTGGAATTTCTATAGCTATGATTCCATTTCTGTTACCAAAATCGCTATTTGCTACTAATTTCTGAGAAATTCTTTCAAAAGTAATGGTTACTACCATAACCTATTTTAGTGAAAAAATACTTTAAAAAGGATTATATTTTCACAAATTTTGAAAATTGGCTAATACTAATTTTAAATTTGTGAAAAACTATCTAAAGGCCTAGGTAATTTGTCTACGATTAAACAGAAGCTATATCAACTAGACGATATTACTAGTATTTTAACTGGATAAGGTTACATTGTCTTGAAGATGTGCTATTTAGAGAGTGCTGGAGCAAATGGTAGAAGAAACAAGATTTCCTGTATAGAAAGGTTTCAATATATTGTACATTTTACAACTAGACATATCAACTAGAAGAAATTTTCATGAATTTAATGTATATGCAATTTCACAAAAAGAAAAACTTTTATGCATATATCATTTCTGAATGTTCTTACATATGTCAAGCTCATGGCTAAACACTTGCCATGATTATCATGAAAATTTATTCCCTGTGAATACATCTGGTTATACAATATCGGTTCGACTGGTATAATGAACTTTTCAAGTCGACAGTAATAAAACTCACTTAGTTGCTACACAATCACAATGTATTGAGTCTTAATTCACATTTATGATTTATTTGATGCATAAATCTTTGAATTTATAATAATGTATTAATGGCTAATTAAACAACTGGCTAATTAAACAACTGAATAAGATGAATAATTAATTTAGATATCAAGAACTATATTCTGTTTGACCTTTGACCTAGCTTTAAGCACTTTACTATAAGCAGACATTTATATTTCTACACATCAACATTTACAGTTTTATATACACAAATCTAACTTCACATTCTGACTCATTTATGTACAAATATATACATGTAAACATGCAGAATCTAAAAACTGACTTTACTTTTAATCAAAGCACTGAAAGTGCCAAAAACAGTTTAACTACATAACTAATGTTGCAGACAATTTTTCTGTATGCATGATATACATTTTATGGCTAAAATGTCAAGTTATGCATGAACAGTGACTCCATATATTTCAAGACTGTTTGACAAAAAATCCAAAATATATTTTCAAAATGAATATCATGTACCAAAACCATTGAATTTTATAAAATTATTTCCGAAATTTTAATTTTTGGCATTCCGTTTTTAAAGATTTTTTAATATCTATATCTTTATAAAAATATAAAGTTGTCAACTATACATTGTTGTATTGTTTTTTGTTTAATATTTACATATTATCTTTACAAAAAGTCTTTCATAAATGGAGTTTGTCAGTCTACCATGTGATGCCATTGCGACGTAAAAGTTTTGATGAAACATTAAGGGGTATTAATCACATGATGCATTGACGAACCCCCTTACAAGAGAAAGTAAAATGAGTACAAGTTAAAAATTATGTGATTTTTGAAAGAAATTGTATATCAAGAAGTATTAATTAGAAGTAAAATCAGTAAATAAATTCTGTATGAACAAGATGAATGTCTATATTTTTAATATAATTATATTTATGTAAAATGATTTCTACACGTACGATTGCACAGCTGATAACAAGATAAAACATAACATGATTAATTAATAATGGATAATTAATAAGTCAACGTTATTTACAATAATAAATTTAACAATCAGAAAGAAGTTTGTTTTAAAATTCTTGCATTGTATATTTGTTTCCTAATTCACTATTGCAATCTTTTATAAAGAATCGCAACCCTTTACATGTAATTATGTCATAAGCTGATATATTAACTTCATTTGATAGGGGTTCATATTTTCTAATGTTTTGTACTAGATCACAAAGAAAGAAGAGGCTTTTGTCATAATTTTCAAAACAAACTTCGCCAACATTTGCATACAATATGTTTTTTATGGCCGAGTGGTCAAAGTACTTTGCTATATCATTTCAATGATGTGCATGGGGCAAAACCTACTTTCATATTATTCACACATCTAAACCATTTTCAAAAATTTAAACTTACAATTTAAGTATGAATAAATGGTAAAAATGTCTAGTACCCTAAATGCATAACATTATACATCCTACTTTGAAAATGCAATGAAGAAAGTCTGGACCACTTTTAAAATAACTGGATGGATTTCAGTTTTAATTTTTCAGCAATTATAATAACACATGGACACTCACAGCTTTAAAATTACACAGAATTTATCTAAAACAAAATTTTCTCCATTATCTTTCTCTGGAATAACTTCTTATTGTTCTCTATAAAATATCCTATTTATATCCTAGCTCTTTTTTTCCTATAAAATTCTTTAATTCTCGGTTCAGGGATTTTCACCTTTTTACATATAGACTTGTACCGGTAATTCTGGAAACCCTTTCCCCGTATAATTCTAGAATACTCTGTATGCTCCTGAACATATTAAAAAGTGATTAAAAAGTGATGAAAACAAAGAATGAATTGTGAGCAACATAGTCTTGGATAGCTTAAGAACATTCCATATAATAATTCACAAAAACTACAAGTTTTCAATTCATATTGTTTAGTGGATTCGTAATTGAAAACTAATGGATGAATGAAAAATATCACATTTTTAAATTTTATATCACAAAACGGATTTCTATTATAAACAATACTTTTGTTACGTTTGTATTTTTGTCAATTTTGGAAAATTTTATGATCAAAAATAAAAAGTTGAAAATTAAACACAAATTGGTTTCATTTTCATTATCACCCTGTAGGTTATGATGGTGACAATAGTGAGAATTTACAAAATCATTTTGTCAGTAATTTTACTTCATTAAAATATCTGGTACAAGAAACGTAAAGATGTAATGTCATGTCAGAATGAGATTATTGGTTGTTTTAATTTCTTAATTAAAGTAAGAATAAATGTTACTTTTGCTCTAAGCTACTGTCACACCTTGCCGAGTAGCGTAAATAGACGTCACAATAGAAAACCTAATTTTTAATCCAGTCGTCTCTTTTTGATGCATATTTTATCCATGTCTCTTTCTGAGAATACACTTCTTGTCAGTCATGGTTCAGAAAGTCCAGCAGAAATTTGTCCGTTTCTCATATGATTCACATCCATTTTATTTTGTACTTTTCTGTTACTTGTATAAAGATAATCCTACAGCCATTCTGCATTTTATATGCACTCAATACATCCATTGCAAGAGCAATGAGCACCAACAGATACAACATCACCACCTGATAACTTTCTACCACAATTTTTTAATATGCATGACTTTCATGTAGATTATCCGGCAAAGTATGACAGTAGCATAAGATTGTAAGAACTTAAAGAATTTTCAAGGATTGGGATTTTTAAGTTATTTAACCGTTTCTACCTAAAAAGACCATATATGCATAAATTATATAAAAATAATACATTTATAAGAAAAAATTTAAATATCAATAAATCTCTCTTAGATAAATGACATTAAACATGACATGACCTTGTATACTGTGACATCATTTATTTTCGTAGAGTCCAATTTTTGTGGTTCTAAGAAATAATACAATTTTTTGCAGTGATAAATTCGTAACATGTGGTTACTGTTTTAGGTTAATTTTGTAATACCTGTATATACTGTTCTGCTGACATGTAAAATCTTGGGTCAGTGTGTCAACGAAAATTGGAACACAGTGAAAAATGGGAACACTGCAAAAAGTTGGAACACTGAAAAATTGTAACACTACTAAAAGTTCGAATACCGCTAAAAATTGGAACATCACTAAAAATTGGAACACCGCGAAAAATTGGAACACAGTCAAAAATGGAACACTGCAAAAAATTTGAACACTGCTAGCACTTGAAACACCACTAAAATTTGGAACACCACAAAAATTAATGATTCCACAATATAATAGTCATAATTATAACCTGGTATGATCGTATACAGTGATGAATGTAAAATGAACGTAATGAAGTTTGAACACATACAAGACTAAGTATAAGCCTGAAGTATAACTCGAATGACTAGAATGTATTTTATAAATAATCATTAGTACTTGTAATCTAGGGTCAATTTTAAACAATTTTTCAGCTATATATCTACCCGCTATCTTTTACTTTTGCCTTTCATAAATCTGTTGTTTCTGAAAAACTTTCAGTTATCCACCCCTACCTTTTATTTTTGGTTTTCACAGATCCACTATTTCTAATCTATAATCAATATGCTTTTTCTGATATATTTTGACTTTTAAAACAAATTCTGAAACACTCATCATCCCGTCTCCATTCATACATTCCTAACATAATCATTTTATTTTTTTTGGCAATTTTAAAGTTATCCCTTAAAGATTTTACCTTATACTTTACGAACCACTAGTATGTTAGCTATCTTGAAATGATTAATACTGGCAAATGCAATTTAAAACATAGCAAAAATATTGTCCAGTGAATTTGATTTATGTCATTTTTGTATCACTTTATTTTTGCAAAGATTTAGCTGTAAAGACATGTTTGTAAGACTTTGAAGTCACTTTAATATTGTCCATCCTAATGATCATAATATTATCTGGTGGGGTGGCTGGGAATAGATCTTAAATTTATACAAACAATAAACTCATCTCTTCATATCATCCAAACTCATCAACAGCACATGCATTTTATGTCATTTAGAACTGACCCTAGATTACAAATACTTAATATATAATAAGATGTCTATATAATGATAACATTGAAGAAATATTGCATTTCATTATAAATTTTTGTTCATTATAATTCTGTTATAATAACTATACACATTTGACAGTTTTTGTTAATACAGTAAAACTTTGATAACTAGAATGGCTGTCACCTCTAACACCATGGTTTGTCCATCTTTTCAGTTTTTGGAACACCTGGATGATTTCATGTGAAATTAAATTCTCATGCAATTAGAGTTGTCAAAGTTTCATTGCATTTCCCATGTTTTTTCTTTAACACTTTGTCTTGGTTCGCAGTCTCTACTACAAGAACTTCTTATATAGATAATGGCTGCTTACGTCGGGATAATGTTGATCTGAAATAATAACATTATCATCACAATTATAATTTATATATTAAAAATATTGCATTTTCAATATTGAAATATAAAGATATTAGGTAATATTTACAATCACATTGTTTTTGCTTCAATGCAGTGTTTGACCTCGATTCTACTTCATGACTCGATGCAGTTGAATGGAGCACGCGAGCAGGGAATTGTACCATTTAATGACGTCACTGATACTAGTACGTCATTAGTTGCCGTGACGCTGCTTTGGTACCGTGATGTCAGCCTTTGTCGGAACATTGTGGGCGTGGCCGGCGATACGTCAATGATGCCGACAGTTGGACCAGTCAATTTTTAACGAGGTAGTTATAGTTGTTTTTCTTTTATGAAAAGTGTTAAAATGTCAGTTTATATTTTGTGTTTATTTGAAAAAGTTACAAGTGATTGTAAATATAAGGAATGACATTTACTTTGACTGTAATGCATGGAGTTATGCAGTAGAATGGACTGTCTCAAATAACCATGAAAGCCTTCGGCTTTCATTTAATTTGAGACAGTCCATTCTACTGCATAACTCCATGCAGTACAGTCAAAGTAAATGTCATTCCTTAAATGTAATTAGGTTTGATTGGAGTTGATTATCTAGCCAGTAATTAATTAATCTTCAATAAACATGGCAGTGGGCTTCTTGTAGTTTTGCAATGAAAATATAGTGAAGAATTTAAGGTGTTAAAAATTTCACCTTTTAGTGAACCAAAGTCTTTCAAGGTTAAAGGTTATAAGCATTCAACGTTAAAGCTAAAGGCAATCAAGGTCCAGGTTACAGGCAATCAAGGTCAAGGTTACAGGCAATTAATGTCAAGGTTATAAGCAATCAAGATAAAATAAAAGTTTTTGTAATGCTAAGTTGACTAGCTTTATGTGAAATGTTCCAGGTTCGTGTAGACATTTTGTATACTGTGTATTTGTGCCAGTTCATTACTTTCCATCCATCTAAATACCTGATTTGTCCAGCTAGTAGTGGGTTAATGGCATACAACCAATCATGGAAATCTTTATCATCTAACGTCTGCATCAAAAATCCACGGTGTTTTGTTAACACTGAGAACGCATTCCTGACCTGAAATATGAATAACATACATGTACTTAACACTACTGATGATGAATTTTATTCTGAAATAGTTGTCTAGCGCTGTAAAACTGAAACAGATTTAGTAATAATTAGGTCTGTTGTTATTCCGTTTTTCAAGGATACAAATATAAATCTGAATGAAGTTTTTAATGGACACAAACATTTGATCCTAAATCTTAAAGCACACTACTTGTACTCAAAAAGCAGCTTTTTAAATCAATTTTACAAAAATAATTGATTCCACACATGGCAGATGTAGCTAGACTGGAGGTGCCTACCTTTCTAAAGCACTTGGCCTTATCTGCATGTTAATATGTTTAAATTCTAAACAAAAAAAAACAAACATACTTGTCCATGTTTAAATTACAGTCCCAAAAAGTAAAGTTTTAAAGTTTTTACTTCGGTTTTTTTTGGGTTGTATTTTGAACACGAACAAGTATGTTTGTTTTTTGTTTCATATACCCTACCTTCAATAAAGCTTGTTGATCTTCAGAGTACTCTATCTGAGCTGTGGCAAGATTTATAATTCCTCTCTCTACTGGGTCCTTCTCATTGTTATATATATACACATAGGGTCTTCTTACAGCCTAAAATACACAAAATATTTGGTTGAATCTATGATTCATTCATGATGTAACCCGACCAAGCTTTGATCCAGACATGCAAATAGATAGATATTTTTTTGGCCAAATACCAATAATCCAGAAATGCAAGCCACTGAGTCCTTCAGAGGACAGCTTAAAATCTGATGCAAAGTGTCAATGAAGGCTCAACACACAAAGAATAGTCTCTGCACATTGTTCCGAGTGAACTGGAAAGGTCAAAACTTTTGCCACTTCACCTATAACTGATGACATCTCCAAAAAGGAAAAAGGAAATATTCTTGACTGGGATGTAAAATCTAATTCAGTCAATCAATATTTAAGATCTAAAAGCCACTCTCTATATGAATCACTTTTCTCTGATTGGCGCTATTTTTCGATGAACTATTAAAGTGTAAATAGTTCTGTCATGGTGTATGAAACCTAATAATGCACAAACTACACAAATATGTGTAGTCCCAATCTTAATTTTATGTCTATTGCTCATTCTAGTATTCTTAAAATTTCATCCTTCACAAAAATAACACTTAAATCTTTGTAAATATAAGGTTGGTTGGTTGAATGTTGCTTAATGTCGCATCAGCAATTTTTCAGCTATTCGCGTTGAGAACTATATAATTAATCTCTATGGATTAATCTATGAACAATTTTGTGTATGCATGTGAAGTGCGAGTGTGTTGTATGGTCTGCCTTGTACTTTACCGTGCTAGCTCACAGAGTTAGTACCCCGCAGACAAGCGTACCACTCCCCCAGTCCATTATACTGATACCAGGTGAATCAGTAAAGGCCAACGGTAAGGAAAATTCACTTTCCCACATGTAGTCCGAGGGGGACTCGAACTCACAGCGGTGAGAGACCCTGGATTTGAAGACTGACATCTTATCCATTAGGCTACTCTTTGTAAATATAAGGAATGATATTTGTTTTTAATCGTTCATCAAGGTATTAACTGTTGAAGAAGGCTTAGGCAAATCAAACATAAAGTTAAATGCTTTGCAATTTATATGATTTTCCCCCAGCCTGCTTTAACAGTTTGTACCATATGGTATATATGTGGAAGCGCGTGGCCTAGTGGTTAAGGCGTTGGATTCATGATTCGAAGGTCGTGGGTTCGATCCCTGGACCGGGTGATGTGTTGTGTCCTTGAGCAAGACACTTAATTTCATGTTGTTCCAGTTCACTCAGCTGAAAAATAAATGAGTACCAGCAAAATGCTGGGGGTTAACCCTGCGATGGACCGGCGTCCCATTCAGGGGAGAGTCTTGTACTCTCAGTCGCTTAACGCCACCGAAACCGGGATAAGCTCCGGCCTGATGGGCCTAATGGCTCGGGACAGACTTTAACTTAACTTTAACCATATGGTATAATACCTACCACCCATCTCTTGATCCAGCCACTGTGTTTATCTTCCAGGAAGTTTAAGTACCCTTTCCTTGACACAACAGGACTGACTCGGATTTCCTCGATCATTGGTACAAAATTCTCTTCATCAGTTTCGGGACGGGTGGGTTTGACTGGTAACGACAGCTTTCTGTCTGGTACTTCTGGTGAGGGTGCATTTAAACTATCACATGACTTTGATAACTGAATATTAGGACTGGGATTATTAGGCCTGCTAATATAAGAAAAACATTGGATTAAAATGGTAACAAGGCTTTCAGTGAAAGCAATATTCTATCTCTTTCTTTTTTACTTATCAAAAATCTCTCTTAAGTACCTGAATAACTAATGAACTAAAACATGCCAATATGTTTATCATTCCCACAAAGTTTCATAAAATTCCAAAGAAAAGATCTGAATGTGAATATTAAAAACTCATTCTGATAAATCATTGCCCTGAAACAAGCAATCAATATGTTATCAATGTATTTTTGACTATTTCCACCAAAAGTTTTGTAATACAAAACAGTGGTTAAGAGATCTAGTCCACACAACACAAATCTCAAAACTGTCCTCTATACTTTGGACCAATGACCTAATCATGTGATACTTACTTGAACAAATCAGAAGCTGAGGAACTACTCATACTGTTAACCATGGAGTCACCACTTGTCATGGCTTCGCTCTCCTCCGAGGCTGACGTAGCTGTACTCATTACAGATTCTGACATAGGTGTCTGAAATAATGCACAAAATATGTAATGATTTTCTAAATGGAACAATGGATGCAAACACTAACCTTCAAGAGAGTACAAAATATTCTCATATGTATTTTATAAAAATGGCTAAAAAAAAGTTGAATAATTGAGTTTTATGCACCATTCAAGATTCTTTCAGTTATATCAAGACTGTCAGTTCATGAATGGTTAAGGACACTAGAGTGCCTAGAACAAACCATTGACCTGTTCCAAGTGGAATTCAAACCTAGATGGTGACTGACTGCATGCATTGGTGATCTGTAAGTGTGCGCCAATTCAAATTTGCAGATGATGATGATGTAATAAAGAGAAGACTAAAGCATGACAATCATGTCACACACTAAATTTTCTCCATATAGCAACTAAGTTTTGGGCTTTTTACTTAACACATTTAATGAGTTAAGGTAAATTCATTCTGTTTCTGTCCTAATTAAATTAATTTTCAAACAAACAAAATCACTCACAACAAACAAAATAGTTTTCAAGAAAAGTGGCAGTGGCAAAGGGATTAATAATAAGAAGAATAAGAAGACTAACTACAATATGTCCCACCACTTCATATTGGGGACATAATTACCTTGACAGCTGGTGGTGTAAGGGGACCTCTACCCCTCAGTAACAATCGTAAACATTTAGCAGCTAGTTCCTTCTCTTTATCACCATCAGTCACAAAATTAAATATTTCTTGTCCATTTTCAAACTTTATTTTTTCACATCCGTTTTCTTTCTCCCACTTTTCCATATCTTTGTCATCTACTATTTTTTCTTCTTTCTTTTCTTCTTCTTTGATGTTTCTGCTGTCCCACCTTGCCTTCATTGATCTGTTTGAAGCCTCTTTGTCCAGTTTACTCAGTTCATTGGTTTTATTTTGTTCTGCTAGTTTCTCTCTTAACAACAGCACATGGCGAGATTTCTCAACCTATGAAAATAACAATTTGTGTATTAAATCATAAAATGAAAAGATAAATACAAATGTATACTTGTATAGCATAAAAAATGCCTAAATAGTAAAATCCATGCAGAGGAATGATTTATTTTAAGAGAAAATACATTATCTGAAATTTATGGTTTATTGTTCTAATTTAAAAATTTTATTTATCTAAACCAAAATAGAGACTTAACACATATAATAGAACCAAATTTTTCAACCACCTTTTGTCAGACAAACATTTGGTGTTATAAAAAAGATTGGCATTAAGTCAAAGGATATAATGAAATGGATTTACTGGGACCTCTGCAACTAGAACTGTCTCTTGAGAGCCAAAGAGGGGTGAGTTTACTTAACTAAAGATATAACATACCATCTGAAGCCTTGTTAGTTTTTCTAGTTCCCACTGATGATCAAAGATAAGTGAGTCGCCCCTGGGACGCCAGCCGTTAAGGTTTTCTTCACCTCTAACATATGTACTAGATGTATCTAGAACTCTTCTTTGTCTTCTCTGTAAACCTGTAATATCAATCAAAACTCCAGTATGTAATATTGATATAAAATATCAAAAAGTTTCTTTATATTTGTATTGTCATGATAAAAGTTCTTTTTACATCATGTACATTGGGATATAAAACTCTTTGAAAATGTAAAAAAAATTCTTGGAAATCAAATCAATATGATTTTGAAATCTGTAAAAATAATATTTTAAATAAATGCAACATTTATATGAATTAACATGAATAAATGAAAACCCACATGTCTTATACATGTACACATTGATGATGATGTATTCCACTTAAACATCACAAATCACCCCCCCCTCTCTCTCTCTCTCTCTCTCTCTCTCTCTCTCTCTCTCCAAATAAAAGTATAATAATAGTGCATAACATTATACACATGTATTCAGCAAATAAAATTAATTTATCCTCTCTCTCTCTCTCTCTCTCTCAGCAGATAAAACTATATGATATATAATATACATGTGAACATTTCTAATGCAGTGAAAATAACAGAAAGTAGAAAGTCGAGTGAATATATTACATCATTTAATTAGAATTTGAATGCATGCAAATTAAAGATGTTGGTTAAAACACAATCAAATATTAAATTTTCAGGAACGAAAATATTTTTTCATGAATGACACTTCTTTATTATGATAAATATTCAAGTTCATGGGGGTAAGCTGTCGATCCATTGAAGTAAAAAGTCATGTTTAGTTTATGTTTTATTCTGGGCACTCTGGTTACCTCTACCATCTAAGAACTGGCTGCCTTGATAGAAGTGAAATAATTTTGACTGCATTTTGTGATATATACTTTGTTCGCAAAAACTGGTAATTTATTGCCATTACTTGAAATGAAGTTCAGCATGTCATCAATAAAAAAAATTGATGTGACCAGAATTTTTTTTCAATTTCAAAATACCATAATAAAATGTCACTTTGGTCCACAAAATTTCAATGTAGTGATAACAATCAACCAAATAAGTACACAAACTATATCTAAGGTGTGGTACTTCTAACTTCTGTGCTACACACAAAAACTACAGACTTCTAAAACAAAACTAATACTGGTATCTGTGAGAGATCATATTGACAGAATCTAGTACTACTTGTGGTGCCAGATAGGGAAATCTCAACTTAAATTAAAGAGATATACTGTATAAAAAGAAACATTCATGAGAAAGAAATATTTCAATTTGGGATTTTCACAATTGTGCTGCAAATACATCGTCTCGGTGAAAATGATTCATTTCCCTTGGTTAACTTTCCCTATAGTCAGATTTTACCGTGAAATAGTTTAGAAGATTAAAACTGGGAAAGTTTCCGATCGCTAATGTTTCTTTTTATACAGTATCAGATCTAGAATGAGACTTGAGCTCTGAACCAAATATACCATACTCTTCTACTCTTCATGGATTTCTCTATGAGGTGCAAAAATTTATTTTCTTGACAACAGATTTCTAAACCGTGATCACAAAACATCTAATATCTGTGACAGACTATATTTATAACTTTCTTGACAAAAGATATGACTAAAAAACTTACTACACAACAGTAAATGATGAGTGAAATGAAATAATAAGTATAGGAGGATATACAGGTGAATTGAAGGATAAAATTTTATTTTATGTCTGACATGTAAAAATGAGTTATCTCCCTTATATACTCTAAAAGTGTAAAAAGGGGGTTATCTCCCTTTTATAACCTAAAACAGTGTTAAAAGTGAGCTCTATTTATAAAAACATCAATTCAAATGACCATAACTAACTTTGTTCCTCAAGGTATCAAACATTTGACTAATATTTACCATATTGCATAAATAAATGTCTTTTTCAAATTCTTTGAGCTGGGGATACTTACTTTATCATTTTTACATTAAAGTTAGAGTGAAAAAAATGTTTGTAGCAGTAAAGTGGCAATGTGTAACAAAACCCAGTTTTCTATAGCCATTTTTTTCACCCTCTTCCAAACCTATTTACTAGAAATAAATAATGTCAGACAGAAAATAAGACAATGTCAGATCTAAACAACAAAAAATCACAACACAAACCTGGACTACCTGAAGCTGAAGCTTTCCGTAAAAACAGCTCATAAATCCCGCTCACTCTGTTCCCATCTTGAGATTTTGATCCTCCAAAAAAGTTTCTCAGTGACCTGAAACGAGAACTATGTCAGGAGACACCTGGTTAATGTATTTATCTACAGGACGTAAAACGCCCTGCTTGTCAACAGACCAGATACCAGCAATCAGCATGCCTTGTAAAGGATAAGGATGATCTTACTGTAAACAGTAAGGGGGAAACAAAGTACTAATGTACTGGTTTACAATAAATTGATGGATTTACCTATTAATGTAAATGGATTCATCCATTACAATTAATTGATTCACCCATAACAATAAATGGATTCACCCATTACAATTAATGGATTAATTTATTACAAGTTATAGACTCATCCATTACAATGGATTCACCTATTCGATTAATGGATTCACCCAATACAATAAATGGATTCACCCAAGTACTATATTATAAATCTTTGACACTTGTGCTAAACATTGTCTGGCAGACTACGTGTAGATGATAAACTCTGATGATCATCATTGTGCTGTACATTGGCTAACAGTTAAACTCTGATTATCACTGTGCTACATTGTTTCCACTGATTATGTTTAATTCAGACAAAAATCCCAGAAATAACACCATCAATTTTACAGAAATTTTCAAATGATATTATCCTATGTACAATAAAACTTGGTACATTAGTTCTTCAGATATACTGTAGATCACTTATTTTTCGCAAGTAGAAAATTTTGCGTCTAGACCATCTTGGCCTTATTCGTGAATATTTGAATTCGCATTTGGAATCTTATTGAATACAACATATATATCAATATATGTCAATATAGAAATATCTGTGTGTGCTGGGAATATTCGCGTGATGCTTGAATTTGCGAATGGGATGAATCGCGAATTTACGCGAAAATAAATCTCTCGCCAAATGAAAGTGATCTACAGTAATGGGGCATCATGTGGTTTACCCATTCACAGGTTTCCCACATCAATATATCATGTGTTTGTTATGAAAATTCGTGGGTGTTTTTTTAGTGAACTAATTTTGATGCTATTTTCATCATTCAAATATATAGATATAGTTATTAGACATAAAATGCAATATCCACCCTGCTGTTTATACTATAAATCAAGGGTATAAAACAACATTTTATGTTCAAATCAGTTACAAGCCCTCTGACCAATTAAAGCTGATGGAAACAGTGGATGATGAAGAGAGTTAAAGTGACACAAAAAGAAATTCTTAAAGTGAAATTAACCAAATCACAAGAAGCTTTAACAAATGTGTGCCTAAAAGCATGTTTAACAAAAGTACCCCCTAAAATGCCAACCACTTTCACACTTTTTATCATAGAATTTAAAATCAAGTGTATTAGTCTTAACTGCAACTTATGATTATTGTCCAAGTGAGCTTTTCTTGCTTGCATAATTATAACTGAGGGATATTATCCATAAAGAATATTCACATAAAAACAGTATGTTTTTTTTTATTCATACAGCCAAATAGTTTCCCTACAACATGTTTTTCTTGTGACCAAAAATAGCTTCCACACAAAACTTTCCTGCTCGCCTGTAAACTTCAAAACAACAAAATTCAATTTCAGAAGGCTACCATTTTGTACATGCATTGGTTTCTATGACAATAAGACAATAACACAAGACAAATCACTTCACAGTACAAACTTTCACAAAACAGTGATCATCTACAAAGGTATATTTGTGCATTTCAGGTCACCATGGTGATGGAATGGATTCAACCAATCACAAACACAGGATTCTGGTGCATGCTGGTATAGCTGATCATGTGACAAGCAGGGATAATGAGTAATTGATGAAATATATTATATACATATTTGTTTACATAAAACTGGTATGCTTATTACTTCATTATTAGCCGTTCATCTTAAAGTTCAATGTTAAAAACATGCTTTATTTTATTATGAATTAAATATGTGAAATAGGAAAAGAGTAAAAGAAAGCTATTATGAAAATACAGTTTTTACCTATATGTATGCATAATATTAATGGAGTTTTCTTAATTAAGAAAGCTAAATTATTTTTTTTCTAATCAAGGTCCTTTTTTGAAAGTTCATCATGATGTAGAACTGAGTTAAGAAGCTAAAATTTCTGTTTTATTATTATATTTTTTATTTCTGGTAGCCTTAATCACCATTGTCTACTAATTTCTAAGAAATTCTTTCAAAAAGTAATCTATTTTACCAAAATTGTGACAAAATAATTTAAACAGGACAATATTTTCACACATTTTGGATTTAGGCTACTAACAATTTTGAATTTATATAAACCAAGATTATAGCTATATATTTAGGTTGATGCTATTAAGCAACATACAAATCGATATTCAAGATATAATATTTTTAAATGAGCCAACAGAAAAGAAATCCAGAGTGAAGATACGAGATGATGAATTTGATATGATAAGCATGAATACAGAAGGTATATTACATAGAACAGAGAATCTGCTAACAGACAATATACATACATATATGGTATAAATTCTGCTAACACAAACAGACAGAAAATAAAACTGTATTATCTTATCAGCACAATAAATATGCCTACAGTAAAACCTTGTTACAATGGCACTCAGTGACTTTGCTACTTTGATTAAACACCATACTGCTAGTATTTTGTTTTCCCAAAACCCATTTCTATAAGTCTCCCTCAATTTTTTGCTAAACCCCCTTTATAATGCCATAATATAATGTGACTAAACAAATAGTGGAGATGAATCTATGTTTTGCTGTACTGGTATTAGCAGTATAGTACAATAATGATTTGTAACTACAGTGATATCTTAAGGAACTTAATACCCCCACCCCTGGTTTACTAAGATCTGAGCCTGTCCTTGAAACTACACAACTTAGTATGGTACACAGCACATCCTCTCATGTTGGAACATACATGTTCCAAGTTTGATGAAAATCCATCCATTGATGTGAAAGTTATGATGTAAACAGACAAACAGACAGATAAAGTGATTCCAATATACCCATCTCAAACTGTTTTAGAGGTGCTGAGGTGGGTGGGTACAATAAGGGTGTGCTGATAAGATAATTAACAGTGCTGTATAAATTCTGACCTGGAAGCTGAAATCTTTGTGTCTCTGGAATGTATGATTATACATAAGTCCTTTGTTATACAAGCTGGCTGCTCACAGTTCTCTACCTGTAAATAAACAACAGAATAAACTGATATACTTACAAAAAAAACTACCTGTATCAGAATACACTAAAATACTGACCAAAAATCAATCAAATATACCCATTTTACAATGAAATGTCACAACAGTTAACTTAAACTGATAACAAACACAAATTTGTCAACTTCAATTTTGTTTCAAATAATTTTGATTTTCTTAAGTAACACAATTTGAACATTCAAGTATCATATCTAAAGAAAACAGTTCTTTATTATCCTAAACATGTGTTTAAACATATTCTTCAATTTTTTAGAACCACTTAAAATGTGGCCATAAGGAGACACAAATCACTTGTGGTGTAGGACACAAAGTGCTCTATTGAAAATGTCAATATGATTGACGAAATGAATATCTCCAATTAAACTGAATTTTTTTGCTCTACATTTTTTGTGGCATGTTTTAATGTTTATTGTGATTCTGTATAACAAATGTATATAAATAATAAATAGAACATTAATTCTGATAATCATTTGAAACGTAAGCTGTTATAACTTCTATACCTCAATGTATGCAGACAATGTCATGTAGATATGATCCCCAGAAGACGTCACACGATTCAACAGATACGAGTTGTGTAAGGAACTATCCCACGCTGCCTCAAAACGGAAATATATCCTGTAAGAATAAATTAAAAGATTTATATGACTTTGGCTATTTTATCCAACCAATACAAAATTACTAAATCTAAATCTACATATTGTTGTCACTTATTTAATTTTTATTATTGTAAAATTGTCAATGTTCTGAGTCTTGCAGGATTGATTAGATGGGGTTTTACATCCCCGTCAAAAATATTCCACTTACATGGAGAGGTCACCAGCTAGAGCTGAAGTGAAAGAAATTTTTACTTTTGCAGTGCATTTATGGCAATGTTCAGGAAGGGTTCTTTAACATGCCACAGCTGCCATGACACAGGCATCAGTTTTTAAGGTCTCTTCTACAGGGCCCATTTCCAAAAGCTTAGTTTTTTGCAAAAGTACGGTCACTGCCTATTTTCAAGTCTTAGTCAAAACTCCAGCAGGGGTTCGAACCCATGACCCCCTACATACCATGTGGTGTGAACAGATCAGAAATGTCTTGATAACATACCTATCATCACCTGGATACTGAATGTATGAAGCTGGAAACAAACTTAACGACAAGACTGTAGTCTCAGAGTCGGAATCTCTGTATTCTGGTGTAGTTCTGATTCGACCTGTAAAGATAGTAAAATGCTTACATCTAGGTATCAAATTAAAATATTAAAGAACATTAACTTTCAATAACTCTAATACCAACCTTAACATTTAGGAACCCTTACTTTTATTTTGAACTCGTACTTTTTGCATAGCAATTTTTAAGCAACAGCTGCCAGAAGTACAGTACAATTTACCTCCCCTTCTAGTCCATTCAATAAATTCAACACTAGATATGATGAATGCTGAAAGTTGGGGATATAAGACAAGCTTAACTGTACTTTATCATGTTTATAAATATCATAGTTTGGCTAAATACTTAAAGCATATATATTACACATGGATGACTAACAGTGACTAGTTACTTATAACATTGCATGGTGCCAGTTGTGTGGAGAGAAGTAATACACTTTTATGCCCCAGTCAACAAGGCCTTTGAAGCCCCTGGTGCACATTTAAGCTTTAAAGAAATCAAATAAATAAATAAATTTTTTTATAAATTGAGAAAATAATTTCAAAGTAATAATATCTTACCAACAACAAGTTCTTTGACATCTCTCCACAATAACTCAGAGTCTGGACCTTGTTCCTGCATGATAGTAATAGCTATACGACGCTGTATACCCTGATGTAACATAAAAGTACCAGAACATGGGAACTCATCACTGTGGTCAACTGGGGCTGGTACATACCTACAAAGATAAATGATTTACTACATAAGTATATTGGTTTCCTTGGCAACATATTCAAGTATGTTACTTGGAAAAATGTGAACATAAGCGGCCAACTGCTTAAGGTTACAGTGAACTAATGAATAAAGGGCAGTGGAATCGAACCTAGTCTGGCTAAACAGTACATGACATTTCAATTTTTTTTACAAATTACTTACATAGGATAGGCCTAGAATACATATTAAGAGACTTAAATCAAACAAAATAATAGAGGTACATGTATTCATTCTTTTTTTTAAATTATATGTTCATGGCATGCTGAAATCTCTTAATGAAAGATTGGTGTTTGTATGTTCTAGCTAGCTTTTACCATGTCAAGATTTATCAATGGAATATATTGAGAACATGAATGTTGAAATTTATTTTTAATTAAAATGGCATATTTTATAGTACAAGAAAAATATAATCAACTACAAGTTGTGTGCAAGATAGGTAATCTGGACTTTTGCTCTAATATATTTGGTCCAAATAACCCTTGCTCTGGGTCACATATATTAGAACTCTGGTTAAGATTTTCCTATCTGCGACCACAATAGGTGATAGATTCTATTAGATCTGTATGTAAAATCTATAGATTCTATCAATGTGAAAATGAGCAAACCAGGTTGATGTATACTTACTCTCCATTTGGTGCTAGTTCACAAATCTCAAACCAGACTAGAAGATCAAATCTTGAATGTATATGGCTGTAACTACAAAACAATAAAATACACAGCATGTACTTAAAGATCTCTGTTACTTAGTTAGGTACCTACGTAGTCAATGGTGTTTATCAATCTATATTTAATTTACCATTTTCAAATAGGAAATATCAACTAAAAACAACCAGACAGTATACTTGTACAGTAAGCATGTTCCATAAGATATTTGAAATAAAATAAATATATTTACCGTACATACTATACAAGACAAAATAAAACAAATTGTTACATAAAATCATAAAACAGAAACTGAACGAAATATGTATCATACCAGAAGTCCATTATACTAGAAACACAGCTTACACTTTAAATATGCAAGCATAAAAATAGATTCCTAGTAATATTGAAAATGAGTATTTATTAATTTAGAATTTCAATATCAAAGATTTGGCAAAAAATCAAAACTTGAAATGTGTTATTGTATCCAAATTTAACATCAGTTGCCAAATGGTCTAAAGCTCATGCTCACAGCTCAGTGACTACCAGGAAGGTCCGAATCCCAATTTGGACAAATCTTAGTTTGAGAAAGTTCACTTGCTGAAGGTCTGAGGTTTTATATAGTCACTCTGGTTTCCTCTACCATCTATGAACTAACTGGCACAAAAAGTGAAGAATACTGAGTGGGATATATTAAAACACCATTACTCCACTCCACTGATTTAATATACAATATATTGCAATTATAAGCATTCACATAGAACTTGAAATTTGTAATGCAACTCTATGACTATGAGTTTGGATATATGCAGACCTTCAAAATTTAAAATCAAACTATTTTTCAAATATTTATTTTTCAGTTTTAAATGTACAAAACAAAACTTCTTAATCACTGAATAACAGTTAGTATTATTGCACACACATGCAAATTTACAAGAGTGCTGCTTGGCTTAGAAAGATACACCCGTTTACATTTTTGCCATTCAAATGTTGGTTAAAATTGCAAAACATGATTTAAATTTTAAAGGGGCATAACTCTGAGAAAGTTTATAAGAATAGCCTGATTAAAATATCAAAGCAGCAAACTGAGAAATCAGCAGAGATTTACCTCCTTCTCTGGCACACACACTGTCATGTCCTGGTTATCATGTATACCAAGGTTAGTAAAAAATATCTTTTTAATGGAGTAAGCAGGACAATTTATTACAGGCCGACAGACAACGCCTTACCATAATACATCCAGTTTTTAGAGACAGGCGTATAAAAAAGGCTAGTTATATATTAGTATATGGTTAATTGAGTAACTACAGTGAAACTTCGATAACTTGGAGAGCATATGATTTTGATTTTTACGTGAAACTTCAAGAACTTAATTGAAGTGAGAGGTACTTTTGATTTTTACTGTTGGCAGAGATGATTTGAAAGTGGAACAGAGAAATAAATAATGGCTTTAGTTATAAGGACTCAGATAAAAAGTTTTAAACTGCATGACACTGTGCCAAGTAATCAGGTCTGGTGTAATCGGCAACAAGTTGTTGCAAAAAATTTATTTTATGTAGTTTTTTTTCAGCATTTTGTATTTTGACAATTTAATTAGAATTAAGGATGATGTCTGGCAATTAATCTACTTGGAACTGGGAATAAAATTCCACTCGTCATTAGGTTGATTCAATTTGGTCAGGGTAAGTGGCTGACTGCTTTCTCTAAGGCCTGGCTATCCATGATTTTCAAGAAAAGGATATTGGAGTTATCGAAATTCCTGCTGTAATGACAACATCAGATACCTGGAATTTTAGTATTACATACTTGGAAGACTGTGGTTGGGAAAATTGTGAATCAACATCTACGCTGCGACCAGAATCATAGCACCTAAACCAATTAAAACAAGCATCACATCAACCAATCAAAACAAACATCACATACTAAACACAGTTAATAAATGAAGCAAAGCAGCATGCATGTTATAGCAAACAAAAACTACTTAACAAGGTATTAATTAAGCTTAATATTGTGTACAGTAAAACCTCATTATAATGCCACTTGATAACTATGCCACCTCACATATCGCTTTACTATCTAATGTATCATGAAGTCCCTAAATCCATTTTTTCTATGTTTTTCTTTAAAGATCTTTCATGTTTTTTTCATCAAACGTCTTAATAATGCTAAACCATGTCTGAACAAATGGTGGCTATGAATTGAGGTTTTACTGTACTGGTAAATCATTAGAAGAAAACAAACAACTAACAGCATGCCAAAAACATTCAAATTTTTGAAAATAAAAATTTCAGCTTATGTTAAGATTCTTGAAATCTTTTTAACACATCCATAAAAAGTTTTATTGTTAAATAAGTTAAAAATATTATAGGTAAGTTAATTTAAGCTGTAATGTTACATCTATAAATGCAAATTTCTGTGTTATAAAAACCTAATTCCCAAACATTTTTTATTTATTTTGTGAGAGCACCGACTTTACTCCAGAAACGTTACTTCTTCTGAGATATGACATAATTTTACTGTTTGTCAGTATGCAAGACAAAAGCCTGAGCATTGCTGGAGCCATATCTGCAAAATAACTTCTACTATAACTATGCAAGATATATAAATTAGTAAAATAGCTCCTGGCATTTAAAGCAGCTTAAACCATTTAGCTTTCTAGCTGCCATGATAAATCTATATATTGTCAAAACTTAAAAAGAGCTTAAGAAAAAAGGTTTTTGGTTGCTCATACATAAACACGTCAACTTTATTTTCCTATCCCTTACACATTTTCAAAAAAATAGGTTTGAATTATTTTTAAATTTTGCTAAATGTGGACAATTACACAGGCAGTATAGTATGGCTGCTATCCCTCACAATTTCCAGACAAGAACAACAAAACACAGGCAGTGTTCAATCTAGGTATTTTTTAGAGGGGCCATTTTGAAAAACTTTCATCTTAAACACCTTTACATCTATGTTTTGCATTTATGTAACGTTAAATATGGCTGACTGAAGACTTAACAATGGGATCATTTGGCAAAATAAGGTGTCAATGACCCCTTCTAGAATGAACACTGCACTGGTGTCTATTTCCGTCACCAAAATTCTAGTTACCAGTAAAATGTTATAAGGAAATGGGTTTTACCTACAACCAGCCCAGTTAATTATGTCTGTTATATAAATCACCCAAAATTAAAACCATTAGTATCTTTAGTAAGTAAGAAAATCTAGCTTATAGTTAATTAGCATGTTAGCATGTTATAAGTTTTTTATGCTTGAAACAAAAATTTACCGCTTTCCTAACAATTTGTTGACATCTATTAATAAATCTTTCTTGGAATTTTGCTTTTTATCGCTGTTTAAACAAAAATAATTACATACATGTCCATAAATACACATAATATATGCATAATTGCAAAACTCAAAATAAATTTTATGTGTTGTATGTGATATTTTGGCAGAGTAAATGAAGAGTCCATTATACAGAGGGGGTATTGATTTTTAATTAGGTAACTATGAAGAGTCTATTATGAAAAAGGGGAATTGATTTTTAATTAAACTACTACTTATGATTTATACAGTAAAACCTTGCTCTAATGCCCCTCAATAACTTTGCCACCTTGCTTATCGACACAATTCTGAAGCCTCAAAATTCATTTTAAACCCCTTTATAATGCCAAAATTTGACAGAATAAATAGTGATGTTGAATCTATGGTTTTACTGTAAAACAGGTATTTTCATATAATGAACAGATTTATCACTCTGCCAAAATACCACATACAGCTTTTACAAGCAAAATACAACAAAGGAGAAAAAACAATATAAAATCAGAAATGACTAACAAATATGAAAAGTCTGTAATTTAAAATAAAATTTGGTGAATAGTCAAGACTGAACATGACCATTAATTTATGCTGAAGAAGAGTTTGAAAACTCCAAAAATGTTCCAAAATTCTGAAAATGTTTCAGTTATTGTCTACAATGGTGAGTTCTGTACCTTGGAGAAGAATGTTTTTAACATGTGCCTTTTTAATCTTGGTCTATGTTTGTTAATATAGGAAACTATTCTCAAGTTTTATGTGTTTTTTCACAAATTTTTTGTTTGTTTATTTGGTGATGTGGTCCTGTATTTATATACTGTATAGTCCAAGAACAGACATCAGAATCCACAGAGTACATCAAATGTTGGCTGGTCAAGTGTTTTACACTTTTTTCTGTTCCAAGAAAAGACACCAGTATTCACAGAGTACATCTATTGTTAAAATAATAAACATATGTTTATGTACTTTTGATTAACTGGGTTTAAAAAACGATAATAAGCAGAAGTATAACTTTTTTTCTGTTACCTTGGTGGTGTAATATCGGCAATCATACCAAACTTTGGTGACGGTACTGGCTTACTGACTGGTATCATGGGTGGAAACTTTCTTCTTGGTGGAGGACGAGTAATATTGCTGTAAAATATCAGAATAAAGGAGAATAAAGTATAAAATTAACAAAGAAAATGTTCTAATTATTATCAATCAATATATGATGTATAAAACTATACTTACTGTGTTTGTCTTTGTGGCGTTTTGGAAATGAATGACAACAAAAAATTGCAGACACATACATGTACTACCGTAATCCTTCTATATATTCGGACCCTCTATGTTTTCGGACACCCCAATTTTGAAATTTCAATAATTTTCAAATTTCCTCTTATTTCGGACGGCATTTTTTTGCCTCTAAATCCGGACGCGATTTTGTTGGAATTCACCCGTAACAAGCAATACATATTGCTTATAATTAATATTGAATAAAAACAAGAAGAAATGTTGTTGTTTTGTTGTTAATTTACATTAGAATTTGTTATTTTTATGTGTTTGTTGCGTTGTGTATTTGCGTGATGGAGTCATGAAGACCGTGATGATTGTAACTTTGAGGACAAGTATTTTACGATGTATTTACGTTTTTAATGTAAGCTGAATATAGCCATACCTGTATTAAGTGTTTAATATTCTTTGAAAGTGAAAGTTGATTGAAATTAAAAATCGTGGGTAAGAAACATCGTACGAGACCAGAAGTTCTGTCGGCACACAAATCCAACATCAAAGACATTTTTTCAGGAAGTGACGTTATCAATGAATTTCATTGGATGAGAAACTTGTGGAATCCCTTCTGATTCAGTGCATGTCAACTATGGGAATTCCCGATCCTCTGATACTTTCATTTGTCTAACAACGGGAAGATGGACATTACGATGTATTTATTGTTTTTCCTAAGATTAAAATTGTTTGAAACGTGAGTTAAAACAATGTATTTGTAAACTATTGTGTTCTGTGAGTGATAACATCGATTTTTAAACAAAAGCTATTTTGATCACGGCGAACCCCATTCATACATGTCCTGGTTCTTAATCGTACAAAATGTGGAATTTCTTGACTAAAAAATATTTTTGACCATTATTAATTATAAAAATTTTGACCGTAGACAGTGACAGAAGACGAAGTGGGGTAACGGTGAACCTCAAACGGTGGGAACTACTGACAAAAATCACGCGATTTGCTTACAAAAAATGGCGTCCTTCGATGTGTATTACACATTGGATCATGATTATTGGTCAACAAACACTTAAAAAAACTACTTTTTGTGAAATAAACAACATAAAAGGTAATTTCAACATGAACTTTATTTGAAAATTGATACTATAGATGATATCCATGTGCGTATCGTCGTTGATAAGTGTCTTGCATTACCGGGAGGGCAGCGAGACATATTATCGGCTCCTAAATATCGGACAACTCTAAATATTCGGACACCCCCATTTTTCCAAGTGTATAATTTTCATATTTCCTCTAAATTCCCGGACACTCGAAATAAATTATTAAAATTCGTCCGAATACATAGAAGGATTACGGTATTTGATTTTCATTTTTTATACAGCCCTATTTTAAACAATTTAACTTTAACATACTGCAAATGTAGTTTTATTCAAGGTGTACTAATTATTGCTTATTTAACAGTAAAAAATTTATACCATGTGTTAAACAATACATTTATAACTATTTACTATATATATATAACTCACAAACTTGTTGTGTGCAAACTGACACATGCATTTGTTGATCAAACTAACATCCGTAATGTGCCCATGAGTTTTAAAAATGAATGTTAGTTTGATCAAAGTTAAATTGAATTTATTTTATAGTCAAACTCATAAATCTGCAAAAAATATGCCCCACAAAAAAGGTTGGAAATCAAAACACCACAAACATTTGACCTGGTGAAATTAAGTAGATTTGCGGTATATAATTTGACTTACTAGTTATTTGGTAATTCTTTGGCTTGATCATGTAGTGGGTGTAACTGATAATGTCCAAACACCTCAAATACTAATGGCTGTGACTTTACATAGTCTATGAACGATTTTGTCACTGTTACTGTGAACTGTAAAACAAATAATACATTTGTATAAATGATTTTGTCACTGCCACTGTGAAATATAAAATAATGTACTTTTATATAAAGTTATTTTACACTTGTACAAATTTAAATATAACAACTTTAAACATTTTTCCACAGAAATACTTCATATTTATATAGAATTGAATAGAGATAAGAATTTCAAATACATGTACATTGTACTATTACCTGATCCGACAGGTAACCTTCATATTCAATTTATAAAGAGTGAAAGTTATCCAGGGGCATTAACACAAGGTTTTACTTCTTTATAATGCCAAAATTTGGCACTGGAAAAAATCCACATTATAACAATATTGAAGTAATAAGTTGGTAATGTATTCCACACAAACAATCACTAACTGATGTACTCATATATAAACTATGTATAAAGGATAGGACAGATGGTCAAACTTACATTCTGGACATGATAAAATCCTAGTGGGTGTGTCTTTCCAGAATTTTTCAATGGTTCTGTTGAAAATGCTTCATCATGCCTGTGCAAGAAACTAAAAAATAAAGTTTAATTAAAATTACAATACCATTACAAATTATGAATGATTTTAAATATAAGTTTGAAATTTCAGAATGTCAAACAAGATATGTCTCATATCAAAACCACAATTATAACATTGTATATTGATTATCAATTAAATGAGGTAATAATATTTCATTTATATATACATGTAGATGTCACCAGCTATAGATGAAGTGGCAAAAATTTTTACCTTTGACCTTTGAAGTGTGCTCAAGTCAATGTGCAGAGAGGGTTCTTTAGCATGCGGTACTGTCTGTGACATGTGGCATCAATTTTTAAGGTCTCTCTACTAAGGAACTTTGTTCCTTATCATTTCTAATGCCGAGTGCTTAGGGAAAGAATAGTCACTACACTACATTTTTTCAAGTCATGGTCAGTCTGGGCCAGGATTTGAATCTGACCTCCAAAATATAAAGCAAGCACTCTATTAATTGAGCTACCAATGTGGTGTTATAATTTTGTGTCACCAAAAACAATTTACTTACTTGAACTGGCAGAATATATCAGCGTATTCCGATGCTATCCCAGAAGCCTCTAGTATTGTGACTCTGAACATTAGCTGTGATCCTATTTTCAGGTGTTCAGGAAGTTCCTTTTCTAAGATATCTGGGAAGATATCTGGATTAGCATTGTCTTGTTTGTTTTCTGGTTGGTAATTACCCTCTGAAATAGTTAACAAAATCATGTTATGTAAGTAGTTTTTAAATCTCAACTGAATTTTAATTGAAGCAAACATTATCTAACAAAATGTTGGTTTACTTTTGTGTAAAGTTTGATCAAAATCCATCAATAGACATGGAAGATATGAAGCTGACATGTTATTAGGACAAAAATCCAGGCAGACAGTGTGATTCTCATATAACACCCCCACCCCTAGTAAACTTATTTTGCTGGGGGTATAATGACATCATGTATGATGCAAGCTAACTTTTTATGTGCTACTCTTTGCCAGACAAATAAAATGATTTATGATATGGGTGTGTATATTAAAAGTCATAAAATTAATGTAGTTTATGGGAACCTTATTATATTTACCGGTACTCGTTTGAATTTGAAACCAAAAAGGTCTTAATCAACAATACCTATGCAACTTTTATCATAAAATCCATTTTTTAATTTTCTTTTTGTTGATGACAAAATGCATTCCCTTATTTGTCAATAATTTTATCTTGAATCTGTACATAGTGTTATATATTTACCAGATAAGACTAGTGTGTTGTCTGGACTTTGACCTTCACCTTCTACATATCTTAGCTCCTCTGTTGATGGTGCTGTCTGGGGAATTTTGGTAGCAACATCTTGATGAAGTTGTAACTGTTTCTAAACAAAAAATAAAATACACTTAAAAATATCTAGTTTTACCAAAAGCTGGTGGCATCTAGATGTAAGTGAATAATATTGACATAATGCACTCATTCAATCAATCAATAAAATCTTTTATAACTTTTGTTCTAATTTAATAATTGTAGCGTTTCACAAGAAGACAGGAAATGAAAAAGAGCCATATCTGTAGCTGGTAATATCTATATGAAGTGAAACAACTCTAACTGGTTGCTCATTTGCTCCATCCACTCCTCCCTCCACCTATCAGTACATCCATCAATCAATCACACAAATATATTATGCAGAATCTGAGATTACTTTAAATTGCCTTGATAGCTAGTCCAAGATTTAAGGAATAGATAATAAAAGCAGCATACCTGTTTGAAATACTCTTCATCGTTAAATGTAATTTTGGCATTTCCAGATTGTCTGATACCAGGAGTATAATCTGGTGTTCCATCTTTCTCTGAAAATACATAGGTGATAAATTTTCAGTCAGAAAAATAAAGTTATATCTTAAAATTGGCTGAGGGATTGTAAATTCCTATTTTCTCCAACAATGGCAGTTCATAGATGATAAATTTTCAGTCAGAAAAATAAAATTGCATCCTAAACCAGGCTGGAGAAATGTAAATCTCAATTTTCCTGAACTATGGCAGTTCATATTCTATTGGTCCGTTTTTGGTTTTTATACAAATTACTAACAACTCTTAAATGTTTGTGCTTACTGATGTAAATATATTTTAAATTGGAAAACTTTCGCATTTGTTTTACTTTAGCCTAATTCACGAGATTAATGAGAGAATTAAAACTTTCATGAATATTAAATATTTTTATTTGCAATAAATATCACCTTATGCTGCAAAAATTAAAGTACTTACAATTACTCTCATAACAAGAGATTTCAGTGCAAGCAAGCTTTGTTGCCGACAGGTATTGACAGGACAGTTACTCCTAGAAATATCATTGAACAGGAAAAGCAAAATGAAATCAAAATCCACATCTACATCTTCCATTGATCATTCCTGTAAAGTTTCATCAATACCTGATGGACGATATTGGAGAACTGGTGTGGACAAAAAAGTGTGATGCATGGACACACAAGACAGAATGTATTACTATATCACAATGTTGATATTTCAGCAGGGGATAATAAAACTATTATTGTTTGTAGTAATATAATTATTTTACCTGCAGTAACGACTTGTACAGCTACACGTAATGACCCCTTGACCTCTCCCTTCTCACTGACAATATTTACACGATGTATCAATGGTACTGGATAATATAAGTTACTTAGGTATACAAAGGACCTGAAAAAAAGAATTCACAAAAAACAGTCTACAGATTAATGTTTTACAGTGCTAAATCTAGAAAGGGGCCCTTGCAACATTTGTCCCATAATGAAAATAACTCCAAAAAATACTGTTAGTGTGTCCAGTTTTGATCCATTTTTTCAATATCAGTCGAATTTCATGATTTTTTTTCTTTCTTTCTTGTTTTTTTTTTTTTTTTGTGTCTTTATGTTTAACTTTAATTTTTCAAAGATGACATAGCAAAGCACATACGACATGTCTCATTTTCATAAATATAGAGTCAATATGTAGTAATATGAACACCAAATTACAGCACACCATAACATAATGTTGGGCCCATTTTTGAAAACATGGCTCTAATTTTTTTTCAAGGTCTGTGTCAAAAGGGCCCTAACCCACCTCCTGTCATACTCTCTATGCAAGAGGCTATAAGATTCTTTATTAACATTCCTACTAAATCATGGGAACCTGTCATAGAACAGGTCCCCTCCTGTCATACTGTCTATGTTAGGAGCTATATGGTTCTGTACTAACCTTCCTACTAATCTAAACCATGGGAACCTGTCATAGAATGGGTCCCCTCCCGTCATACTGTCTATGTTGGGTTCTGGTGATGTCGGTGAGAGTTCTGCCTCATTGTGATACATCTCCCTCATAAGTTCTAACCTTTGTCTGAAAAACAAATGATATAGACAACAAATTAAGCATTTTCTTAATTAAAAATAACTTGATCTTAAGTTGATATTTTCTGAATTGATTAATAATAATTAGTCAATTAATTAAGAAACTTTACAAATTCCTCACCTGAAACAAGATAATGACATTTTCTTACAGAGAATTTAATGATATACATGTATACATTTATAAATATGATGTTATGCCTCGGATTTTTAAAACGAAAAATCATCACAATTAAATCACAATTAAGACAATCATATTAATCATTATAATTAAGACCTGTATACTTTTTATATTTTTGTTTTATATATGGCATAAAAAATGTAGTAAATCTGCAAGACTGTGACTGAAACTTTTTGTAATCACAAAAATGTGTTTTACAATATTAAACCAATTTGAAAGAACTGATATTCAGGTTTTGTCCAAAAAATTTAATTTAACTCTGTATTTGAGATAAAGTTTTAGCAAACAAATATGTTAAAAAAAATTGAAGTTGATTCAATAAGATACAATTAATAGAAAAGAATTTGATTTGTTCATGAAATAACTGACTTGTAAGCATTGATATTTACCACAACACACATGCACCACAATCTAATGTTTTATATAGCTGTACATAGTAAAGTGAAATTTAAAAAAAACAATATTTACTGAAACAAAACAAATCTATATCTTAGTGCATGCATTACAAAATCTATTTATTTATTTCACTCCCACAGATGAGACATGTGGCCAAGTAGCTAAGGTAACAGACTCGTAATTAAATGGTCTTCAATGGTTTCTGCTCCATCCCAGTTCCATGGTATGTCTTTGAGAGACATTTAATTCGGTGCATTACATTTGTGCAAATCCATAAGACATTTGCGCAAAAATAATATGATGATTGCGCAAAGGCTTATATTACGAATGTGCAAAAAGTAATTGCCATGTTAAATAAACACTACTCTTTCCGTTAGCAAAGACACGTTAAAAGCACAAATAAAAGTCTGTTAAAATTTGGATAAAACATGTAAAAGGTATCATTTTACATTCAACACAGGCTTAAAATTGTCATTTTCGTATCTCTTTACAAGTCGATTCTGGCTGATTATTTATATTCGATTGTTTTAACATACTGTGAGCGACTAATATCGCCTCTTGTATACAATTCCTACTGCCCATTAACAAAGTCAATTTGTTCCTTTTCTTTTCGTCTGACTGTGGCCCATGTATCCAATCTGTGAACTTAAACTGGTCAGGTGGTGTTAATTTAACAGTTTAACATGGGCAATTAAGATTTGCGCAATAGTAGTATACACCATTTGCACAAATGACATATAGGGGTTATGAAAATTTTGCGCAAATGTAATGCGCCCATTTAATTTCACATTGTTCCTGACCTACCAGATGCTAAATGAATGGATACCAGCAAATATGCCTTGGGGTTAACCTTGTGATAGACAGGCATCTCATTCAAGAGGGAGTATGGTAATATAGTCTTAGTTGTTTCACACCACTGAAACTGTGATAAGCATAGTCCTGATGAGCCAATAGCCTCAGTACAGATTTTTTATTTCAAAAGTATTCAAATTAGATAAAAATATAAAAATTTGTTTTGTGGAGGGTTAATTAACTTTTTGGTATTTTAAAAAAATGCAAGAAGTGAAAAAGATAACGTTTTAATTGTCACAGTATTTGTAGTATCATAATTTTATTTTTTAGCCTAAGTCTCAATTAATTTTGCCATATTTTGACTGTATAAGTGTTAGAGGTAAATCAAATAACACAGCTAAAATGCCAAAATTATGGCTACATAAAAATCCAAAATGATATATCAACAATGTTAAGACAATTCAATTCAATTCACTTGAGCCATTCAAGTCCACAACTTGGAAAATTTAAATCCACAGGTTTGAGGATAATAAAGTTAACCTAAAAAGAATTACCTTAAAACATTCATGCTAAAATAATGCTATAAGAAGAAATTTTACAATATAAAAAGCAGAAAAAATCTGAAAAGAAAAACTGAGTTATTCTAAAAATGGTTTTTAATTATTTTTTTCTAAATCAGATAAAAATCTCAGAAATGACAACAAAATTGTTTTTCCTTTTTTGTAATTTCACATAAAATTAACAGTTTCTGCAATTTTTGACATCATAGTTTTCAAAAGGATATATATTTAGTGTTTGCATCCATAATCAGAAGATGCTACATCAATGTTAAATAAAGAAATCTGATTGGATAATTTCTAAGCACTGACGGACAACTTAGAATAACTCTTAAGGCTGAAGCTGAAAAGAAAACATTTATAAAATTTCTAATAGTGATAAATTAAAAACATTTACAGAAATGAACTGAAATGAAAGACAACTAAACCAGTATGTGCACTAAAGGTCAAGGCCATTATAACCAGCATGTCCTTGAAAGGTCAAGGACATTTGAAACAGACCTGGAGGGTATTAGGTTTATGAAGTTAAAGTAGTTTTGGTTGGGAGCACATCCTGCCAGACATTGGAAAAAATCCTGTTTAGCCTCTGGAGTCTGGGGCGACAAATCTTCATTGTAAATGTCTCGCATGAGCTCCAAACGTTGTCTACAATATTAATGTAAATAATTTGTCGATGGATACCAAAAATGTGGGGGCCATTTTAAACACATTACAACTGAACATTTTTATACCAGCATCTATGACTTAGTTTCTAGTAACTAAGAAATGTTAATATTTTCCATGCAACATCTAAAGATGACCCTTTTAAAATTCATCATTAAATCTTCATAGAAAGAGAGAAAGAAAAGAAAAAAAATTAAAGACGGACCATATAATTTTTAATAAATAATTAATTTTATTGTTAAATGACTAAAAGACAAAGTTGGAACTCATGCCTGAACACCTGAAGACCTCGGTCAAAACTGTGGAGTGCAATATGGATGACAAAGGTTTAAAGATACGATTTCATACTTGAAATTATCCAAAGTCAATTAAATCATTTTGCGTCATTTCTTGTTTGATGACAGACAAACTTGCAATAGATTAAACTGAAACTTATTTTATAAAAGAAAACTAGAAATTCTGAAAATTTACACAAAAATTTGAACTGTTTATTTTTATACTAAGATTTCAAAGATACAATGCACACATATTGACCTTCACAGATTCTAGATTTAATTGTGCTCTTTATAAGTGTGATATTCATGGCTATCAAAATATTTTCTATTCTAGCTACCACATGCAGGCAAAAATCACAAGATCACTCAATAGCGCTTTAACACTGTGTGGGTGCAATTTTTCTGAAATTTGAACAAATATCAACATCTGTTTGTCATATGTTAGCAACCAGATGAATTTCAGTAAATTCATTTTAAAAATTCTTAGTTTTATTTATCAAAGTTAGGAAAGGAACCAATCTAAGATGTAAAAAAAAATCTTGGGGCCAAGTTTCCAACTCTGCCCTTTAGCAAAAAAGAAAACTAAACTGTAATACAAAACTTACATTTTATTTTTACAGAATTTTTTTTTAAAATTTTAATCTATGTCAACAATCACAAGATCTTTTAACTGTATAAGAAGAATCAATGAATACTTGCCTCCATTTTTCTGCCACTCTTAATTAACTAAACACCAATTCTGAAAATCCTGGCATATATTTATAACAGGTGTAGATGAAAAATGCTACTAAAACTTACCTTTGTTAGCCTTCTTCAAAACCTGCCCTTACATCAAATTTCAAAGATTTGTGTTAATGTTATAATTTCATGTTGTTTTTATGCAAATTAATAGATACTTGGAATTATTTTTCTTTGTTCCGACCTACCTAAGTTTTTCCAGACTCCAGTGATGTGTGGCCCCATTTTTGGTATCCTGAACCTCTACTGCTACCACGGTTCTCGGGAATGGTCGGTTTGGATCCCGGTCATCAGGGGCTATAAGATCTGGTGGTAAGGGAGAATACATACTGTCTGTCAACAGTACAAACTGAAACTGTACCTACAAAACAGGAAAAAAAAACTTTTAAAACTAAAGGTTTTGATCCCTGAATCTATGATTGCTTTATAAAACAGCAAGTTACAACAGAAATGGGATGCCATTTCAAATCTGTCAACCAAATGAACCCCAACTTGGAAATCACCAACCATGTTTATGATTAAAATATGAATAACCAATGGCACAACTACTCCACACAAAGACTGTTCCTTTGATATTTCATAAATCTGTTAAATAGCTTTTGAGAAAAAAAGTAGACAAAATGCTGACAGAAGAAATGGGGTAAACACTTTGTTTGTGGGACATAAAGGTTTTGATCCATAAATCTATCATGTTGTAAATAATTACTGGGTACAGGATTCTTATCAAGTCGATTGCAACACATCCAATACCTTTGATATCTTTCGGCTGTGCAAAGTACATTTTTTTCTATTACAAGTTTTGTTTTATTGTATCATTTGTTTGCATTGTGTCATGTTCTTGGTTGCATTTTTGTATTGTTTAATGTTCTTGGCTGCATTTTTGTATTGTTTAATGTTATTGGTTGCATTTCCTGTTGCCAAGTTCATGATTTTCAGTTGCAATTTTTTTCTCACTTTTTTCCCCTCTTTTAACATTATTTAGTTTACCTTTTTGTTGAGTTCTACGCTTATAGCATTTGCTTCTTTCAGGAAAATGGCATTACCCCACAAATCATCCTGGAAAATAAATAATTGTATCAAGTTATACATATGTATTGCAACTCATTTATTTGCTGTGACTGTCATGTCTGTATAAATATTATTTGCTTCAACTTATTTATTTACTATCATAATTAATATTTTTCTGGTAACATGTGCTATTACTGGACAACAGTAACAAATTTTTATTCTGTACTCTTTAATTCCTTATTTTTTTAATTTTTTACATGTTTTATAAAACTCAACTTGGACTAAAACTGTGGGCCAGAATTGGTCCCAAGACAGGGTATTATTTATTATCGAACACAATTATTATTTAGGGCAAAATGGTGCAAGTGCCTCTTGTAAACTAACACTGACTACCTACCCTAAGTGATGTAAATTGATGGTACTTCCATTTTCTGAAGGCCCAGGCTGCAATCTGTTTCTCATGTTCAGTCCAGGTACATTCTGTAGGCAAGAAAAACAGTAGCAAATTTATTTCAAAGAAAAATGTATACTTAAACATTTGATGTCAACGTATATACACTAGATGTGAAGACTCTATAATTGTTTGATATTTGAATAAACATTTATGTGGAAAATTATATATCCAATTGGTTACAGCTTCTAGATTTTGATGAATGATGTGTTCTTGAGCAAAACATTGAATTCTTTCCAAGTTCTAATAATTTTACATCATGGAGTTTTGTTCTACTTGTTCTTGTACAGTGGATTCCATCTATAACGAACACGGATGTTACGAATTAAGGCCTATAACGAAGTTGGAAAAAATCCCCTGTCAATTTACTATATAATCCATGGTTATCGAAATCGGATGTTACGAATTGGCCTATTACGAAAAAATGCCTATAACGTAGTAAAAATCCAGTCCCATTGAAATAAAAATAACTAAAATTATGAGGTCTATAACGAAGTCGGTAAACTCACCTGGTCTGTAAAGGTGACTATAAAAACATTTAAGACGAGCATCAGACAGGAAGGTCAGCGTGTGTATACAGTGTAATCATGTAATTACTGGCGTGTAACACCTTATGATGAAGGTTACACAAGAACACTGATTGATCTTAAAGAGGGGGCACGCGGTAGGTGTTTTTGAGGAGTTGAATGTTTATTTAATAATAAAAATTTCTTTGATGCTAATAAAAAAGTTACAACTTTGATCTGGTGTTTGACACTAATTTGAGTAAATTCCTGGTAATAAAACTCACGGTAAAATTGAACAATCATCATTTCTTTAATATTTGTTGGTGTGTGTTATTTATTAGTGCTTTGTTTTATGATTAGTGCTCGTAATGGAAAGTAAAAAGCGAAAAGCTTTATCACTGGACACTAAGTTTCAAATTATTGCCGCTGTAGATTCTAATGTAAAATCAAAAAAAAAATTGCGTCAGACTTTGACATTCGTCCATCAACTCTCAGCACGATAATTAAACAACGTGAAAATATCATTAGTGCGTACAATTCAAGTGATTTTAGTGGTTCTAGAAAGAAACTCAGAACAAGTCAGTATACCGATGTTGAAGACGCTCTATTCACATTTTTCAGAGGCGCGCGTGATAGTAACATTCCCCTTAGTGGACCTACTTTAGCTACCAAGGCCAATGAATTTGCCGTTAAATTGGGACATTCAAACTTTGAGGCAAACAATAGCTGGATAGAGAGATTCAAACAGCGTAGAGGGATTGTGTCCAAAGTCGTGTGTGGTGAAAGCGCGTCCGTAAATACAGATGTAACGCAACAATATCGAGAAATAACGTTACCAAATTTGCTCAAAGAATATGAACCCAAGGACATTTATAACATGGACGAAAGTGGATTATTTATAAACTGTTGCCAAATCGTACGTTACAATTTAAAGGTGAATCGTGTCATGGAGGTAAAAAAAGCAAAGAAAGATTAACTGTCGTGTTGTGCTCAAATATGGACGGGACTGATAAACTTAAGCCTTTAGTGATAGGGAAATTTGCTAAACCTAGGTGTTTCAAAAACGTAAAATCTCTACCCGTGAATTATCAGGCAAACAAAAAAGCATGGATGACGAGTCAGTTATACGAGCAGTGGCTTCGCGACGTAAATAAATCGATGGCAAGACAGAAAAGGAACATTATTCTATTTGTGGACAATTGCCCCGCCCACCCTCAGATTGACAGACTGTCAAATGTGAAAGTAGTTTTCTTACCACCTAACACTACGAGTCAACTGCAACCTATGGACCAGGGAATTATTTGGAATTTTAAGATGAATTACCGTCGGCTTATTGTGAACAAACTTCTAGAATCCCATGACAACAAGACCGAGTTTGAAATCAATGTGTACAACGCGATTGTGTTCATTCACCGTGCATGGAGAAACGTGACTCAAAAAACAATTCAGAACTGTTACGCAAAAGCTGGATTTGTGAAATCAAGTAAATCAGATGACGATGAACAAAGTTGTGATGATGATGATGATGATGATGACGTTCCGCTTGCTTTCTTGCAAAGAAATTGGCTGCGTGTTGTGAGTGATGATACCACTAGGGACTTAGACTTTGAACAATACGTTGCAGTAGATGACAACATTACCGTCGCTGACCGTCTTGATGATGATGAAATTGTGTCAGATGTGTTGAGAAAGAAATCCGACAGTGAAAACGGAAAATCAGATAATGATGATGATGATGATAACGATGACGACGATGATGAAATTGTGCCCGACTTGAAGCTTGTTATACCCTCCGTAAATAGAGAAAGTGCGTGTGAATCGCTTTCAAAACTCAGACTATACATTGACTCGCAGGAAAACGTGTCCGACAAAATTTACGATAGTTTGTCAGATTTAGAGACATTTCTTTGCAGCAGGAAATTTACCAAACAAGCCAAAATTGATGACTTTTTTAACAGTGCTTAGTTCTGTTCTCATTATATCGATCGTAATTTATTGGATTATTATTGGACAGTGATTAAACTTTCGATCAGTAATTGGAAATTTAATGTTCAGTCATCTGATTCTCGGATTATTTAATAAAACAATGAACTGTTGTTGTCAAGAAAATATTTTTTTTATTTCTAATTGGATAAATGTAAATATACTGTAGTGCTGTGTTTGTTGTTATTATTATTATTTTCTACTGCCCAGAGTACCGGGAGATTGAACTTTATCGGCAAGTAAAACTAATGGATTTTTAAATGCTTAATTTTACGTAGTTATTTATATGCGTCAAAATCATGATTGATTCTTAAACATTTTTTAAAAACAAAAACAAAAACTGTAAAAAATTATATTTTTATTGAAAATTAAGCATTTAAAACATCTATTAGCTTTAATTTCTTTTAACGTTCTTTACTTCCGGTTGATGCAATACACACTCAGAAAAGGGGGATAACTCATTTCTTCACAATCTACGATCCTCCCCAAGATGGAGAAATGTTTGTAACGAAATATGCCTATAACGAAATCAACGATACTGTCCCCTGGCCTTCGTTATAGCCGAACCCCACTGTACATGTAAATCCCACCTACCTTGAGGTTCTTCCTCTGACACTAGATCTTCTACATTAGCAAAACTTGACATCATAGAATGTCTCTCTACTTGTTCTTGTAATGACTGAATACGATTTTCATAATCCTAAAATACACAAAATAATTTCATATTTAAATGGACTAATTGTTTTCATGTCCAAGTCAAGATTCTAACACTTATATTGAGGTAGTCAGTTCTGGATGGTGGAAGAAAGCTGAGAAAACCCCCGACATTCAGTAAGTGACATGATAATTTTTCTCACACTAAGATCTGCCCCAAGTGGGATTAAAAAACTAGCAGCAAGAGGTGCTGCAATCAGTAAGCCAGCACTTTGAACCACTAGACCAAACAGGCCTCCTGAAAATTTTATATGACAATTGACAGATACACTGACAACTACCAACAAAAAATCTTTCTTTCTGAAGATTTTGTGTGGCTTCTCAGCCAAAAACCACCTACTAAACAAAGAGAAAATATGACTATATCTCTGACAAGAATATTCCATTTATACATCTTCAAAAGTATATTATTTGTAAGTACATGTACAGACAACAACCACCAATAAATTTCAAAGATAGACATATTCTAGATTTCAGTTTTTTCTGAATAGGGTTCACCACTGTACCGCATTATACCACAAACATTTCTGTGGAACAATTATATCCATTGGTTGTGGTATCAAATCAGTTCACATTTTCTTGTAGAAACATCATTATTTTGGGATTTAATAACTATAATGTTTTTCCAGAACATCCCACACAAACGTAAAGGAATTTTGATCATGTGATACACTATGTAATCCCATTCAAATATAATATAAAATATTTAAAATTTTACTTTTCTTTGTTGTTCAAATAACAAGTCAGCTTCTTCTTTCTCTTTTCTATATTGTTCTTCTAAGTTGCATAATCTGAAAACAGAAGTAATACAACAATGTTTATCTATATCAGTCAAATAAAATATAATTTACAATTTCATCTCCCTTAAAGTACACAAAATAAAGTCATGTAATAAAGATCATATTACACATGTATTATATTACTTATGTATCCATTGTTAATGACTTCATACAATTGTTGTAACATATCATGTCATCGTATTTTGAATAGCGTGACTTGTGCTTTTGCAGTTTTTTTTTTGCTGTTATAGCTGAAAACACACTACAGATACACGAGATACAAATTAATAACCATGTTTTCTTATATTAAACAATGAATAAAATTTGTGAATATGTAATCTTAAATTTATTAAACTCATTGAATATAATGTTTATGCTACTTGCACAAGGCTTGTAAAATAACTGTGCAATGTGTCGTGTGATAAGACTGCTTAAATAGCACTGGTGTAAATGTTAAACATAGAACCCTTAATACAAACACACTATTCTGTATTATCTAACCTTTGTTCCATTTCTTTCCTTAAATCAATTCCTTGTTTCTCCAAAAGTTCAAGTTGTGCAAATGTCCAGTCAACAGGTTCCGCTAAAAATTAAATGATAAATAAAAGACAGTTATAATGGTAATCATCTACCAACCAGAATGAAAATACAGAATAAAATCTTTTTAATAGAAAATAACTCAAACTATACTCCATGATTTTAAGTGTGATAACTTCTTCACTTTATACCTCCCATTCTGACATGTAGATGAACTACTTCAATAATCAAAATTAGCTAAAAGTGACTTATACATTAGTGACTTACTTGTATTTGTTTCTGTTGCGTCAAAATCAATGATCTGTGCTCTACTCTGCCGAGCTGTAATAAATAAGTTACATAACTTGATAGTCCAATTTAACAAATTTGGAATTATTTCTTTTAGTAATATTGACTAAAACAAAAGTATTCAAGTTTTCATGTGCTACTTTTTAAGTGTTCAGGTATGTATTAACTGTGGAATTTGACTTTTCTAGAGTAGTCTAATGGGTGTTTAGTTAAATGACAAGTGGATATATCATGAAAATTAATCAAGACGATCTAATCATGTGAAGAAGTGGGAAGAGGGTGGTCAAAATGTGTTTCATACTTTTTTCACTTCGTTTGACCATTACATATTTATTGTACATACAAAACTTCAAATGCCTGTGCCACAAATAAAACATTGATGTCATATTTTTAGTTACCTTAACGTACAAGTCATGTCCAAATTTTCATAGAATAATGATCTACCTGCATGTAAGATAATCTAAAAGTATCACTATTTTTTTATAAACAACCGTGATTTAAAGCTGATCCAATAAAATTATCATTCTAATACATACCTTGTATAGGATGGTTAAACCTGAACACATGATGTTTTCCGATGATAACTCTAGCACCTGTTTTAAGTTCACACGGTTCTGTAATCTGTCGCCCGTTTACGTAACACATGGCATCTTTAAATGGAATTAATGTAACTACACCTGTTAATAGAAATCAAAATTAACTAAGTACAAGTACTTGTGAATCTATTAGATTTTATAATGAATTGGTTTTTAAATATATTTAAATATTTTTCAAATATAAATGGGTAACCATGCAGCATGATGAAACTATAGTAGTCTTGTGATTTTGACCTATGAACCTGAATTTGGTATGCAACACATCATCTCAGGTTGGTTACATTGTGCCTAGTTTGATAAATATTCATCAAAAGACATGGAAGATTTGGAGTGAACATGATGATGGGACAGAAAAACAGAGGAGTGATTCCTATATACCCCCTTAACTTTGTTTGCAGGGGTATAAATATTCTATATTAGGAACTATGATTTAAGCTGACAGGAATTATGCAACAAAGTTCACTCTGTCAGAATAGGAGAGCAAATAAAATTATTTTTGGATCTCTTCAACCAGTAAAGTTACTGCTTCTTCTCTCTCACATGTTAATATGTCTACTAACTGACTAACAGAGCTACTTGTATTTCTACAAATGAAAGCCTGATTATCTCCCCTTACCATCCTCATTCTGGAATGTAGCATGTTCATCAAGAATGTGACTCCCACTTAGCTGTATATCTTGTAGCTGTGTGGCAGTATGACGGCCAACTCTGAAAATAAGAAAAGATGGAAATGAGAACTAAACTTTCTGTCCCAGTGCTATACCAATAATTTCTTAACTTAAGATTTTCTTTAACTTAAATTCAGCCAAAACTTTTTGGCAACGCTTTTTGGAACTATAAATAAACATTTTGACAAAACTAAATAAAAATGTTATAAAATTGAAGTGATCTTCAAATTAAACTCAAACATACTGCATGGTCCATGTTCAAATCACAATCCAAAAAGCAAAGTAAAAACTTTAAAAACTGGCAAATGTAATGTATTTATCTTACATTAGACTAGTTTTTCTATCTGATTTGACAAAATACAAGTTTTATCGAAGACGTATGATACAGGATCCACACTGTGGTGATACAACATTGGCGGTAAAGAACATGTGCGCTTCTCATTGTGACGTCATTGGGAAATCATTACTACAGAATATGTCATAACATAGTTCAGTAGTTTTCTGTGGTAAAATGTACTTTTTCATACAAAGTATTGTTTTTTATTATTTTAAATAACCTAATTGGAAATGTGTATATGATATGTATATATATGTACGTAATGTGTCTGCGTACAGACAAGTTTGTGATTGTGTATCATTACCTGGTAGTACCAATCTTTATATAGTATATCAGACATTCTGACATCAATGGATCTTCATTTAAGTTCACTAAATGTGGTGACTGAAATGTTAAAATAAATAAGGAAGACATTTACATTTCACTAAAATTGTGAGCAATTAATATATTACTGGTAACTCACAGACTTTTAAACATCATCAAAAATGTTGTTTCAATACAAGTAGCTATTAGTTGACAGGTACAGATTTAACCATCATTTCAAATAAGAATTGCCTCTTCAAGAAACTATTTCTGTACAACAACACCATAACTGTATAACAGATTATTTTTATTTCAGTTTATATCGACGTAAATCAGGAATTCTTTGTTAATTTTTTCAAAAAGAAAATTTCAAGTTACTGTAAGCAGTTGGTATATATCTTGACCTTTTTAAGAATTTATTACAGATATATAATATAGATCAGAAGTCAAATATATATATATTATTTACCTTCTTTGGTGAGAAAACTCCTATTGTCCCACCATCATCTTTCAAAGCCACTCCCATTTCTGCCAACACTGCTTCTCTGTAAATGTAATAATTATAATGTCAATGTTTAGTGAGTGAGAGTAATGAATTTTTACACTCCTATCAAAGTTATTGCATTTGTATTGAGATGGTCAGTTCAGGGATGGTAGAGGAAACCAGAGTGCCTGAAGAAAACTGCCTGTTTTTAGCAAACAAACTGGCAATTATTCTCACATTAGGATCTATCCAGGGCTTCGGAAATTTCGGTCCGGCCCGTCGGACATTTTGTACAAGCAAAAAAAAAAAAAAAAAAAAGGTCGTCGGCACAGGGCTGACTATGCGTGCAGTGCATGTTGTGGATTATTTTATTTTGACAAACAAACCAACCTATTTCTTTGAGCTACCGCGATTGCCAATTTTAATCCATGTGCGTTGTTACAAGACTAAGACGTTTACTGCTTTTCTAAGCTTCCGCGATATGCTGTTATTATCAGTACTCGTTACTGTCCACGATGCTTGATATTGCACGTCCGCCATATTGTTTACTAACAATCGGGAATTTTCGTATTCCGAAGATACACAAATTGTAATTAGAAGGTTGATAAATTAGGAATTCAGGTATCACGAATCACGATATAACGGGAACTGCTTGACGAGGTTCCAATATATTTATGTGAATGAAAGATATTAATGCCGAAACTTTTATTAAAATAAAATTTAATCGCGTTTCTATATTTATTAATAAAGAAACAGTCACAAAGCGCGTAGTAGGTAATTTTCAACACCCCGCGTGAAACCTCTTTGATGACAAACCGTCACCCTTGACCGACACTCGTTATGGCTTCCGTAATCAACACAGTTACGACCATGCACTTATTTTTAAACAAACACACGTTTAAAGAAAGTTATAATGATTCGGACTGGGAAACAAAAGAAAAAGACACGCGGCACGCGACTACTTAAGTCCACAGGTATTTACTGATTAATAAACAATCACCTGATTATTAGATCTTACTGTTGTTGACAGGTAAACGCGTGGTAAGGACAATACACTTAGTGAAGTCAGGTAGAGTTTAAAAGACCGACAGACAGACTAGCGGTAGTTTACTTTTGTCGGACCGAAAACTGATTTGTCCGTTTAAAAATTGAAAATGTCCGAAAACAAAAAATGTCCGACTGGCGATTTTTCACGTCGGTCAAAATAATTTTTTGTCGGACATGTCCGGCAAATATGACCGTTTCCGGACCCCTGGATCTATCCCAAGTTGGATTCGAAACCTAGACAATTGAAGGCCCTCTATCCTACAAATCTGCACTTAAGACCACCCAGCCATTAAGGCCCCACATGATCAAGTGATTGAGGTATAGAGAAATATTACATCACTGCCAAAATTGACCTTGACCTTGACCATTGACCTATGCACCTAAACTTGGAATGTGACACATTGTCTCATGTTGGTTTACATCTGTCTACGTTTGAACAAAATCCATCAATAGACAAGGAAGGCATGAGTGATTAATATACGCCCTAAACTTCATTTACTGGGGGTAAAATAAATCTTACAATTTAACAACCAGAAATCGTTGGTAGTGAAATCATACAATTCAGAAAACATATTCATACATTGCAAGTATTGTTACTATCCAGTCATTGAAATACTAATACAGAACTTTACCTTTCTTTTCGGATGTTTTCAGTCTTACGTAGTTTCTCTTCCCAGGATTCATTCAGTTCGGCTATTAATTTCTCCGACATCTGTAACCTTTCTATAGCATCTTCTCCTCCTTCTATTGTTAATGAATCCTTTCTACTCCTTGTACCCTTGGGATCTGGTATGCCTTGAATACCTAAAAATGCAGGAAACATTTTTATTAAGATTAAACCATTCATTTTGAAATTTTTCTCAAGATCAAATTACCTCTCATAATGCCCTTACTGGCTCAGTGGTCCAAAGCACACTCTTAAGGATCACAGCCGCTCTGACTGCCTAAGTTTACATTGCATCTGTGACAAATTCTTGTGTGAGAAAGTTTGAAAGTTACCTTTCCAAAAGTCAATGTTTTTCTCCAGGTACTCCAGTTTCCTCCTAAATCTCTGAATTTACCACCTCAATATAAATCAAAGAATCTTGACTGGGCCGTAAAACTCAATTAATCCACCCAACTCTACTCCATAGTTTAACAGACTATTCCTTTAGTTCATGGATCAATTTGGAATCAGGTTCTTATTTAAAATATGTCAACATCAAACCAACTTTCTTCTACAGAAATTCTCTTAATTATAAGCACATGTTGTTTATCATAGTTTGTTGACTTCCTCCTTTAGTCCATGGGTCAATTTGGCATTAAGTTCTAACATATTATATGGTAAATAAGACCTACCTTCCCCTACAGTAATCCCTTCATTTATAAGTAGTTCCCGTAGTTTAGCCACTTCCTCTTTCAGTTCCCGTATCAACCTGGCATTAGGATCTTCATTAACAACGGCCTTACATACAATCTGCTTAGCTCTATCTGCATATCTACAATCAATGATAAACAATTAAACTAGGTGCATGTTACTGATGCTGAGACTTCATAGAATTAAAACAGCATCAATTCCTTCAACTTCGCCGATTAGTAACAGTTCTACAGGCAATCCCTGATATCTCGGACAATGATTTGACTGTTCCAAAAACATACATGAAATAACTGTTTCATTACATAATGAATTGTCATATTTGCCAATAAATTTCAATTCTGCATCCAACATGTATGCAGATTGAGCCATTCTTTTCACTTTGTGTGGTATGATCAGGGTTAGTGGAAGGTTTAAATGTGGTTCTAAAATGAATATCTTAGGAAATTCATCAGCACAGGAAACAATTCATTCTGCCATGAAATAGTTCATAAACTTGTTTTATTCCTACCTAGAGGTTTTAAAACCCCACAAAAAGCAAAAATTACTTTATTACCAATTATAAAGGAGAAAAGGTAATCAATTCATTAATTTATACCTCAAAGTACTGAGAGTCTCATCAAAGTTTATATCTGCAGGACTTAATGCAGCTATCATGGCTGTTTTGGAATTCCCTCCTGTAAATAGAAACAATTAGGAATAGTAACCATGGTAACATAATTTCATTAATATGAGAATGATAAATATCTATATTTAATATGTTTATAGTGCTGCTGATGTATCATATTGGACAATTATTTCAAAATTAACTAGCACTGTTAATGCAGCTGACTTATACCCCTCTCAGAGGTTATGTCACTGTGTTATGAGTCTCAATCTACTGCTACGGGATGAACTAGTCGATACTCTGTCTTCTTAATCCCAGTTCCAGGCAAGGAAGAAGTAAAACTTATATTTAAAAGTCGTATGTGTGACCTAGCCAGGGCTTAAACCCACAACCTCTGGTTCTTTAGGTACATGCTCTACCACTAAGCCATGAAGGCAGTAAAATTATGAGTGACAATGGTGTTCACAAACACCTGCCACTTACAATAGCAAAGTTCATTGTACCTGTAATAATAGGAATTTAATTGTAATCTTTGCCTTAACAAAGAAATATTTATTGATATAAAAAGGTGCTTATTTTATTAAAAGCATTACAAGCAGACTACAGATGATGAAATATCTGTATTTACCTAAATTTTCTCTCAGCAGCCATGTCAGTACAGAATCTCTGTATGGTATGAAGTCTGCCTTTTTCTTCCGTTTGTTGGACTAAAATCACAAAATACAAGAGAACCATATTTAAAGAATTGTCTGGTTATTTCAATAATAATTAATTAGCTTAAAACTATTGGAAAAAAGTTGACTAAAAGCAGAGACATCCTTCATCATTTTTCTTTCATTTCCATGGCAACATCAACAATGGCTGCTTCATTGGTTTTTTCAGCAGACAACAAAAGAAATGACATGTTCTACAAAATTTAAATGAACTTTAGTTCAATGAATTGTAGTAAAAGATATTTATTTAGAATTCAATTTCCTGACATTCTTTGCACAGAACTTAACATAAAATGCTGACACATATTATTTCCCAACGTCAGTGGGTTTTTTTCTGGACATTACTGTTCCTTCCACCGTTCCTTAACTGACCCCTTGATATAAGTGAAAAAATATCTTGACTGCAGCATAAACACCATTCAAAACAAACAATTTCATTTTATCTTTATAAGAATTAACAAGGGCTTGATCAGAGCTATGTCATCTCAACAATAATCTGTAAGAGTTATGTATTCATCTCACAAAACCTTTCTTAAAATTAATTAAACACAGATTCATATTTTCATTAAGTTCAATGAAATAGTATGGCACCTAGCCTGTACCAGTGAAGAGGAGTCAAAAGTCTTCTTATATCTAAATTTTCACATCCATGTGTTAATTTTCAAATTATATGAGAAATTATTTTGTATAATTTCATTTAATCAAATAGTGTTTTAAAAAGTTCCAAGTAAAATTCCTGAAAAGTAAAACTGGATGTCATTTAATTGATACATTATATAACTGCACTGCAGCAATTTTAATAATAAAATACCTAAAATTTATAAAAGATAAACAAATTTGCATTTTCAATGTAACATATATTTAAATCATTAAGTTAAATAATATCACTTTCAAATACTGTGACAATTTTAATATTTAAATTCTATGAATGAAATTTGTAACGATTATAACATTATCGTATGACAAATATAAATTTGTTTAATTATTTATGGATCACAGTATGTTATATAACAACACTGCAGAATATTTTAATCAATAACTGAAATTTTTTGAATTTATTTAATTTGTATTTGACATCATAAATTCCTGCAATAAAATTACAGAATATGAAATTGATTATTTGTATCTCATTTGTATATTTCATCGATCTCTAAAGAATGAAATAAAACTGATATGTTACAGGGTTATAACGCTAGTTGAACTTTTACAAGGGAACATATAAGTTCATTTTATATTCATAAACATGCAGTAGCTGGTATTACATCTTTAATTAGATCAAACTCCGCAGATACAAACTTCTTGTATTATATCCATCAAGTGATACGCAATATTCATGACGCTCTATCGATTTCATCAAGTTTTTATTTGTGTATCAGGAGAGTATCGGATAACAATTTAATATATACATAAATGGCCTGCTAATTATCAAATGTCATCTGAACAATGAAGGACTAAGATATCAAATATTGATTAGTTTTAGGAATTGTTCATCTCCTCTGTAAGTCCCGACTAGTTTCTGTTTCAAAAATTTAATCTAATCCCTGCTTAGATATATTACATACAATAAAACCTTGATCCATTGACACCATTTGTTCTGTGAATATTTGGTAATAAAAAGTGGTTTGGAATTGTTCTTCTCTTCTGTTAAAACCCATACTGGTTTATGTTTCAAAATTCTACAAATGTCTTATTTTATTCCCTACTTGAGTATATTATATATTCAACCATGACTGGTGTTTTCCTTCATATGAAACTTGAAGAAAGCTAACGGTTATAAGCAAGTGATTAACACAAGGATGTTCTGTCTCACCTAGTGACGTCATGCTATTCTTTGCAAATAAGGGTTGTGGCATAATTTTCATTCATCAATTTATTTACATGTATTTCAATGGAGGTAATCTCAATAGCTAAATTGCATTGGTTAACCTTTTTGCAAAAAAAAAAAAAAAAAAAAAAAAACAGCAAAAAAAAAAAAAAATGTACTTCCAAGAATGAGTTCAAAAGTGTTTATTTCAATGCTTTTGTATTAAGTCATGTTAGACAGGGAATTTAGCCATTTTGTGGTATATTCTGCTACTTGTGGACTCTGGTCTGTCTGTGTATTATTTGACGATATACCATGGGTAGATGTTGATTTCTATTCAAACATATCTTGAATCAAAAGCATTTAAATAAAAACATGTACGGTACTGCAAACTCTTTCTTCAGAAGTACAAAGCATGGCTGGCTTTCTTCATGTTTCATATGAATAAAAACATGTCATGTTAGAATTGACAATATACCATGGGTAGATGTTGATTATATCTTCAAGTTTTATCAAATATCACCAAACAAATGCATGCTATTTTAACTAAATCACACAACATCTATTCACTCAAGAGGAGTGAGACTGGGGTAACATACATACTAACAATTCTTCATCTCATTTTGATGTTTGAAGTTGGGATAAGATAAAGCTTTAAACAAGAGGCCCAAAATGGCCTGTAATGCTCAACTGGCATAATATGACCCAATTTGCAGAATTTGCTAAAATTGGGTCAATGGAAAATTTCTTGGAAAAACCTGTTACATATGTTAAAAGGCTAGGTACATGATTTCTATATTTCAAACTTGAAGAAAATTGATTACAAATAGAATGCACAATGGCCATTTTAGTGATTTTGCTATTTATATAACAGCGACCATCTTGGATTTCATACAAGATCGCCTTGTACAAACTTTGATCTACTCCACCTAGGGACCTTCCCACAACAAATTTGGTTTCAACTGGCCCAGTGGTTTCAGAAGAGAAGATCAAAGTTTACGAATGCACGCTTCACCATGCCATAAGCCCAGCCGACTATAGCCAGTTGAGCTAAAAACTAATGCATGTACAACTCACTTATCTTTTTAAAACAAAATACATAAATAAAATAAAAATGTGCTAGCATACAAAATAATGTTTATTTTACATACTCGTTTTTCATTTTGATCAACATAGGCACAAAGTGATTCATATATAATAACTTAAGTTTTTCACTCCATCAGAGATAATGTCTGGTCAGAATCACCAAACTCAACAATGAACCAAAATCAGTATACAACTAGAGTTAATATGTGTTGGGCTTTGAAAGAAACATTTCAAACTTGGATAGATTTAAATCTAGCCATGCCATCATTTCTGGTATAAACTTAACATCTAAATCCCTCCACTCCCAGATATTTTCGGTTTTAATGTTGTTTGAAGTAAATTAGCATTTAAGCTATCTCTATAAGTATTAATCTAAGAGCAGGTTGAGCACCAGGCAAGAAGCGGCATCTCAAATTCTAGTCTTATGCATGACCTGGCCATGGTTGCAACCCATGACCTCTTAGGTGTGGACGAGGAAACTCAACAACCGAGCCACCAAGGTGATTTCCTGATACAGATTTAGACTATATCAAGGACACTCATTCTAATGTCATGTAAAGGTTCATGTCATACCATTACAATTGCAATTTGTTTTCACACATTTTTGGAAATTTGGCAAATAATAGTTAAAACTGCGGAAAAAATGGAGCAAGTTTGGCCATATATGTGTTGACTCTGATCTGACTGGCAGTACCTCTGATGAAATGTAGACTTTGGTTACAATCACACTCATCACATATTGTTTACCATGGCAATGCTACAACATTTAATTTTACTTACTTTAGGATCGTAAGCGCTCTTTCATAAAATACAGACATCATCATGAAACAGAATTCAATCTCATTTTACGAACTCAAGGATGTCTAGAAACATTTTATTTAAATTCAATTAAAAGACAATTAAGCTCATTTTTCCTTCTTCAAGGTTAGCTAGAATGATTACTAATATCTAATTTCGTCATATAACCTTGACTTTTCTATACTTTCAAAATCTTGATAATAAAGTGCTGCTAAGGGAGGGTAACTAATAAAATTATAGTGCCAGGTTTGTCTCTGAATTACACAAACTTGGAACCAAAATTTTAACCAATTTTAAAATTTAGGAGCCAATTTTTTTGTTAAGGAGACAGTTAAACTACAAAATTAAAACCAGAAATGCATTTGTAACATTAAGATCATGCTCTTCTATGTGGGTTTACTTCTTTGAAATGCAAGTGTAACAGTAGTGTTTTGGTTAAAGGAACAATTTGTTGACATTGATACGACATTAGTTACCAAACAATGACAATACTCTGAAAAGACTTTCCTACATAAAAATTAAAAACTAAAAGGAACAAAAAGTCTCAAATGTAGTTCTTCTAAACTGCTAAATAGCTTTTGCTGATTATCAACAATTTGTAACATTTTGATTTGTTTATACTTGTGTAAAAAGTACGCATAATTTATATCTGCCTCATAATGAAATTGATAATTTTAGCACAAAGAAATTAGCCAAAAGCTATTTTTTCGAGCCAAAATTATAAAATTAGCAATTGGCTAAATCTGTGAATGACAGAGCTAATCCTGTCTAGCACACAATACTTCAGTGTATATATATACGTAGAATCAAATCTAATATTGAAATCCAAGGCCTTTTAGAATTTTTGTTCATTTAGTTCTAAAAGTCAATATACTGAGGCAATATTTAACATGAATCAAGTTCCAACAATGTGATATCAAAATGCAAACAATGCAGTGATTTTTATATTTACACTTCTGACATTTCAAAGTTTATATTTTCTATTTTATGAAGGAAAAAGAGAAATAACTCACATTTAGTGGATGTAGAATTTGTGTCAGCACGGTTAGAATTTAAACAATTAATCAAATACAACGCTAAACAATGTGGTATTAGAATACATGTACAGCTACTTATATATTTACACTGCTAGCATTTCAAAGCTTAAAATTTCTATTTGATGAAAGGAAAAATACATAAGTGGGAGTAGAACTTGTCACACCAATTGTGAGTTTTTTCCTTCATAAATAAGAAACTATGAGCTTTGAAATGCAAGAAGTGTTAATATTTAAGTTACTATTTAAAGGATCAATCAAAATTAATGTTATACTTACAACTTCAGCTAAAGCTGAGATGACTTTTCCGAGAGTGGTAAGAGATTTGTTAATATTGGCACCTTCTTTGAGTCGAGTCCCCTTAGCACCAGTTGAGTCTGCTCGCTCACTACCAGCTAAATCTACCAAGCTGATTTTACTGACCTAAGAAAAACCAGAACAAAATGAGATGCAAGTCAAATACTTTGTAATCTCTTTCTTATGGGTGCCTGCTTTATAAAAAGTCTGGAAATGTGGTCCTTTTTTTTTTCACCTGCTGCATTTTTTTTTTTTTTTTTTTTGGAAACTTTGGATTACCTTCATGAATTGATACATGCAAAAACCATTGTAGCATTGTAGCTTCCTAAGAATTTCAATTTTAATGCATTTGTTATAAAAAATCCTCACAATATGATTTTTAAACAGCTGTGGAGCTGACTGGAGTTGTGTAATTTAAAGCCTCAGTCAAGATTCTTTTACTTATACTGAGGCAGTAAGTTCTGGAATGGTGGAAAAAGTAGAGTGCTCAACAAAAACCATCAACTTTCTGCAAGTAAACTGACAAAATTTTCTCTCACTGGTATCTGTCACAAGTTGGGATTTGAACCTAGGCGGACAGAGGGGCTGTCATCCTTATGTATGCTCTTCAGACCACTTGGCCACTGAAGGCAACTTAAGCAATTGTGGTTGTTTGAAAAATGAATGTGATAAATGTATTACAGTGAGAAATATTTTACCTTTTCTCCAACCATGTTAGTGGCAGCGTCGTGTCGTCTTTGTGTCAATATGATAGTAAACACAGCGTGTGATCTACTACTTGTCTCATTCATGTTAGTCGCAGCAACAGTTCTGTAATACAACAAAGAGTTTATTTTTATTTTCCATGACTAAGACATTGGGCTAAAAAATGTGTGGTCAAGAAAAACTATGACATTTAAACTTTAAAATTATTAACAAAAGCAAATTTATTGAATTAGGTTCTGCTGCCAGTAAGTACTTTTTGTGATTTGCACTTATGTTCAAAAGGCCATAAATTCCAGGAAAATGAACAAACCAACTCAGTTTATCACATGTGCATCTCTTATCAATGTTGATACTTTGCACCATAAAACTGTACCTCATAAATTTGGAGAAGTGACTGACGGAAGGACAGACTGAAGTTCAAATAGCCCTCTCTTTCTTCAAAAGGTGGGAGATAAAAATATGAGACCAAAATTGGATACTGACCAAGAACATGATTTCTAATTGTTTAAAAAGAAGACAAAGTAGACAGTGACCAATAAAACTGATGTTGAGATCAAAACATTGGTTTGATCCTTTCTAAAATAATTCCATGAAATAATCACATTCTTCATTCAACCTACCTTGCTTTATTTCCTTCATCTATTAAATTTTTGATATCCTCAAAAGACTGTACTGCTAGTTTTGACAGATCTTCTACATATGGTCCTAACAATGGGTGTTCACGTACTCGTAATGCATTTTTATTACTTGGATTTAAAAGATCACGGACTCTCTCACAGTAGATCTCCATATAACTTGTCTGAAAAAATATAACACCATGGACATGAGTAAACAATCACATTTCTTGGAACTTTTGAAAATCAAATTATTGGGTTTTTAATATGTCATTAAGTTTAATAAAATAAAATGAGATTTGTTACTAGTATTTGATGAACAGACATTTATTGTTTTGTTGTGAAGAGATATGTTTCTGTGATGAACAGGAATTTGTTGTGTGACCAACATGCATTTATTGTGTGGACACCTGTTTATTTTCTGATGAACTGGTGTTTATTTTGTGATGTGATTTTTGTAGTACAAACAGGTGTTTGTTATGTGATGAACAAGTGATTGTTGAGTGATGAACAAGTGATTGTTGAGTGATGAACAAGTGATTGTTGAGTGATGAACAAGTGATTGTTGAGTGATGAACAAGTGATTGTTAATCATTAATTTGAAGTGATTTCAATGGACAAAATAACGTCTGAAGGAGAATTTGATTTAAACAGTTTTTTCATACACAGAATATATTTTATCATCACCCTGAGATGGTCAACAGATTTAGTAAATCCAGTAAATATCCCTTAAGTTTACACAAATTTCAAATTATAAGTAACAAAATTTCAAAATTTGTGAACCTATAATACTTTTTAAAATATTTTTTCACAAATTTGTTAAAAAATGCTTTTTGAAAGAATTTCTCAAGAAATTACCGATAGTAGCTAATGGCGATTTAAGCAACCAGGAATGTTTTCACAAATTTGCTAAAAAAAAGGTTACTTTTTGAAAGAATTAAAAAAAAAAAAAGTGGCCAATGACAATTCTAGGTACCAGTAATGGAAACATAAATACTCCTCAAAACCTACATCTTCTCTGTATGGTATATTAATAGGTATCACAGGAAGCATGTTATTAGTAGTTTTTGCTGTTAAAAGACATACAATCCCCCCAAAAAATTACTGGATGAGCAAAAAATAAAGCACTTATCTGTAATTTAATAGATTTAACAGAATTTAATATCTGATCGTAATAATCTGTCTAGACGAATAGAGACTAAACATATAATGTTCTGGTAGTTACCATGGAAACATGACAACAGACTGACCTTTACCAGTTATATGTAGCCTTTTAAAGAACAATTATTGTAACAAATCTGAATTTTGAATTTTATAATGACATAATAATAGAGATTGTTTTGACACAACTTTGTGATTTATTTGAAAAATCAATATAATTTTGTAAATCTAAATCTAACATCTTAAAGATTTTACATGAAAATATTAATAATTTTCTGCAATCTAAATGGCATGTGCTATCAAATCCATCATGATGACAGGCCCAGTTAGGCCTGTAACAGAAAGACGAAAAAATACATGGTCAAACAAGGGGTTGAACAAGGGACTGCCTATACTATGGGCAAGTGCTCTATCAAATGAGTTACCTAGACCACTACAGACCCAAGCTGCTCACTCTATAAATTCAAACCCTTCAGAAGTACCACTTGGGGTTTTATTTGGGATACATGGACTGTACTACTTTATATTGGCCAAGGCCATTGTAACCATGGTAACAGTAAAGTACAAATACCAGTAAGTGTTTTATTTTTTATTGAAAGATTAAACTAGTTGAACATCTCCAATAAAACTGGAGATGGCAAAGTCTGACAAGGAGTGGTGTGGAGCAATGGTTTTTTGGCCCATCAAAATTATTTCAGGGATAGTGGAAGAGTGCTGAGAAAAAACAATAGACCTTTAGCAAATTAAATGACAAACTTCCCAACACTAGGTTCTGCCCACGTGGGGTTCGGATCCAGGTGGTGCGAGGCCCTGTGACCTGTTAACACATGCTTTAGACCACTTCGTCACTGAGGTCCCTCAAATGTTTAGTAATGGGGTTCGCCACTGTACCATGTGATACCCTCTTATGATTGTGTGGAACACTCATTTCTAATGGATATGGAATCTCATAAGATGATGTTTTCCCGTAAAAATTCTAGAAATTTGCAACATTAACCTTTTCCAAAACATTCTGCACAAATGTTAAGAGGTAGTGAGTGATCAGGTGATACAGTGGCAAACCCAATTACGGCATTCTGATAAATATTATATAATTTTTTCATTATATCTGCATATACATCAGAACATTAGCATTGCATGGTCTGTTTGTAAATCTTCAAAAAACTACTTTGCTTTTAAAATTTCTTTTTCTTTTACATTAAGACATTAATTTTATTATCAAGAAGATAGCTAGCTCAAGAAGGTGGATATAGTCAGTTTTCCTAGAAGGCTTTTAAAGATCAGCTGTTTTTACAGCACATTTTATAAGAGCAAAATGCTTACACTGAGTTACATCTTGTAATCATCTATAAATTAATGATACTTCAGATGAAGACAGGCCAACACTGGCTCTGGGAATCAATCCAAAAGACAAGGATTGCAAAATCAATATTTTATCTATTAGAAACTAAAGCCATAAAAATAAAATGTTCATATCCTGTCAGTATCTTAATATGTTACCATGGAAACGTTTTATGTACCATGACAAATAATTATCTGTTTCAATTCATCAAACTGCTAATGTTGATAAATTACTGTTTTTTTTAACAATTTTCAAATCAAACTATTTTCATGACAGTGATTTTAAAAAAAACTTGTAAATGTTGTCATTTAAATTGATAATTTGAATGATTTTGTCACAAAATATAACAATTATCTCTGATAGTGAATTAGTTTGTCCTTGATCATTTAATTTTCTTCTCAAAATAATTTTTAGCAACAAGAGGTATATAAAGGGTGCTTGTGGAGCACAGCGCTTCTAACCACCTATGTGCAAATACCATTCAGGAGACATGATCAGGAGACATGATCAAAGTGTAAGAACTTGTGTATCAACTTGCTTGCTGAAAGTGGTTTTCTTCAGGCATTTTTTCCACCATCATTGAAACTACAGCCTCAATATAAGTTAAAGAAATTTTACTTGGGTGAAAAAATTCATTAGTAAAAAATTCTAGGAAATAGGAGTCATCTTATTAATCTGCCATCTAGCCATCATCTTATTTATCTGTCATCACAGTCATCTTATTTATTTGTCATCTAGCAGTCATCTTATTTATCTGCCATCTCAAAGTCATCTTATTTATCTGTCATCTAGCCATCAACTTACTTATCTGTCATCACAGTCATTTTATTTATCTGTCATCTAGCCATCAACTTACTTATCTGTCATCACAGTCATCTTATTTATCTGTCATCACAGTCATCTTATTTATCTGTCATCTAGCCATCAACTTACTTATCTGTCATCACAGTCATCTTATTTATCTGTCATCTCAGACATTTTATTTACCTGTCATCACAGTAATTTTATTAATCTGTCATCACAGTAATCTTATTAATCTGTCACCCCAAAGTCATCTTTTTCTATCATCTCAGTCATCTTATTTATCTGTCATCACAGTCATCTTATTTATCTGTCATCATAGTCATCTGATTTATCTGTCATCTCACAGCCATATTTTTAATCTGTCATCACAGTAATCTTATTTATCTGTCATCTCAGTCATCTTATATATCTGTCATCTAACAGTCACCTGATTGATGTCATCTAAAGTCATCTTATTTATATGTCATCTCACAGCCATTTAATTTATCTGTCATCTAAGTAATCTTATTTATCTGTCATCTCAGTCATCTAATTTATCTGTCATCTCAAATACATTTTATTTATCTGTCATCTCAAAGTCATCTGTTTTATACATCATCTCAAATCCATTTTATTTATCTGTCTTATCAGTCATTTTGTTTTTCTTCCATCACCCATTTTGTTTTTGATGAGTGTGTTGATGAGGAGACAAATACATGTACATGAACACATGCATGTTCACACCCAACCACAACAACCACCACCCACACACCACCATATGGCCATAAACATGAAACCATTAAAAGGACTACCAAACTATTTGTTTACTGACGTGAGAAAATACATGGTCTAAATATGGAGGTCATAAAGGAGTAGGTTCACGAAGGGGCAAAAATGGCCCAATCTCGAAAAATCTTCAAAATAGGTAGATATATAGTCTGAGAAATGGAGAATCTAAATCCATATTGTTTTGGTCAAAAATACATCATACGTTTCCATGGCAACCGCGCATAGTATGACCACTTTACTGACATGAATTCATGTGTAAATAGCAAAGTTGTGTACGAAATACATGTAGCATGTAAGATTTATAAAATTACTGATAATATTCTTCTGAATTAGAATTACTGCATGTCCGAATATTTGATTTTTCCAAAAACAAGTGATGTTTAAGAAATAGCATTTTGAGTTTTTGTTACCATGGTAACCATTTTGCATAAATCTTAAACGCGTAAATATTCAAAAAGGTATTTATTTATTATTATAATCATCACTGCTATAAAAGTACATACCCCACTACCCTATAATATATTACAATTACATTTTTGAAAATTTGAATTATTTTTATTGACGCATCACATGCTATATTTACACATTTAGTTGACCAGCAAGAACGTAAAAATAAATAACGACAACAACCACAGAGATTTTGCTAGCACAAATATATGTATAGGGGGAGATAATTCACATATTTTGGGTGGATGGATTTATTTACTCAGTGCATGTTTATGGTTTATATAATGGCTTCTAGATATCAAATACCTAAGTAAAAGTCAATAAGATTAAGTTCTAAGGCATTTTAAAGAGAAGGGGCAAGTTATTTCATAAACAGATGCTTCCAAAATTTAGCTTTATCTCGCCATTTGGGGTTCTTAAGTTAAACAATTTTTCAATGTCACAAGAGGCCCAATGGGCTTGATATGCCCACCTGATAAAAATGGCTAGCATAAACATTTCAAGAAAACATAAATACTGAAACCCAAATGTCAAAATATTTCTTGAAGTAACGATTTGAGGCTAAAATAGTAAAATTGACCTTTGTTAATATATCAAGATTATTGTTAGGCCAATACCTACAATATTATAATATGCATGTCTATACAAAAAGTTAATAGTTTTCGAAATAATTAACAATTTCGGTATTGTTTTGCATATGTAACCTTGACCTTTGTACCTATGACTTTTTTCTATACATCAAAATGTTCGTTGTATCAATACCTACAACATTCTAATATACATGCCTATACAAAAAGTTAATAGTTTTCAAGATAATTAACCATTTCTATATTCTTTCGCACCTGTGTCCTTGACATTTGAACCCATGATCTTAACCTATACAAGAAAAGGATTCTTACATCAATTCAAACAAAATTCTAATATACATGCCTGTACAACAAGTTTATAGTTTTCCATCAGAAAGGCAAACAATTAGGTCATGACCTTTATAACTGAACTCGAACCCATTTTCATGGAATTACAAGAATATGACAAAACTGAAAACCCCATGTCAATTTCTGATCAAATAGTCAAGTTATAACAATTTGAAGTTATTTTACGATCTTTTCACAATTAAACGCAAAAAACGCATAACCTGTTTTTGTCCCATTTTCACGAAATAAACAAATTATAGGCTTAAGACCCTTAAGAAGCCAAATATCAAATCAAATCGTTGCTTTCGGAGGAGATTTTTTTAGGATTTTTGCACCGGTAGGTCACCTTGACCTAGTTATGGTAGCCATGGCAATGCCATGAACAAATCTGAATTGCACCGGCCCATATATATTTCTGACCACGTTTAATTGAAATCTGTCCGGTAGTTATAGCGAAAAAGTCGAAAATAGGTATTAACTACGCACAGACGCACGCATTCACACACATACGTGTACGCTGCGCTATTTCATAAGCTCATATGACCTTCGGCCAGGTGAGCTAAAAATCAATGTAAGTAGTTCTTTAAACTTAGTATGTGGACCTCCAAATTTTTTATTTTCATTCAAAAGAAAAATGCAGTAAGTAGATCTACATATTACATTAACATGGAGTACCAACCAACCCTATAATTTATATTATAATTTTATAAACTTGCATAATTTAATTTGAACAAATAAAATAAATATTATTAAACAGTTTAATTTCAAATTTTATAATTTCAAAGTTTCATCACCGAAATCAATGCTGCAAGTTTACATTATCTATCCCATTCATGACTTTTGGTTCTCTTTCAGTTAAATACTCTTTGTATATGAAATGATCCATTTCTACTAAAAACCAAGCAACTAACTTATTTCTTTCATAATTTCTAAATCTACAGCACAAACTTATTAAAAGACACATTATTTAGTACTCAACACAATAACTTTTGTTTTAATGATACAAACTGTTAACTTCCACGTATTACAATTAACAGAAAAGTTACCTAATTGACACAATATATACCATTTTAATGTATTTTATAATTTTAAAAAATGGTATATGATGGTAGGTCAGCTATGGAATCGTTATTCTATTTCCCCTATCATTCCTGAACTCACCATTTCGATATTAGTGGAAAAAATCTTGATTTTGACGTAAAAGAATACCATTACTCGGCTCTCTTTCTCCAAGAATCGTGATCTCATGTCTACGGTGAAGCACAAGATGTTTAAGTATTGTCAATTTTTAATAAATTTTATATATAATTTTAAAAAAAAGTTATCAGACAGTATCATTGGGTATAGGATATGGTGTACATGTATACGTAATAGTTTGATGGCATGCTATGTCACGGCATCTTAGAAAATAATTGGCAGTATATCTATCTTAATAGAAACATGTAAATAAAATGACCAATATTTTATATATTGCAAAAACGATATGAAATACCGGTATTTATTATATAATCTACTCAATAATCCATGTAATACGGTCATACAATAAAAATCGTATTGAATGAGTGTGACGTCATAAAAGCATAAAAGTCATTCCAGAGTGACGTCACACAATTGACCTAGTTCACAGTTGTTTGTTTCATTTGACACTGTTAGTTGATTCTAATTTAGTTGATACTTTTGTACTTTTCTTCTAAAAAGAAGATACATTGTGTTTAAATTGAAAATGTTTGTTTTGTTTTTGTATCCTGCGGACAGACTATTTTAATATTTCAGCAGTATTACTTTTGTCGCTTGTACACATTTACGTGAACTTGTTGTGTTTCGGTCAATCAGCTGTTTTCTTATAATGAAAAGACACGTTTTAAATCTACGAAAACCCGTTTTGTATGGGATTATATAATAAATAGAATCTTGCATTCGTGTTTATGCAATATTGAACTTATTAAACTCCTTGAATAATGTTTTATGCAACTCGCCAAGGCTCGTTGCATAAAAATTATTCAACTCGTTTAATAAATTCAATATTACATAAACACTCATGCAAGATCCTCTATTTATTATATAATCTACTGAATTATCCATGTAATACGGTCATACAATAAAAATCGTATTGAATGAGTGTGACGTCATAAAAGCATGAAAGTCATCCAGAGTGACGTCACACAATTGACCCAGTTCACAGTTGTTTGTTTCATTTGACAGTTTGTTGATTCTAATTTAAGCTGATACTTTTGTACTTTTCTTTTAAATTTTAAAATTTTAAATTGAAAATGTTTGTTTTGTTTTTGTATCCTGCGGACAGACTATTGTTTACTTTTAATATTTTTGGCGGATGTACAGTTACGTGAACTTGTTATGTTTCGGTCAACCTGCTGTTTTCTTATAACGAGAAGACAAGTTTTAAATCTATGAAAACCCCGTTTTTTATGGGATTATATAATAAATAGAATCTTGCATTCGTGTTTATGCAATATTGAATTAATAAAACTCGTTGAATAATGTTTTATGCAACTCGCCAAGGCTCGTTGCATAAAAAATTATTCAACTCGTTTAATAAATTCAATATTACATAACCACTCATGCAAGATCCTCTATATATGCATATGTGATAATTATTATTTAAATTAAAAACTTTAGCAAGTTTGAACTCACGACAGTATGTTTGCCGATATCTTGTTTTTTTTTATAATTGAAATAATATATAAGTACAGATAGTCGTTATCTAAAAAATAAATAAATAAAAACTCATGAAAAAAAAAAAAAATAAACATAAAATTAAAAGTTTAGCAGGTAAATCGCGACAGTATGATATTGCCTATGTATATATAAATATAATTTTTTTAAATATTAAAATTTTATAACTATATTTGATATTTAAAAAATAGAATTATATATATAATAATAAAAAAAATAATATAAAAAAATGTTAACAAAAAAAAAAAAAAGCGACTTTACGCGGAGTGGATCTGACAATATTCTGATTACTAGACAAACGCATTAGACCACTCGGCCATATGAGAATTGTTATTTTGGAATCAATTGTAAAATAGTAGGCCTACATTTAGAAAATTCGAGTCGTGTAAAATTAGTTACCTTCAATAAGCATTTAAGGTATCCTGGAAAATCTTTAATCCATTTAAATTCTATATATTAAACGCTAGTGAACGACCCGTAATGGACCATCCTAGATTACTACTTGATCCTTGTGCGCACGTACGTGCACAATGTCAACCACTAAATGCTGCCGCATATTCGTCTTCAATAACTTAAAATTTATTTCTTTTTTATTTGTTTTATTATATTTTTCCAATTTCATAAAATAAAAAGAAAAGAAACAACTGTATGATAGTCCAATAATTAAATCCAGACGTCGAAACGTCATTTTAAGGGAGAGGTTCGGGTTCTCCTCGGCCGATAATCCGGCAGGATTTCCAAAAGGCAACGAATCTCGCTGTTCAGATCGGCGATTTTTCTCACCGTTTTTTAAAAATTGAGTGTGGCCGCAGCCTTCGACCAACACAGAATTTTGTGTAATGAAATATTTACATGTTTTTTACAGCTGGTTTAAAAATGGCGTTGGTCGATGCATGCGGCCACTGTGAATTTTTCCAAAAAAAGGAACCAAATCTGGCAAAAATGCACATTTTTCTGTATCAACGCCTGATTTGACGGCACTGTACTAAATATATAATGTGATGGGATGTAAACTGACAGTTGATATTTCAAATATGGACACCAGAAAAGTAAAAAATATATAAATTAGATTGATTGTGAGTTGTTTATATTTCTTGAAAAATTGGGCCGCTAGCCTGTGTTTGTGAATTTAGCCCTTTTCAAAGTAAAATGTTAGAGTTTTTAAGCTTTTAATCTTTCTAGAAATACAAATTTAACTTTCCTAATTTAGCATCATCTAGACATGAATTCAGATGAACATATATATAAATAATTAAATGTGTCCATATAACTGTAATGTCATCTTAGCTTAATGATCAATTACGGATTCACGTCTTTATCCAGGCTTATTTGATATGATGTTTACGATATTTACGACAAGAACGTCTAAGATTTTCACGATCTGACGTCATTGATGTTATCCATCAACAAATACCCTAATCACATAGTTCTGTGATGGAATCCGCCATAATTAAACCAAAGTAACAATCCTTATGACAACTCAAAACATTTTTTTTTTCAAAGAAAAAGTCATTTTCAGATAATGTAATCTTATTCCCCAGAGTGATAAAATAATTTAATTCTTCCAGAGTTACTTCACGCAGACCGTCTACGATATATAAGTCACCAACATGATTCTCATTACTGTAAAAAATCAATATTACTGTAAACATACTACTGTTGAGTAGCCATGTACTAATGAATCAATAATCAATCAATTTTGACCAGATTTGAAATGCTTGGTTGGAGCATTGAATAATGGATGTTTGGTTCCCTTATTGGTAAGAAAAATCCACAGGCAAAGAATAAGAAATAACACAAGCTTTGGTGCAGGGTATGGCAATATTTTATTTTTGTCCAAAGTATATATATATATATATATATATATACATGGCAAACTAGAACTGTCTCTTGGAATCAAAATACCACCGCCCCCAACATTTAATGTTTTCCCGTCACCTTGATGTTTCAAATATGACCTTGGTTCAAGGTCATGACACACCTTTGGACCATGAAATTTATTCATGTAAAGTTTTATGACTGTTGTCCAAAGCAGCTAAGAAATGTGGCCCAGACACAATTATACACGAATGTATGGACAATTAGACAGACATGGTGATTCCTATACCTGCTCAAACTAGTTTGTCATAAATGTCATGATAAATGCCAGTTCAGGACAATATTTAATCTAACATCTGTAATTCCATATTTTGTATTTATTAATGAACAAATGTTAATTTTATATGTATTTGTTACATATTCGATCATTTACGCGAGTAGTTTCGATCATGGATTATGAAAACCCAACCAATTGCCATCACTACTGTTGAGCCGAGTTACACTAAAAAATAGTTTGCATAACATTCTACACTGTCTTACATTTTGAAAATAAAAATGCCGGTAACTGGGGTGAAATGCTCATATACTGGCACAAATATAAACAGTTCATTATAAAATCTAATTGACCTTAATAATGAATTCCTACATCTCATTTTTATCTTATCCAAATCCATTTATAAGAAGTTTAGATAGTTTAATTTAACAATTAACATTCACCTCATAAATCCACCTTTTTTAATCAGTTCATACGCAACCCTGATCAGTTTTACCATGTTAGCAACTGATTTTATTATATTTCTTATACATCAAAATTCATTCTAACTAGTTGACTTAAGCATTGCCTCAATTTTTTTTATTCATTTCATTCAGAATCAATATAAAATTACGCAAAGTGTGGGTAGCCTTCATTCGTATTAATTCTAAATGAAATGAATCAAAAACAGATTCATTGCTTGTGATTAAATTCTTGAGAATAAGAGCATTTTTAAAAATACGGTATTTATTAATATGAATTTTTAAATCAAGAAAAAATGCTAAATAATGTGCATGAATGTATGAACTCCATTAACTCTTTCACCACTACAGACCGCTATAAAGGTCTGGTCCCGAGACATGGATAAATTAATTAAAAATGTATGATTCTAATGGAAATCTCGGTGGCGCAATCGGTTAGGTAGTTTGCCGGGAAGCTACATAACCGATTGATTAAGTAGTCGCGGGTTCGGGTCCCGGCTTCTACAAAATTTATATAGGGTCGATCCTCCCTAACCATCTGGTTTCTACGGTTTCTTCGGGGCCTAGTTACTTCGTGGTGAAAGGGTTAAGACTACCAAACAATATAAAGTTGTAACGTCATCGATTGTTTGTTTTCTTATTTCATCCAATGAAAATGCTAGAATTTTACCAAATTTAATGATAAAGAGAACATCCAATTCAAATAGCATGCCCATCCTATCCCTAGTTTATGCAGAGCTTAATGCAATTCCAATCTGTCCTTTCAATAGTTAAAGGTGGTGTTGCATCCCCCTGATGGACCATCTGATGTGTCTACCAGGAAGTAAAAATGGAGCTCTGTAACTTAGTGGTCTGAAGCACCAGGTTACAGATCAGAGGGACTCTCACCACCTAGGTTTTAATCCATTATCCTGCATAAGTAAGTCCTATTGAATGAAAGTACCATTGCACTTAATGAAGGTAGTATTTTTATTGGTACTCAACAAAGAGCTCTTAACTTCAAAATATATCAAAGAATCTTGATTCAAGCATAAAACTCCATTATGCCATTCCATTCTATATTACCATTTTATTCCACCAAAAATTAAAATATTGCATGCCGATAGTAATGTTAACACCCACACATGTAACCTCTTATGCAAGTGAATTAACAAGAATATCTGTGTGGTTTGATGATAATTAAGTGAAACATGAATGGAAAATCTTATTAACCTTATAACTCGGCCATTTATCAATGTTATAAAGTCATTACATAATTTTTTATATTGAAAACCTTAGAAACAAATTGTGACGTCAATGAATGATTTTGTAAAGGAGAAATGTTTCTTAAAATCATGTTTATCAAAATAAACACCAATAAAACAGTAAATGTTTTTTTTTTTTTGTTTTTTTTTTTTTTTTTTTTTTTTTTTTTTAGAATTATGGTTCCAACTCACCAAACATTTTTTCTTCAGAATTTCTATAAAGAATTAACTTTTGTACTTGTAAATGTTCAACTTTATCATAATGTAATAACAAATTGGTTCATTTAAGGAAACAACTCCATTAAAACTGAAGATGGTCAGTTTTTAGATTACACATTCAGTCTTTTAATTATAGTCCATCGACCAATTTTTCAGAATTTCTATAAAGTAATAACAAATTGGTTCATCTAAAAAACTAGAGATGGTCAAGTTTTAAGATTAATTTAGTGTAATGATTCTAGTACATTAAACATTTTCAGAATTTCTATAGAGTACATGTATTAACTTTTCTACCTTTAAATGTTCAACTTTATCATAATGGCACAACAAATTGATTTATTTAAAGACACACTTCCAATAAAGTCATATATATTAAACTTTTTGGGTTACATATTTAGTTTTATGGTCAAGTTTTAAGATTAATTTAGTGTAATGATTCTAGTACATTAGACATTTTCAGAATTTCTATAGAGTACATGTATTAACTTTTCTACCTTTAAATGTTCAACTTTATCATAATGGCACAACAAATTGATTTATTTAAAGACACACTTCCAATAAAGTCATATATATTAAACTTTTTGGATTACATATTTAGTTTTATGGTTCTAGTTCATTAAAAAAATTTCAGAAAGTATTAACTTTTCTTCTTGTAAATGTTCAACTTTACCATAATAGCATTACAAATTGTTACTTTTTAAGGAAACCCGTTCAGCACTTTGCTAATGCTTTTCTTAAAACCAAATATTGATCTCTAACTGAAAGAGGAGCTCAATGAATAATGTAATCACTTGTATGAACCTTGATATTTAAAATCTATTCCCCATCATTAGTCGATACATTGACCCACAATCCACCACTGACATCCTCCTACAGCGTATATAATCAATCCCATAATTCAATTCAATCCCGATTTGTCCGTTTGAGGTTTGTTAGTCTACGATGTTACTTTAATAGCAGGGTATTGATTCTTGATTCTAAGGCTGTAATAACATGGAATCGGTTAATTTCCTGTATCCTTTAAAATTCCGCTATACATCATTATTATGACCTCAGCTGATTAACTTTTTGTGACTTACATTCGATCCGAATGTCTAGATAATTAACCTTACACTGCACAAACACAAATTCAGTTATGTTAAGACTAAAGTACTGGTGTTAATTAATATGATATAAACATATTAACATTGTTCCCCAATAACTTAATTCTGCACTATTACTTATATTAACAAAACCAAACAAATTTACACTAAGTTTTATAAATAGTACTGAGTATTACTTTATATTACTTTATATTAATAATAAAAACAAATTCACACTGTCCACTGTTGTAAATTAAATTCTGCAGCATTAGTCAACCTGTCTTAAAGGCTGCGTCTATATAAGGGCCACCAGGTTTTAAAAGGCTAGTAAGTTTTAGCTAAATTGCTCTTTATTCATGTTGTTTGAACCTGTATATAAGAGCCACCTGCCAATTTAAAGGGTATTTTTATGGTTTCCCAGAGTGGCCTTTACAGCATTTATACCACAATAAGAAAAACATGGTTTTATCAGTGCATCAGTTCTATGCTAATTTTTATACATACAGTGAAAGCTTTTTGATCTGAACTCTGTCAAGACAGGCAGGTCTAAGGTCAAGGAAACAAGAGTACTTCAGACATGCAGAAGAAAGCGACAGTCTTCAGCAAGTGAACTGACATTAATTTTTCTCACATCAGGATGTGCCCAGAGTGGGCTACAAACCAAGCAGTGAGAGGCACTGTAATTCATAAGTTGGGGCTTCATTGATGCCCAAGTTCAGACAAAAGGGAACACTGGGTTTGAATCTAGACAATCAGGTTTGTGTGTCAGAAATGATACAACAGATTTCCATAATTTCGAAATAATGTAGCTAAATTTCAGAAAATTATTTTTTCACAAATTTGTTAAAATGTGTTACTTTTTTAAAGAATTGCTCAGAAATTAGTAGCCAATGGTGACTTTGGCTACTAGAAATGTAAGTTCATAGTTACTAAAAAAAATCAGCTGTTGCAAGAAATAATAAGGACAAATGATTAATGATGTTTATCAATTCTTACGGACAGAACTGTGTGGGAATGACAAATCCTGCTGTTTAACAAGGCCATAAAATATAGATGTTATTGGACTGAAGATGCTGTTTGATACTGTCTTGTTCCGTTATAAATCAGGAAAAAACATGGTGGGTGTCAAGGCAACATCAACACAAGCTTTATTAATGATACTTTATAGAAATTTACACAACAATCATTACACGCTAAGATTTCATGATCTTCAAGGGCACCTGTTCATCATTTTCCTATTTTATTCCAGTTTGCAGAAACTCTTGGGGTTCTCCAATGTTTAATATTTAAGGAATTGGAACAATTTGAATTATGATTCCAATTGGAATAAATGTGTCAAAATTTTCCCAATGGACGAAAACAAGTGAAACAGTGATTTAATTTATAGTGAAATACTGTAAATTTTATTCTGGTCTCATATTCCCAGAATTTGATTTAAGCTGATTTGTTTTTATCCATAATTGTATCTAGGTATATTTCTTTGTGAGTTACCATGGTCAACAAACTAGGTAATTGCTGACCAATAGATAATCATTAAACTAGTCCAGTCTCTTGAATAACAAATACCCCCTGTCTCAAACAGCCAAACAAACAGACAAACAGATGGACATTCACTAAATTTGGTACACATTGCCTCATGTTACTATATATTTATATTAAGTTTGATCAAAATCCATCCATAGACATTGAAGATATGGAACATACACTATATTAGGACAGACGACCAGACAGCCAGACAGACAGACAGACAAGGTGATTCCTATATACATGTATAATAAATAATTAAGATCCATATATGGAACACTCTCTGTATGTTATATCAAAATGTGAATTTCTGTAGTATGAAAAACCAAATTAAACTTATTCCATTTGCAAGGTAGCACTGAAAATTCCATCAAATTAAGAAACCTATTTATTACACCATAAAGGTGTGGAATAATGATGCTTTAAGCCAAAGTCAAGATATTTTCACTTATATTGTATATCTAGGTAGTTAGTTATGAAATAGAGAAATAATGAAGGAAACCAGAGTATCTGGAAAACCACAAATCTTTGGATAGTGAACCAACAAACTTTCTCACACTAGGATCTTAGGATCTGCCAGAGTGGGATTGGAACTCAGAGTAGGACCAGAACCTAGAACTTGATACTGTATATTGCTTTATTTTCACTGTGTCAAATTTTCGCGGTTTGCTGATGACTAGTGTATTCGTGGTGTCAAATTTTCACGGTCTTATCTAAATAAAGGAAAACGACTCTAGGAAGATTAATGGGCCTGGTAATTCCAGTGTATATTCACGGCGGTTTTATTTTCACGGGAATACACTTGACCGTGAATATAGCGAAAATAATACCACAGCGAAATATAAGCATTATACAGTAGGCTTCATGGCCTAGAACTGGCACACACTCATTAAACATTAATGAAAAATGATATCAAATTTGTTATTCATAGTATTTGAATTCATTGCCATTTTTTTATTTCAAAAATACATTCTTAGTACAGAAAATTCTAAAATTAGATAGCCAATGAAAATTAGGTTTTTATCTGTTAAAAAATTGACTAAATAAATGTGATACTGACCTCAACAGAAAAATTAACATCTGGTGATTTCATGTCTTTTATCCTTAAAAATAAATCTTCACAAAGCTGAAATATAAAATAAAACATTATTCTACTATGGTAAATCTGCAGGATCATTCTGCTAAAGCAAAGTCTTTTTCATCAAAAATAATGTTTTTATCTTAAAAAATATATATGTTCAAACATTTTTATATTTCACCAAAAATTCAAAGAATATTTTATTTCAAGAAAACAACCATGCTGCATGATCATTAAGTTCAGACATCAATTTTAAATACTGCAAAAACTTAAATATTTTTAAAAATTCAATGAATGATTACACATGCAATATAAACCTTTGGCAAGTGTAAAATTTATTTTATATATGGATGGCAATATATAGATTTTTAAATATATTTTATTCAGATTTTTGAAGCTTTAAAATCATGATCATAATTTTTTTATCAGAGATAAAATATATCTTTATAACCATTAAATTGAGATTCAAAAGATACGAGGACTGCACAGATTTCTTGCATAGCTGGATTGACTGTGTAGATATTAAATACAGTCAAACCAGCCTTAAAAGCCACCTCTATATAAATGGTAGTTTTAAAGACCAGGAACATTTTATCCCAATTCCTCTTAATTCATTACTTAAACTTGTATATAATGGACACCTGCTTTTAAAGACCAAGAAAATTTTATTCCTTTTGCTCCTAATTCATGTTATGTGAACTTGCATATTTAAAAGGACTGCATGCCCATAAGGCTACTTTTACTTGTTTCCTTAGATGGTCTTTATAGACAGGGATGACTGTTGTAAACAGTAATGAAAGGAAAGTAGAAGAATACACACCTGTGGAATGATACCCTGTTGACCTGGTTCATTTTTACCCATCATGGTGTAACTTTTGCCTGATCCAGTCTGTCCATAAGCAAATATACAAACATTATACCCTTCAAATGCGTGATCTAACATTTCTAATCCTATATCTTCATAAACTTGTCGTTGTGAGGCAAACTTAGGGTCTTCAGGCTGAAATAAAGAAAAAGAAATTACAGTAATACTTCTTATACAAACAAAAAATTAATATGATTTCTTACAGAAACATAAAGAAAGGAGTAATGGTGTTTTTCACACTCCAGTCAAGATTCTTTCATTTATATCAAGGTGGTCAATTCAAGAATGGTAGAGGCAACCACCTACTTTTAGCAAGTGATCTGACAAACTCTCACAGTATAGAATCTGTCCTTAGAAAAATTCGAGCCAAGGTTGTGAGAGGCATAGTAATTCATAAGTACACACTTCACTGTGAAATTATTCATTTTTGGTAGTTTTTGCCAATTTTTGTTGTTTGAGTTGATAACCTGATGCTTGATTCCATGTGTCAATGAAATGAGATACAAAAATGTATATAACAACATTATGTTTAAACAGAAATCAAAAACTATCAATTTACCACCCACACAAAATGGTATTTTCCTTAGAACCATGAAAACTGGACACCTTGGAAATCAATGATTACACAGTATATACAGAAACATTTAAGAGGTTTTGAGGTTTAAGGAAACAGTATAGACATCTATTTTTAAATACATTTATATATTAAAACAAATTTTAAAATCTTAAACTATAACCAATAAAACTTTAGCTCATTCTAATGGCCCTCATGCAGGAAAAGGACTTAACTCCAACTAGTAAATTTATACTCCATTATCAGTGAAGAACTCAACTGTCAAAAATGTCATCTAATAATTGAATTTGAAACAAGTATTCTTCAAAAAATATCAAACACATTTTATTTGTTTTTTTCATGCAAAACAATTTGATACACTGCCAAACTTGATCAAATGACATACTGTACACACATGATCATGTGATACAATGTCAAACATGATCATGTGATACTATGTCAAACATGATCATGTGATACATGTCAAACATGATCATGTGATACACTTACAAACATAACAAGAGCATGAGGGTATATAACAATTGTACTTACAGTTGTGTGTGACCAGTAAGAATAATCGAATGAGAAGCTTTTCTGTTGTTGGTCTTTAGGCCCAGCCTTTGGATTCCTAATGGCTGAAAACAAAACCAAAAATATAAACATTTAATGACAATACATGTACAGTCAAACCTACCTTTAGGGCCACCTTTGTATAAAGGTCACCTGCTTTTAAAGGCCAATAAAATTTAATTCCAAATGCTCTATATGTTAATATAACCTGTTTATAAGGGACACCTCCAAATAAAGACTATTTGCACTGGTTCCCATTGATGGCTGTTACTGACATGTTCGACTATATGTACATCATTCACTAATTTTTTCCCTAAGACTTCACTCCTTGTTTTCTATCATTAAATTGGTTTGTGTATGTGTGTGGCACACCTTAACTAATATGGAACTATTATTTCCCTTAAAATATATGGAAACTTGATATTTGATGGGAAATAAATATGGAATCTCAGGGCTGGGTGGCATTGAACAAAACATCAGTTAAGTGTCAAATTACTCCAGTCTAACCGACTGAAAAATAAGTTTGTACCAGCAATAATGCAAAGGGGCTTAACTTTACCATTTACAAGTGTTACTTTCAAGAAGGAAGGAATAATGTGATATCTCAGTCACTTTACAAACTTGAATCTGTATAAATGCAAGCAGGATAAGTGTATTGGATCAGAACAGAATTTAACTCATTATCATTATTCTTCTTATTATTATTTTTTATCGGTACTACACATTTTTCTGTAATAACATTTTCCAATAACGGAAATTAATAAACATTTTCTGTATTACCAAATAACAAATTTTTAACTAAACTCTTTCATGTATTACCAGGTACCTTCATTTTTTTTAATATTGGAAAATAATTTAATTAAAATTTGTTTATACAACGGAACACAATACAAAACAATGGAGACCACGTGAACAATTTTTTTTCTTTATACCTCAATAAAAAAATATTTAGATTAGCTCCGCCCACATGCCCTGTTGTGGCAGATTTAACCGGAACTTCTTCATTGTTAATAATGGGGTCATATTCATCCGCCTCATGATGACTATCAATGTAGATACACGTATAATTAAACTTGATTTAAATGTTTCAGATTTTTGGGGTTTTCTTTTAATTTCTTGAATAATTAAAGAATGTCTAAATTAAATTTAATAAACATTCTTCTGTACCAACTAGTTAAAATGTTGAAATTAGAATAACATTGAACATAGAATTATGATGATAACAATATAGATAAACAGTTTCCCAATTTGGTTTCAAAACAAGAACAAATGTTTTAAAATAAAAAAATGACATCTGCTTGCTTTCTTTAACCCATAACTAACACTATTTACACCGTAAATCATATATGCGGTTATTTATTGATAGCTATTTTCAAATTCATAGTTTTATAGTGTCTGTGTCCCATGGGACCTTGAGGATACCCCCAGTGAGAAGTACCAAGCTATCTTTTTCACATAGAAGCATGCAAACATCTATATGACTGATACATCTATGACTGTGTGCTTCTTCTATAATTCATTGATTTTCTGAGTCATAAAAATGTTTTGAATATGTTGAACTCGTTGAATTGATTTTTTCGTACAATCGGCTTTTCTGCGCTGTCATGTTATACAATATTAAAGCTCTGAACGAGGAGATCCATCACATCACATATATTATAGTAAAGTAGATCTTTGTATAGGTAAACAACATTGAACTGTCCGACTGACCTTTATTTTAAATATGTTTTAAGGACAAGAACATGTACATATGGGGATTAGAGGTGTTTATTTCCCATACATCATGGTAAATAAGGACTGTTTATGTATTAACAATTCCCATGTATTGGTGGGATAATCATATAATATTCCTAAAGAAAGGTCAAGTGAACAGGTCAATGTTGTTTGCCTATACAATCCATTTATGTGTTATATTTTAAAGTGTGTAAAATTTTATATAGATATATGAACTTACAGTACAATTCTGTCAAAAGTTTAACACTAATCTAGTGAATCTGTGCCAAATCGTCAGCTTATGTCAGCTTTTTGGTAGCTACATTTCGAAATACAGCTGCTATCTATCTATAAGCCGCCTTTCGGCCTCTCTGCCACTTGGTAGCTGAGCTTTGATTCTTTTTTGTTACTATGGTGTTAAACTTTTGACAGGTCTGTACTGTATCTAGTTCATCTAACACTACTGACCCTACATGAAAACTGTCTTTATATACAATTAATATATAATAAAAGTAATAGCGTTTTGTTATTCATGACGGTCTGGGATGCATTAATTTCCATGGAACTCACAAAGTGTTTTCCTGTGTAAAAGCTAGGTCATTATAATTGGAGTACACCTTGCAGTTCAATGTCTACTGCTAATTAATATAAAGTCATACAATGATTCATATTCCAAGTTAAATCAATGAACCAGGGTTTGTATAGACATTTGAACTCCAAATTTACAGACTTTTTAGGCTCTTTTCAGGGTCTTATTTTTAAATTTAAGGCCTAACCAGAGGGACAATTAAGCAAAAAATATTGGTGCAAAGGCAATTAAATCAATAAAACAATCACTTACGTGTCCATAGTAACGACACTTGAAGTGGAGGTTGAAGTTAGACGTTCGGTAGGACCAGGTACCTTAAAATTGCTGATTACAATGTAACTTATTAATTCATTAATTAATTTATTTATATCAGTCTATTTGCAACCATTTAATAACGAAATACAGACACCCAACTAACCAAATTCAAGGGCTTTTCCGGGCCTTCAGGATAAATTCAAGGCCTTTTTAGGTCAGACTTGTTTTTAGGGTCTTCTTAGGGCATACCTCAAAATTTAAGGACTTTTCCAGGCCTGTACAAACCCTGTGAACTGAAACATTGCATTTACTAATAGAATCTTTTACTTCTTGTGGTGCCAGGAGGGAAATCGTAACAGGAGGGGAAATCTCAACCAGAGTTCTAATATATTTGGTCCAGATCAAGGCTTGCCGAGAATTTGACATGCATTTATTTGTATTTTTTTTTGTTTTTACAAGGTATTCGCCACTGGACCACATAATACTCTAACATTTGTGCAGACAACTTATTTCCGATGGATATGGAATCCTATAAAATTACGTTTTCTCATAAAAATGGCATAATTCTGGGAATTTGTGACGTTAACGTTTTTCCAAAATGTTCCACCAAAACATTAAGAGGTATTGATCACCTGGTACTCCCGCAAACTCAATATTAGTCATTTTTGAGTAATTTTTAATTGTAAAATTAAGATAGGTGTTTGTGTACCGATAATTGAAAGGACACCTGCTTTTTAACTTGATATCAGTACCGGGTAAATTATTAATTAACTCAGGCAGGTGGAGAGCACGTGACGAAATTCCCCGGCCATGACAACATGTAGCGAGCATTTATTAATAAGCAAAGTGTTAACTGTGAATGGCCCAGCAAAGGCCCTGATATCAATGACATAAGTAAAAAGTCTCATGTCGAATGTATACTACTACTAGTGCTACTGAACTAGGATGACAACTGTTGTACTGATAATAGCATTTAACTATCATACTAATGGTTACATTTCCTCTCCCACCCCCGCACAGTCTAATTATAGGTATCTTCTACACAGGTAATAACACATTGGTAATACAGTGATAAGTAAGAAAATGAAACTCTATAGAAAATCAATACCCTGTGAATTCTTTAGTTTCTGTAGCAAGAAGCAAGCTTTTACCTGCTATTTTTGTCTTATAAATCGCAAAATGCACCTATGTGAAATATAAACATGTCTCTGAGATTTTTCACATAGGTTTCTTTTGCAAATTTGTAAGATACAAATAGCAGTTCTAATATTCGCTGTGTGTAATTTTCACCACAAAGGTGAAAATAAGCCAGGCTAAAAATTCCCAATGTACCGTATATATGGTATATTTTAATCAACTGTCTAATTGACATATTGCCGGCCATGCTTTTTATATTCCGACACTTGCCGCCGTCACGGTACCAAAGCAGTGTCACGGCAACGGATGACTTACTAGTGTCAGTGATGTCATTAAATGGCACAATTCAGGCTGTGTTTTCATTCTTTTTGTGTGTAATTCAAGCATGCTGGGCCTTTGTCAGAGCATCATAGGCTTGGATGGTGATCCATCCATTCCAAAGAATCTTATCTTTTGGTATGACTGTATTTTTAGTTCCAAAACCCAAGAGTAAACATGCAGGGTTGTCTGTCAGTGATCAGATAAACCAGACATTATTCTTGACAGGCAGTAATACATTTTTGAATATTCCAAAATACCAACAAGTACAATTGTGCCGACTGTAACCCAAGTAATTACAGTCCAAATTTTATATGACTGCATTACGTCCATAGTAAAAAGTGCAACACATTGTGACTTTGGATTTCAACATTTGCAGGCCCTAGACAGGTATTTTGCATGGGGGAGGGGTGTAACTTTTATTGAAGCCATACAACACACACTAGAGATGGGTTAATAATAATGCACACACAGGTTCCACAACTCACAAGGGGTGAGCTGAATGCCATAAAAGCAGTTAGGAACATCTCAAGATTCAGGTCATATTGTCTTTCCTTGAATTCTCCTAGTTTACATGTCCGCATATTGAGATGTCCATAACTGCAGTTACGATCATCAGCTTACCACCCTTTGTAACTGGACAGGAGCTTCAATCACAGTAGACAGGTTCCACTTTTTTAGTGAAACTGGCTTTTTAAAATATTAATACAATGTACGGGTGAAAACAGTTCAACAACAAGCATGAAATAAGAGAGTCATTTTACATTCTAACATAGAGCATATAAATAGCATCTCCATGATTTTATCTTGCAGCACAACGATCAATAATTCCCGATCCAACATGAAATAGAAGTATGAAATGTTCAGATATATCAGAGTGTTTCCTATGTCTTTGACTCCCACACAGTTCATATAACGGTGATGTGTTTTAATTATATACAATAGGGCTATACATCAAGTTAAAAAGCCATTCTTATGAGATATTCGGAAAACGTCCATGTTTCATAATGAGCTTTACACCATTTCGTAGGAGTTCTAATGACTTTGTTTCTACAATACATGGGGAAAGTTCAATTTTTTATTTTGAGTGCTAATTAATGGTTTATGTTGCTCAGTCTGTTTCAATTGCCTCGAATTGTAAGTGTTCTCTGTAGCAGCCACAGATGGCCTACTCTTTTTCGAACTCTACAGAGGTGTCTTTAGCATGCACTGAGACACAGGACCGGGGTTTTGAGTCTCATCCGAAAGACTACCTGGTAACGAGCTTTTTACAGCTCTAGTATGGGCAAGAGATAAAAATCATCACAAACGTCCTGAGTGAGGTTCGAACCCACAACCCTTGACTTCCTCAGCCAGTGACAGTACCACTCGGCCATGTCCGCCCATTTATACTCCAGTAAAGGTTTTTTTTTTACTTATATTGAGGCAATGACAATTCCAGAATGGTAGAGTAAAACAGAGTGCCTACAGAAAACTGACAAACTTTCTCACACTAGTATCTGACCCAAGTAGGGATCAAACCTTGCAGTGAGAGGCATTGTGATCCGTAAACACACGCTTTAGACCACTCATCCACCATGGCCCCTGGGGGAGGGGGTTCTTATGACACCATTTCAATAATATGGGGTAGTTTGTTAACTGCCAAAATGTTTTATAAATGCAAAAGTATACTGTCAAATAAGTAATAATGAATCAATAAATAATAATCAATAATGAATAAAGTTATATTGCCCTTTGATAACTCTGCCACCTCGTTTATTGTCATACTATTTTGATGTCCACAAATCCATTCCCTTCATATTTTTCTGTATAAGTCTCCTTGTTATTTACCAAACCCCTTTAGAATGCCAAAATTTGATTGAATAAATGGTGGCGATGAATTAAGGTTATATTATATATTCTGTTCTATTTACCTGTTGTTTTATTGTCCATATTTATAATAAGGTCTGAACTATGAGCTATTTCACGATTGTTGAAGGGTCGAACCCTCACTGCTACTTTAACTGACGACATCTTGCTGTAAAAATAAAACAAAACTCATATATATATATATGTATATAATATGACAAATAACAACAAAATATACATTAGTAATTCATACATTCAGATCTATGAAAAACAAACATGCTAATCCATGTCCGAATCACAATCCAGAAGCAAAGTGAAAACTTTGAAACCGTCAAGTTAGGTTAGTCATCATCATGTAAATTTCCAACAGGGAAGTGAGGCCGGGTGCTCCAGTAGGGTAAGCACCTCCTGTTTAGCTAGCTACAGCCACCACATGTGTAATCAAAATTGTGTGAAAGGAACATGCAACTATCTATATATGATGCCCAGAGCAAACCAGAGGAGAGGGTGGCCAGTGAACAAGGTAGCCTATCTGTATGGATACAGAGGTCCCCAATAAACATAACATTGGGGACTGATGGCAATCATTAAATTGTCAATGTCCAAATCTAGGTTTAAATTTAAAATCATTAGCAGCCCAGTTTCTAAAATTTGTTAAAATATTATCGTCCTTTTCAAAGTATTTTCACAAATTTGCTAAAAGTGAATACTTCTTGAAAAAAAAATCTAAAAAAATTGGTAGCCAATGCCGATTTTAGCTACATGGAATGGAAACATACCTATATCTGTGTTTTCTATGCATCATGCTTCAAAGGTTTGTACCAGATAAAAGATGATCGAAAACTAACAATGTTCTGATTGTGTGTTAGACACTACATGTGTATACGGTACAGACCTGTTGAAAGTTTAACATGAAACTAACAAAAACAAGTCAGGTGGCAAGTGACCGAGATAAAATAGCTTGTGGCTGAAAAGCTGCTGTAAGATAGATTGCAGCCGCAAAGATATTGCTAACGAGGGTCTGACATGATCTGCTGATACAATACTAATGTGTTAGCTTAGTGTTAAACTTTTGACAGGCCTGTACCATACTGTATGATATAAAAGTTACAAGTAAAGTGATTTTCAAGTGAAATCAATACAGTAATTATTGATATCCCATTTAATGTAGTACACTTTCCTAAACATTAAGTTGCATTCTTACATCATTATCAACCATATGTTAACTTGACTGTATTGGAAAAGTACACAACATGGTCCAGATGGGCAAAGACAAGAAACTGTTAAGAAATGAATGTCATTTTCGCTCATATTCAATAGAATAGTGGCTTTTTGCAAATTGAATGAATCAAGAACAAACATACCAGTCAATGTTCTAATCACAATCCAAAAAGCAAAGTAAAAACTTTGAAAACTGGGAATTAAGTTAGACACATGAACTTCCACCAGGGAATTGAAGCTCTGTAAACCTCCAGTTTAGCTACAACTGTCACATGTGTATTCAAAATTGAGAATAAAAGTAGCAGGTAATTATGGGATATCAAATATATGAATTAATTCATTATAAATTCAGCTATTATTTAAATTCATCTTGTAAATCTTGTATATACAATGTCATTGTTTCAAGTCTAAACAAGTACCAGTCAATTTCTGTTCAAAATCCAGTTTATGAATGAAATGTCTTGCAATACATCCGCCTCTCCCACACGGACAGCCTTAAGCTATAGACCTGTCTCTTCCATAAGGAAGGGGCATGATCTTGAAGGTCATTAATATTCCACAAGTGTTGAATAATAATAAAGAAACCAGCTACTTCCACAGAATAACAATAATACTATACCATAATGATTTTAGACAGGAAAACCTTGTTAAAATACCATTAACAATGTTTCCATGGATATAAAATCTAAAGTGGCCAAATTTTCAAAATTTGTGAAAGTATTTTTCAGAAATCAGGTTAAATAGGTTACTTTTTAAAAGAATTTCTCAGATATTAGTAGTAGCCAATGGAGATTTTGGTTACCAGAAATCGAACATAGACTCAAGAACTCAGACTCCTTGCTTATTGTCAATAGATGTTTAAAGTCCAATCATGAGTTTTTTATTTCTTTATCAATAACTCCTTCTTCAAACCCCTTTTAATATCAAAATGCAAGTGAAAAAATGTTGATGGCAATCTGCCAGGGGCAATGAAAACAGAAACTGATTTCCACAGTCTGGTAAAACTTTTATAACAGCCGTGCCATACAATTACCAGGGTATAAAATCTGTAAAAATGGACATTAACTTGGATGAGCAGCAAAGGAAAATCAGGAAAAGTTGGAAGAGAAATTTGCAGGTTCATGGGATATATCCATGTTAATGGGGTTTTTTCTCTATTAAAACAGATTGTTTCATTAATATTTGTATTCAAATGAAGCATGAACTGGTGCTGTAAAATATAAACTACTCACAATCCCTCTAACCCTTGACTTATGCCTCTGAAATCTATGGGGAACAAAAGGCTGCAATTTGGGGTTTCTGTAACAAACTAATTTTACTGGATGGGACTTTTTAACCCTATGATCAACCCTTCTCATTTATCCAGGCTTTTTCCAAGGTTATATCCAGGAGAATTTCCCCCTACCACAGTCTGTTTTAATTATCCTCAGCAACCATTGAAAAAAAGAGTCCCAGTATCCATAGACTTACTCCACTTTAAAAACTCCCAAGTAATTATACCCATCCCTACAGTCTCATATAATTCAGGTTTTTCATACATAAAATCAAGAGTATCTTCTGTCAGGCTTTTCCTCAAAAATATTTTTAATATAGATCTTGCTGACAGACTGGTTATCTTTTGATACTTGACAATAAATTTGTGGCATTTCCGTCATATAAAATTCTAGCCATCAGAAATAAAACCCAAAATTTATAAAAGTAACTTAACATAATGTCAACAAAATGTCTGACAAGAATATACTTATCCAGGTACAAAAATGAATGAATGTAAAATAACGGATAATGATACCTCACGCTTAGCGGTAAAAACTAGATCTTAATAAATATATAATATATATAACAATATGGTTACCTTTAGCGAGATCCTAGTACACAATTATATATAACTGTTGATGATGATGTCAGTCCGTCAGGATGTAAAAGTGTTTTGGCAGTCCTTGAGGTCACTGGTTGTTGTAAGCTAAAATTTACAGTTTATTCTTCATTTTCTTTTTACACACATCCATAATAATCCTGGAAATATAAATTGGCCATATTTGATTCTTATATTCCTATAATAATGTTCCTTAATTCAGCAATTTTCTTCTCACCAGTTAACGTGTAAAATATGGTCAAAACTTCTTATTAAGTATTACAGTAAAAATGTTAATTTTAAGATAACGTCATGTCTCCCTGCCGCTGCCACCTTTAACTGTTTATGATAATGATTCCGATTCCTCTAGATGTTTGTCAAAAGCGCAATATATAACTGTTGTATAATAACTGGTCTGTATCACATAAAAGCTTTTAAATAATTAAATAACAGAATTCATTACTAATTCCGAGTCTCATATTCTGAGAATAACCATTGTTTTGCTAGTATTATTGGATTTCAGATCAAAACGGAAAAATTCCACCCCAAGACAAAAATGGCATTGTCTAATATATGGTAATTAGCAGAACCAGGATTGGATTTTGTGTCTAATAAACCACTTGATAAATTATGTCCAAATATGGAATAATCCTGAGTTTGACACAAAAACCTTAAAACAAAATATTCATAATATTATAAAAAATAATGGATTTTTTAAATAAAGAAATAATAAATATTTATTAATTTGATTAGCCAAAAATAAAACAATTTGAAACCAATCTTCCCTGTATGGGGCCCTATTACCATTCTGGGAGCTGCTTTACCTTAGGATTTACAATTCCTGATGTGACAGAGTTATTGATTTGTCTTAAATTATCATCTGGATGATTCCATTATGAGAAAAGGTTACATTTCAGGTCAGAAATAAATCAATAACACTGAATCAGAAATCTATAATTTTTGTTTACATATAAAAATCGGGGACTATTGTCATATTTAATGGTTTTATTGATTTAGTAGCAATTAGGAGTCGGAGATGCAGGGGATTGAAATAAATAAATAAAATTACCGACACTATGGTAGATATGTTAACAAGGCATAATAGATGATGTCATTATAATGTTCACTAAAGGTCACCTAGGTTACAGATACTCGATAAACGTTACAGGTCTATAAACTCCATTGATGAGGATAGACTATGGGTATTTAACATATTTTTTACTTATTCAGAACGGAATAAAAAACAGGAAACACACAGACACACACTGAATACAAATTATCTAGCAGTAAAAATGTGACTTAGGATTATAAATGAGGGGTGGAAAATCGTATGTTTCCATTTTTGGTAGACGGAATTGCCATTGGCTATTCATGTCTGTGAATTTTTAATAAAAAAGTAACCTATTTTAGTAATTTGTGCAAAAATACTTAAAAAAATCTATATTTTAACAAATTTTTAGAAATTGGGCTACTTATGATTTAGAGTTTATGGAAACCTTTAGAAAATGCATTTTAATGCATGTCAGGTTCCCGGGCCCTTTCCATTTTAATGCAATATGCATGCAATTACTTAAAATTCAACAAATAACTTCATCAAATAATGGAGCATCATAAACAATCATTATATGAACTTGACCAACATGTCTGCCAGTTTGTCTGTCTGTCTATTATTGTGAATTATTTTGAATCTCTTTTTAAACCTCTAGAGGCATACAACTTCAACTTCTCCAGACAGGAACATAATACTTCTAATTGGGATGTCTCCATCCTGGTTACAATGGGATTTTGAACATCACGGTCACATCACATTTATTTCTTAGTCAAACAAAACATTCAGACTTCAATTTTGAATTTATACTCTCCAAGTTTTTAAAATATCTCAAAAAGCACTATAATTCTACATGCAAATTATTTAAGCTTCAAATGATTCAAAACTTAAGCCAGATATATGTTTAGAAAACTTTAGCATCACTTATAACTGCTTGATTGAATAAGGTTTTACATCTAAGTCAAGAATACTTCACTTATATCTGGATGTCACCAGCTCTAGGTAAAGTGAAGAATTTTTACCTTTGCAGTGCACTCAAGGCAATGTGCAGGAAGAGTACTTTAGCATGCAACATGGGGCATAGGTTTTTAATGTCTCTTTCCATGCCCAGTGACTTTCATTTCAAAATGTCAAGTGGTTTGGTGAAATTAAAGTCTCTACCTATTTACAAGTCTTGGTCAGAACTGACCAGGATTCGAACCCTTACTTCCCACATACAGAGCAACTACTATACCAACTGAGCTACCATGGGATTAAGGGTGTTTATTCCTGATAAACATGTATTAGTATTGCATATTGTAGGTGTAACTTGAAAGGGCTGTAAAAGTAGGTTTTTTATTATCAAAATCTTTGATCAAAGAACTTTGATAGAGTTAAGTTGAGCTGAGTAATAGTGTTTAACATCCCAGTCAAGAATATTTCATTTATATCAAAACATCGCCAGCTATAGATGAAGGTGCAAAAATTTTGCCTGCCCATTGTGCTGATGGCATTATGCAGCAGGGTTCTTTATTGTGACAAGCCTACTATGACAAGGAACCTTATTTTAAGTTCCCATCCGAAAGAACCATGACTTTCATTTTGTAATGCAGAGTGCTTGGCAAAAAAACAGCTACTACCCACTTTCATGTCTTGGGTCAAACCCAGTTGGGGTTCGAAACCCTACCAACTGAGCTACAGCAGAGGTTGAACTTTGATAGAAGTTTTGGTGTCTACACTATCACATTTTATATGACAAGACATTTCAAAGAAAACCAAGTTATGTCCCAGTGGTTTACAAACACAGAACACAAAAGCTTACTTGAGCACATAGTGCTTAGGTAAGCTAAAATCAAATGCAAAATAAACAAAGAACTTATTTAAAACAAATGCAGAATATTAAACCAAAAGATAATTGCAAAGAACTGCAAAACAAACAAGAACTGTCTCTTGATAACTAAATACAAACACCCCCAAATTTAATGTTATCCTGTGACCTTGACTTTTCCGATATTCCAATATGACCTTGGTTCGAGGTCATAGCACATCTTTTGACCATGAAGATTAATCATCTGAAGTTTTATGACAGCAGTCCAAAGCAGCTATGAGATATGGTCAAGACACAATTTTACACAGACAGATAGATAGACATGGTGATTCCTGTATAACTCCCTCAAACTAGTTTGCCGGGGGGATAAAACCCTGTCTAAAGCAAAAGCTGTCTAAATTAAAAACAGAATAAAACCAAATGACAAACAAAGAGTATTCTAATGATTCTAAAGCAGCATAACAAAACACAAAATATACCAACCAACTTATCTAAACCAACATCAGAGTTAACCAAAATTTGTCTAAACTAAACACAGAGCATATAAATAACCAAGGCACATGCCTAGTACTGTAAACCAAAAAACCTGACTAAACCAAAAGCTTTGAATACTTTCAATTTCTGTGGTTTGTGCTTTGAAGATAAATTGCCATATCCTTGGATGATCACTTTTTGCATAGAGAGCACATGTCAATTTTTCTTGTGCTACTGCCCACAACTTCAACCTTAACACTGGAGAACCAAATTAAACTGCTGACAATGTGCATTCATTTAACAAAATACATTGTAGCCGATTGTTTAAATATGACCTATCACAGGCTGTGATGACCAAGGGAGCCTAAAAAACCACACACTTAAGGATTACAGTGCTTCCCACTACCAAAGTTCAAGTCCCACTAAGGACAGAACCTAGTGTGAGAAAGTTTGTCAGTTCGACTACCAAAGTTCAGTGTTTTTCTCTGGGCACTCAGGTTTCCTCCACTGTATATGGACTGACTGCATCAATATAAGTGAAAGATTGTTAACTGGAGCATTAAAAACCACTACTCAACTCCAAGGGGGGCATGACAAGGGTTAATATCCAGATTTGATGATAAGTGCCAGGTTAATGTTTTATTAGCTATCACAAACTAAGGGTCATTGTTGCAAGCACAACTTTTTTATGCAGTAAAAATAAACCTCCCAACATTTGTCTAGTGATATACTTTGACCTGATTATGAGTAACCTTCCTGACAAACTTAAAATTATTTGGGCAAAAACCAGCAAGCCTGTAACATACATGTATATGATTGTGTAAATAAGATGAGAACATTTGATAACCCATCTAACTTTGTTGTAGGTGTCAGTCCTACAGTGCCTGCCATTATTTAAGATTTACAGGCAACTGCATATTGGAAATGTGAAACCTACAACAAAGTTTTAGAAAATTATATTGCTAAAATATGACTTATCAAATGCTAAGATGGCCAAGACAGCCATAATTTAATCAGATTCATAATGGAATATATGAACAATAATATCAGACAAAATCATAAATAGATAAATTAGAATGCAATCAATTAATCAGAGAGGTTCATAACTGGGAACTAACAATCCAGAGAAGGATGTGACACAGCAATGAAGCTTAACTATTTTGAGTTGGGTCCCAGCTCACTTCAGAACAGTTTGTTTGATTGAATGGGGTTTTATGTTCCAGTCAAGAATATTTCACTAATATCAAGACGTCACCAGCTATAGGTGAAGTGGCAAAAATTTTCACCTTTGCAGTGCACTAAAGGCAATGTGCAGGAAGGGTTCTTTAACGTGTTATGTCTGCTTGGCGAAAAAACAGTTACTATTTTCAATTCTTGGTCAGACCTTGGTCGGGTTACAAACCATGATGATGATCTCCTACATATGGAGAGAGCACTCACAAATTGAGCTACCATAGCAGTCACTTAAAGAAAGAAGTTGTAACAGTAATAAAAAGCTAAAATAAGTAAAAAATTTAGGGGACTAAACAATTTTAGGAGCCATGTACTTTTTGACTGTATGACCCTTCTAATCTTAATCTCTGTGTTACAAAAATGCTTCCTGATTTTGAACTATCAACACCCAAGTCAAGTCTAGAAACATAGAGGCTCGCCTATAAATTTATTGAGAGGCGAGAGGTTAGTGCCTGTCATCTACGCAGAAGACTTCTTAAAAAAAATCAAAACCCCAGGACCTGTACATTTCATACAATATTGCACAAAAAAGTCTGTTAAAAATTTTAAAAGTTAACAGCTGCAAACAGTCAACACTGAGTGATTAAGGAACTTATTCTTCATAAAACAGTACTTGGTTGGAACCATTTGAATGAAAACTTGGTGTATGCGAAAATAGTAGAGGGCTTCAAGGAGGCCCTTCAAAACTGCTACTAATGACAAAAAGCAGGCTGCAGCAATTTATTCTGTTGATAATATATATCAAGAAGTGTTTTCATCAACAAAATACAGTACATAGTCCTGACAAAGATTAAGATTAGTCTTGGTCAGAAATTTGCGGATTTAACAATAGACATGTACAGAGTGGTACTACATGGAAATTGTGTCATTTACCAAATTTAAACATGTATCCATGATTCTCCAGTCAGTAAAAATTGCATGCAGCACTACTCATTTTATCTGTTTAGAAGTTTAAATAATCATAATGCACTATTCATATATATTCATAATCCTTTCACCTGTAAACAGTTTCCAGGCTCCTTAATGAAAAACGTAAACATAAAATAATGACAAATACACACGTCTTTGTTTATTTAGAAATAACACAATGTCATATATTTATTTACGACTGCTAAGTAAGCCGAGGGCCGTTCACCTGCCAATCATCATCCCCATGATCAGATGATGGTGAGACATCTTTTCTATCAAACATACAGCTATTAAACTCCCCACTTCAGGTGTCGATACTTACCCTTATTATTATCTATAAATTATCAAAATTAACTACTCCAAAATCGAGATGTTTTCTCCGTATAGGTAATTAATGGTCATCTCATATTATTCGGGCTGTCATTCAGCTGCAAGGTCAAAGGTGAATTTTCCACCGGATGTTGATATCAGCAACTGCACATTCGTTACCTCTCGAGGATTTCCTATTAAAATGAATGAATATTTCCCGAGATTTTTCGAACGATAAAGGTAGCAACTCGTACCTTAAATTTATTCATACCCATGTTTTAAAGTACCAAACACGGTCAAAACTTTCAAACAAGACTATCAATCAGATTTGCAATACGTGAAATCATATAAAATATCACAAACATGGGCCTAGAAAAATAAGTAAAGATTCTTCAAATTAACTTGTTATGAGAGCATATTATATGTTCATTGCCTCTATTACAGATATTGTAACCAAAAACAAACATACTAATCCATGTCCGAATCACAATCCAGAAGCACAGTAAAAACTTTGGAACTGACAAGTTAGGTTAGACATGTGAACTTCCACCAGGGAAGTGAGGCCGGGTGCTCCGAAAGGGTAAGCACCTCCTGTTTAGCTAGCTACACACGCCACTGACGTGTGTAATCAAAATTGAATGAAAGGAACATGGAACTATGAGACGTCAAATACATCCAGGGCCATTCTAGACACAGAGACATCAAACTTATCAACGACACTGTGATCTGGTGATGACGGCCATAAAACTTTTTGAGGGCCTTGATAAGTCTGGGCTTGCATTATCCCTGAGTCAACAATTTATTTTGCGGCAAGCAGCCCACTTCTTTGTACAAAGTCCCCGTAGTGGGAACAAGCTCTACCATAGCGTATTAATTGGCAACAGATACACCATAAGCAGGAGAAGTTGACAATAGAAAAATTTAAGTCATCACGTTTGTCATAAAGTTTCAAATGTAACCTTTCGTGTGTGTCATAATTCAGGTACAAGCCTAAATATGAAGCAGAACTTGAGAAATCAGTCGTGCCTTTTATTTCAAGCTCATTAGGATAGATGACATTTACATAGTCTCCAAATTTAGGATTGTTAAGAGACAGAACGTCATCTATATACCTGTATGTTGAGTTGAATGATTTGGCGACAGTCTTCTCTCCAGATTTAACAAGGTTCGACATAAATTCTGCTTCATAAGCAGAATGAAGAAACAAATCAGCAAGCAATGGTGCACAGTTTGTACCCATTGGTATACCGATTGTTTGCTGAAAAATTATATTACCAAACACAACAAATATGTTATCTATCAAAAATTCCAACATTTTGTTGATAGTATCTTCAATATATTTTTGTTTGGAATCCGTATGATGCTTGACAAAATAACCAGAATCCCTGTTCAGCACCAGATATTTGTATCTTGGCTTACCGTTTTTGTAAAAGAGAGACAAGTGAATAATTTCTTTAAGGCGTTTTTTCAATTATGAAATGTTATTCTGATCATGGTATTTCAAGGGGTAATGAAAGATAGTGTGGCGCGTGCCAAATTCGATGAAGGGCGAACCCTTCATTTTGAATTTGGCACGCTCCACACTATCTTTCATTACCCCTTGAAATACCATGAGCAGAAATGTCATTTCTTATATTTACAATTCTTTCTTTAAATAAATATTTTGTATCTTGGCGCTATTTTTTTCCATATTTGCGCGTGTGATATAGAGTTTTTAGCCATGCGAGATCGGCGTATCTCACATGACCACGCGACCCCCTGTGTAGGACATGACGTAATATTGCGGGAAAATTGATACACATAAAGGGTCATGACCCCCATTGTCTTTCATTGGGAATTGAAATACAATTGCTTCTGTATGTTTCATTGAAGACAGGTACAGTCATATTGTAAATATTTTAGAATGAGGGATAGTGGTGTATCGTGTAGAAAAATCAAATGTTTTTATACTTTTTACATGAGATAAAGCATTAGAAGCAAGTTCTTAAAGTAATTCTTAAGAATTTTTGAGAATCCACATTTTGTTGATTCCAGATGTAGAATATACTTTTTTTCTGAATAAAACTGAAGACCATCTTTGACGATTGTAACTAATATCATAAAAAATGGTGTATAATATTTCAATATACATGTAATGGATATATGAAGTCCTGAATACTAGCATGATTAAGGATTATTACTGCCATAAAGTGGCGGGTGTAGCTAACTAGACAGGAGTTACTTACCCTTCCTGAACAAACGTCCTCACTTCCCAGGTAGAAATTCAATTGTTTAAAGTTAATTTGCCAGTTTTCAAAGTTTCAAGTTAGTTTGGATTTTAGGATATGTGATTTGAAGCTGGACCAGTATGTTTGTAGTTGGTTTCTTAATCATGTTTGTGTTTGATATATAATTTTATCTAACATTAGACTAGTTGTTCTGTCTGATTTGTCGAAATCGAACACGCATGATACAGAATCTTATTGGCGGTAAAGTATACGTGCACTTTCTCATTGTGACGTCATTTGGGAATCTCCGATTTGTCAAATGTAAATAATTACGTCATTACTACAGAACATATGTAATAACATAGTTCAGTGTTTTTCTGTGGTAAAATATATTTTTTTCATATAAAGTTTAGTTTTTTAGTAGCTTTAATAACCAAGTAGGAAATGTTAGATAAAAATATCATATACACAGTGTGTATGTACAACCCTCCGTATCAGGTCGAGTCCTTTTAGTAGGCGTATCACTACGAGTCGCGCAAGATGATATTTTTATCTAACATTTCCAACTAGGTTATTCAAGCTACTAAAAACTAAACTTTATATGAAAAAAATATATTTTAGTATATAATATGTATATATTTAACAGTTCAAGATTTATTTCATAAGTACTTCCATGCTTCTAAAGCCATCTGTAGATGAATAAATATCACGAGGTCATACCATGTTATACTATTATTTCCCCTTGCTTTATAATGACGTCATTTTAATGATGGCATTGTAGAATCATTATTTTATATGCATTTGTCTTAAAATTGTTTAGAATCATGAAAAACAAATGAGATACAATTTTGAACTGTTCATAGAACCTAAACGTTAACATTAACTTTAACACGACTTTATAAACTAATAACATTATACACCATGACTCTTTATATAGATGTGAATTGATATATAACTTCACTAAGTTAAATAAACTAGCGTCAGACTATGACTTTAATATATCTATTTGGGTAGCACGCTTTCTGGTTTCAGGTCAGCAGCAAATTGAACAGAGACAATTAACTGGTCACAGCGATTGGACAAGCGACCCCCAACGACCACCACCACTGAACAAGAAAACTTCAATGTCTTTTACAATGTATCTAAAAAGATCGTTTGCCAAATGGTGTTTTACCAAGTTGGATTATCTACATTATTATTGTCATCAGTACTACTACTACTATTATTATTATTATTATTATTATTATTATTATTTGGGGCTTGGTGGGCAGGTAATATGATTTGCGAACTTAAGACCTTTTCGCTTCACTCCAGATCTTAATGTGTGGAAGTTTATCATTTTGCTTAACGAAAGTCGGCAATTTTCTTTTGACACCCCGGTTCCCTCGACTTTTCAAGAACTGACCTTCTTGATAGTCTAACGGTATTCAACAAAGTCAGATTTCCTTTACTTTTTCAGTTTTTATCTAATTAGGTAATCTAATCCCAATAGTTCATTTTAAATTAAATCACAGATTAACTGTTTCATATTATTAATATAAGCTCTTGTCTGTTAATTAATCATGTGATGTTTGCTTTTAATTTTGCTTGATCGGTTGCAATCACTTAATACCAAGATTGGTGTTGCTACTTAGGGTCAAATTATGACATGCTACGATCAATTTTGAGAACGTGTTTTGATTGGTTGATTAAATCTCTACTTCCTGTTTATAATTTATTGGCGGGAAGTACCTCGCTCACTGCGACACTTCACTTAGAACTGTTCATCCACGTGGCGATAACGTCGCGGCGACTAACCCTGACTTTGTTATTACATTCCTTATTGCACGACTAGCTGTCTTTCTGGTTTTGTTTCCAGCAGGTTAAGGGATGTTGAAATAAAAGAAACAGACCCAGGATGTCAGACAACCAAACACTATCTTCAGTAAGTATCTACCAGGTTTGCTGGATTGGTCCATTTTAACCTACCGAGCGAATGATAGTCTTCGAGTCTGTCACCGTCGAGGTTATTGTGTGTCATTCTTATAGCAAATTATATGGGATACACTGATGTAGAAAAAATGCAGTGATGGAAAAGGTTGGTATTTGGAGTTGAAATGCCGGCTATCCAGAATCTGCGACATTATGCCACTATAATGTAGTACTTAATAGGAAGAATATGAACTGCCGCTAAGGACGGGGTCTGTGGTTTAGCAATTAGTTCATTCACATGGGCTTCCCGTGAAATTGTGGAAGTTGAGCAACGTCGATCGTGGTTAGCTGACTTGGACAGGTGTTGGCCGATAGTTGGCATGCGGTTGAGAGGTTACGCTGAAAGAGAAGATGGGATAATATCGAACTTGATGTGATTACCCGGAAACGGAGCAAGATATGTCTGTCAACATTTTGCCATTAAACTGTTGGTAAATATCGCAGTATGAAGTAATTTAAATTGTATAATCATAATGTGAAAGCCAAACAATAACTATGGCTCCATTCCATATGCATCCGTTGTGTTCAGTAACTGTGCTAGGGGAAGGCCGGGTAAGAAAAGCGATTAAATTCAAAGGGACACAATCAAGAACAAACATACTAATGCACTTGCGAATCGCAATCCAGAAACAAAGTATAAAAAAAACTGACAGGTTAAACACGTGAACTTCCGCCAGGGAAGTGAGGGCGGGTGTTCCGGAAGGGTAATCACTTCCTGTTTAGTTACCTACACCCGCCACGTGTGTAATCAAAATTTAGTGAAAGGAACACATCTGCGAAAGATACACGAATCTACCTCCTATTTTGACGGGCAAGGTCATATCCTAGTGTACAATCGACCATAATACATGGATGTGTAATTTACAGTACATGTATGTGCTTTACAATAGCAAAATGCAACCGGAACGCGAAATAACACGCAAGTGAATTAAGAAATATCAAGATCAACGTAAGTTCATTATTGAAACAGACACTTGTTCTAATGACAAAATTGTATGCAACCGTGTAGTTCTGGTTTACCTTTTTATAACCATCCTATGAAAATAAAGGAATTTGATAACAGTTGCTTTAAATCTAATTACGTCTATGGCTGGCAAAGTTTATTTAGTTGAAATAAGAAGTCGCCAGTTTTGTTAGCAACAGCAACGAGAAATTGTGTACTATAATGTATCGAACCTATTGTCAAACCTCTATAGTAACACCAAAACGAACATACAAATCCATGTCCAAAACGCATTCACAAAGCAAAGTAAAAACTTTGAAACTGACGAATTACGTTAAACACGTGGACTTCCACCAGAAGCGAGACCGAGTGCTCCGCAAGGGTAAGTACATTCTGTTTAGCTACCTGCATACGCCACATGTGCAATCGTAATTGAGAGTGAATGAAACATGGAACCTATCGGACGCCAAATATATTCAGGGTAATTCTGGTCAACAATATTGTGATGATATCCATAAAACTGAGTTTTGAGGGCCTTGGTAAGCATGGGCTTGCAATATCGCTGGTTGTTTTTTTTTTTTTTTTTTTTTTTTTTTTTTTTTTTTTTTGTATAAAGATCCTTTCTTGTGAATGAGGTGCTCCACCATAGCGTATTAATTGTTAAACGAAGGCATTATAAGCAGAAACGCACATTGCTGCATAGAAAAGTAAAGTTGACAATAGCAAAAATTAAGTCATTATGTTCGTCATACAGCTTCAAATACTGACGCCTTTCTTGAGGGTCAGAATTGAGGTAAAGCCTGAATATGAAGTATCAATTAGAACTCGTATCTTTTATTTCAAAATCACTGGGATGGGTGACATTCATATACTTTCCAAATTTAGGATCATCAAGAGATGTATAGAACGTCCTCTATATATCTATGTGGAGTTGAAACTTATCTCGGGATTTAGCAAGGTTCTGTATAAATCCTGCTTCATAAGAATAAAGAGACAAACCGGCAGCGTGTGCCCATTGATATACCTTTTTTGAAAATTACATTATTAACGCTATGTTGTTTGTCAGATAAGTATGATTTCCATTGTAAAAGTACTAAAGTGGTTTTATATGAATTTATTGTTACAGATTTTTTACCATTAAAGCGAAACGATACTAAATTAATTTTAACGCATTAACATTACACTAAATATCAAAAGTTGAGCAGACATGGAAAACTAAAACGTTTTCGAAACGACGAAGATTAAAAAGAAGCAAACTGAAAATAAATAAAGCAATTGCTTGATAAGAAAGGTGACCCTATACTAGATCAAGATGACAATTGCTCGCGGTATTTTAGAACGTAAACATTTCCAGCTTCACAGCCAACCCACAGGTACCCTTTACTGTCTATACCTATTGATTGTGGATATTCTATCTTATTTTTCTCCGTAATCAGATACTGTAGCAGCTGTCCGTCACTGTCCAGTATATGTATCTTGTCCCAATAGTCTGATATTATTATCCTACCCTTTGCGTCACAAGTGACACCATTCGGAATGAACTTCGGATCTCCATTGCTGTTATATATACATTTAATGGCGCCATAATTGTCCAGAATTACAAGTCTTCCACTGCTGTCACTCGTCCTGTCAATTACGCATATATCTAGGTTCTTGTTCTCGGAAACTCTGTAAGGTAGCGTGAAAAGTCGGCTGTTTTCGGTGTCATATTCTATCGTATCTATACGTTCTCCATCCATATTGATTCTAGCCACGTGTCGTCTGCTTTCGTCAGTGATGTCATAGGTGTAGTCATCCATCAGGCAAACAAGAATATCGCCATTGCGCATGATACAAATACCACGTGGATGTAAGGGGTCCGTCTTTGCTATATCGACGACACTTCCGTTTTCTTCAAGTTTCTTGATGCATTGGTCACCATAGCTACTGACAAGAATTCCGCCATCTTGCATTTTAGAAAAATCATCCGCGAAAAAATCGAACTCCACAGATTTAAGTACCTGGCTAGTTGTGTCGACTAAATCATTGCCGTATTCGTTGTATCTGTGAATCCAGGCTGCATTTTCACCGACTGGACATAGGGACAGAATGTCTCCACATTGATGGTTGAACGCGGTGTTTATGTTGACCTTGAAAGGTTTTGGAGGTGGTTTCAATACTTTTGGCGCGTCTATTTTTATGTCATTACTCGGTTTCTTCCCGCGTTCAAATAATCCAAACGATTTTTGTAGTGCCATTTTGTCCGTTTTGCCTGGATTAAAGTAGGTCAGATGTAGTCTCATATTGAAATTAAGACCGGAAATGACGTCCTCAACCTTTGAATAGATTCCGTCCTCTGCTTTAATGATCTCTAAACTCGATGCTGAACTAACAACCTCTAGAAACGCGTCATGTAATTTTTCCAGTTCTATCAAATACTTCTCCATGTCGGATTCTATCTGTTTCAGTAAATTATCCGCCTGTTTCTGAACGTCTAGGAATTCCCGGGTAAACCGTTCACGGTATTTGTGTACCTCCGCCTCCAGTTCTTTGGCCCGTATGTCGATCTCGAGCAGAGTTTTCTTACCGTGATCATGGTTCTGTTGCCGATATGTCTGAGCGAGTTTGATTTTAGATCTGAGGTTAGAGATATGCTGTTCCCTGAATTCTGTTAGTATTTTGGACATGTCATGCTTTTTCTTTTTTGCGACATCCTTCAGTTGACCATACGAGTGTTTATTGTGAATGAACTCTGCACACTTTGAACAAACAGGAATGTTACACGTGACACAATACATGTCGATCGTCTGCTTAGCGTGTATGTTACAGACGATATTGTCTGGTGTGTAATTAGATTTCCCAATGGCTTCATCAATAACGTGCTTTTTGGAATCTTTATTTCTTCTATGAGCTAGCTTGCAATGACCACAAAGATATTCGTCACAATCTGTACATTTCGAACGAACGTTTAAGTCAGTGCCGCACAAATCACAAAGGGAATCTTCGCCCTCCATTTTCTTCGCTTATTCAAATATTTTGTGCTTGGCGTCTAATGATATGGCTTTAGTAATGCCTTTTAACCAGTAATCTCCAACACAGCTAGAGTTGGATCCGAAACCCAATGAAATATTGTTATATTATCGCGAACACTTGCTTTCAAATATATGTCTAAACAGTTGAATAGCAACTTTGCAACACATTAAACCTGGTAAGTACACAACATTGATATATTCAAACAGGATTGACAATCTGCGATGTCCGAGACACGGTGTGATCGCATGAAAAACAAATAATAACTCCAATAAAATGACACGAGCTTCAAATACAACACAAGTTATTGCGATTCTAAAGTCAACTATAGAAACAGTTATCCATTATTCGAAGTCGATCAAAAACGGTTACCTATTAGACAAGACGCTTTCTTCTATACCGCATTGTTTAATGCAATCTCTATTAGAACAATAACATAGATACCGCTTGCGTTACACGTAAATATGATATTGCACCAAAGATATAGTACAAATGTATTTCTAACTTTTAGAATCTCGTGATTGTTGAAACAATAGTGTTTATAAAAGTCATGTAATCACTTCATTAACAGTACGAAATTCTCTCTGAACTTAAGTTAACTTTTTTAACAATCCATCTCAAATGTCTAATTGGTGTCTAATTTCCAACATTCTTGTCTAAAACTTAAATATTAATGAAGTTGATAGGCTTAAAGTTATCAAGTTTGAAATCTTCTTTTAAATTCATTTAACGGGCAGTTTATGCCACGTTTTGTAATATAATTAAATGATCTGCATTTAAATAAAAAGACTGACTAATACTGCATGATAGAAATACGGTGTCCCAGTTGTGCCATTTCGTCTTCTAACATGACGGTGTTTGCAAAGCGAAAAGAACAAAAGCCCGCACTGTTACGAAATGTCAAAATGCTTAGTATTGTAATTTGCTTTATATATCTTATCTAAGGACGAAATACCAAAATAACACCAAACCACTGCGGTTGCTCAGTTTGGTAGAGTGCTCGCTCCGTAAGTAGGTGGTCGTAAGTTCGAACCCCGACCGGGTCTGAACCAAGACTTGAAAGTGGGTGGTGACTGTTCTATCGCCAAGCACTCGGCATTACGAAATGAAAATGTCACGGTTATTTCAGGTGGGAATTTAAAATAAACGAGGTCCCGTGTCACGGTAGGCTTGGCACTATAAAGAACCCTGCTGTGTAATGCCATCATGACAACGCATAGGCAAAATTTTCCGCACCTTCGTCTGTAACTGGCGATGTCTCGATATAATAAAATATTCTGGACTGGGACGTTAAACGCCATTACTCAACTCAAAATAACACCAGTGATAGAATAAAACAATAAATCAATAAAATAGAATAATACCAATGTTTTATTTATTATTAAATAAAATATTGTTGGCTTTCGTCTTAATTTCGACTCTACTAAATGGCATATACATTGGAAACAAGTCTGTAAGTTTCGTGAAAATCTAGTACCAGGATATAAAAAGTTCCCTAAAACTTGAAACCAGTACGACAGCTCAATTTGTTATGTGTTCGTTTCGTATGTGGAAGGTCGGGGTTCAAATCCTGGACGGTCCCGATGTGGCCAAGTAGCGACTGTTCTTTGCTAATCAGTGTCTGACGTGTCACGGTAGGTGTGACACGTGAAGGAATCCTCAATGCACATTGCCCCGAGTGTACTGCAAATGCCAGTCACTTAGTCAATAGCTAGTGACGCCTCGAAAAAGTGAACTATCTTGACTTGAACCTAACACCCATTCAATCAATCCCCACAATACGATGTCGAAGAACAAATGTTACCGTCGGTTACGTCGTCTTGCGAACATATTAAACTAAAATATGAAATGACAAAAAACAGCCGCCATACAGAAAAGTTTGACTTAACGATAAACAAATATTATAACAACTGTTCACACTAGTGGAATTAATTATACGACTTTATATAGTCAAACAACATTGAACTGTCCGCTTGACCTCTGATTTAAGTATTTAATAAGGACCAGTGCATCCACGTATGGGGACTAGAGTGTTAATTTTGTCGACATCATGGGAAACAGTCATTGGTTATGTCAACTGCGTATCCTAATACTACCCATGTATTGAGCGGATCGTTGTATGTGGATATGGAAGGTCAAGCGAACATGTCAATATTGTTTGTCTACTTATGTACCCGTTATAGTTCAACTACTAATTATAATTGCTCGTATTTATAATGCACACTTAACTCTTAAAGTCAATACACATAAAGTCCCAGTCGGAGTTCAAACTACTGAGCCGTTAAAAAAATTATCACCGAACTCGGCATTGTATTTCTTAAGACAATACCGTTAATAGTTGGATTTTAATTGTCTGCATAAAAAATATTAAGAGACGGTTGCCATTAGAGTGCAAGGTTGGCCTAACATATTCCATATTGTTTCTTCGTCCTGTGACGTGTGTTGATTACTTATTAGATTACTCCACATGTTAAGTTGAGTTGAGTAATGGTATTTAATGTCCCAGTCAAGAATATTTCACTTATATCGAGACGTCTCCAGCTGTAGGCGAAAGTGCAGAAATTTGACCTGTGTGTTGTGCGGATGGCATTATACAACAGGGTTCTTTATCGTGCCAAGCCCACCATGACACGGGATGGACCCCGTTTTTTTAAGTTCCCATCCGAAAGAACCGTGACTTTCATTTCGTAATGCCGAATGCTTGACGAAAGAACAGTCACTACCCACTTTTAAGTCATGGGTCAGACCCGCCGGGGTCCGAAGCTACGACCTCCCATTTACGCAGCGAGCACTCTACCGACTGAGCTACCGCAATGGTTACTCCACAAGTCGCAAACAACTTATTAAACCATATTGCTGGCAAAAACCTTCTACCTTTAAAATGATTTTTCAGCTGCTGTAGGTGAATCATGAAAAACAAATATTCAAAATACAAGGATTTTATATTGCGAGAAAATTAATACCGAGGGAAAAAGTATATTATGCTTATTATGTGTTATAGTGCATATGTAAAAAAAAATGAAAATTTAAATACACGGATGTGTCTAAATTTCATATACCTCGAAAATAAATACACGCGAAGTTAAATACGTTTACAATAATCTGTTTAGTATTTCTCGGTATATTCATTTGTTTTCAGTGTATTGCTTGTTTGTTGTTTTTGCAATTATTTTGTTACATATAAACAAAAGTACGCTTACATGGCTAATTTTGCAAGTCTTAAACATTGAACATATAATCTTTATCGGCAAAAATAAATATACACGCTCATAGCCACATAACAATAATATTGTCATGTGCTGATTATGAATTTCTATTAAAATAATACATTCAAAATCAGCACATGACTGTTTATAACCTTTGATGGCATGCAACAAAAACAGTATCTATCCAACACACACGCGAAATTCATTATTAAGTTCTGAATATATAAATACCTCGCGCAAAGGATAAACTTTATCGACATAATTGGAATTGCGTTTGATGTGCAAAGACATATATGACAAAGTTTTCCAAGCATGGTCTCAACTGAAACATAAAACATATTTTCAACATTTATTATGGACAAGTTCTATATTTTTACATTTATCAAACTCCCATATTTCAGAGGCATATGCTATAGAACTTACCAACACTGAATCAATGAGATCACAGTTTTCCTTCACAGTGACACAAATATCGCACTCTAAATAGAACAATTTCCAGTATTCTGAACAGAAACCTTCTGCAGTCAGATTCTCATAAAGGTTGTGTACCGAGTTCGAACCATGTTCAGATAGTTGTTTCTGTGTTTGGTTATTTTTTCCGTTTTTGGTGCAACAGTATACAAAAATAAACATAAAGTCACAAAATTCTAAGTTTTATTTTATACATACCCATTCAATACCGTGGTTAGCATTTTTTCAACCGTTTTGAAATAAAACCACTGGCGCACTATAAACGTTTATTCTCGCCATTTCGTGCATTATTGTTTGTAGACCTTGTGGCGTTTTAGGAAATAATATTAATGTAAATTTCTTGCTGGTACAGAATTTCCAACATTAAACCATGAAATTTAAATCACTAGTACACATTTTCCGTTAGAATCTAATCTTTACACTCGTGTGTTAACTCCTTCAGAATAAAATGGCTATTGTCCTAATCACTGCATTTGTAACCAATTTTAGTAGTGTGTTCATTTCAATGAAAAAAAACACTACGGAATTTATTCCTTTTGGAATGACATATTAACACGGTATCATTAGCAGAATAAAATGTCACTAGAATGCGCACACATCAGCTGCGTCGGTTAGAAATGTTGTTGAGTTCTTTGAAGTAAACTCTATACAAATTTTAAAGGTGTTCTATTGGTACTGTAAATATGACAGGACAGGTGTGGATGGGTCCTAATGACTACCCGTTCTCTCTGTCGGACGTATGCCCCTTGAACCGTGGGTATCTTTTCCCGTTTTTTTAAACTCTCTCTCACACGTGTGTGTGTGTGTGTGTGTGTCTGTGATAAAAATAGCTAAACATATATTTGGTAGTTACCCCCTCACATCATTCAGCTGGCTTTCAATCAAATTTTGCATTTAAGTTTTAATCCAATCCTTTTTTTATTTTTTTTATTTTTATTATTATTTTTTTTTTTTTTTTGTCTACATTAATTTTCTTTTTTACTCCTGATTCTTAGTTCTCATCTGTTCTGAATTGTGTTTTTGTTCCAAGATGTTTTCGCATGTGAATAGCTAATGGTTTGATAGTTTTTCTTTCTTTCTTTCTTATAGTAACATTATACATAATTCTTAACTGAACCAGTTCTAACCAGCTATAGCAAGTTTCATATCATTCCAAATATTTGTTGCCATGGGGCAAATCCATAATGCTAGATGATGGCGTAATGCTTATGTCCATAACAGCATCTTACGATTCGTCAAAACTTGACTCCAACACTAATAAACTTTAAACGGCCTCTATTTTCGGGTGGCCCCGGGCACCAGTTCAGACTGGGATTGTTCGGTCATAAATGGTAATTTGTCTGTTAAAATGTATCCGATACACAGTGATATACATCTAGCCTTACAGATGTCCGATTTATCATAATTTTTAACACCAATTCTTACTGCTAAGGTGTTCTCATTTACGGACATCAATTTCCGTTTGCCTTTTCGAAGAAAGAATTTTCGATCGTTTTTTCCCATTTGCAGCTGGTCCCAGTTCCAAAATCATTCCTCAACTAAGATTTTTCTTAACTTTGGTTTATCAAATTTTGGAACTCAAAATACCTTTCGACAAACTGACTAGAATACATAACATAATCTGAATATCTTGAAAAATAATATTTGATTTATATTTTACATGTTTTCATGATTTTCAACATCAGTTCTTGCTTATAAAATGTTCCCCATTCTCTGACATAAATTTCTGTCTTGTTCCGTTCGGGGTAATTTTCAATCCCACGCACCCTATTTTGGAATAGATTTTCCCTCCCTAATCTGAGATTAGAACATGTTTCATGCATGTTCGCGATCAAACTTCCAAAGCAGAACACGGTTAACTCACCTGATAACATTGAAATTAGTAGTGAATTTGTAATTAACAATAAAAGTTTAATTATCCTATTCGACAGAAATACGCCGATTTTCCCATTTTAAATAATCAAGTTTTATTTTTAATTTTTAAATGTGCGAAAAGTGCTGACCTGTCGAAATTTTAACACTAAGACAACGAATTGTGCCAAATCGGTAGCTCATTTCGACCCCTAGATATCTGTCTGCCTACAGTTTATCTAGATATCTATCTGCCTACAGTTTATCTAGATATCTATCTGCCTACAGTTTATCTAGTTATCTATCTGCCTCCAGTTTATCTAGATATTTATCTGCCTACAGTTTATCTAGATATCTATCTGCTACAGTTTATCTAGATATCTATCTGCCTACAGTTTATCTAGATATCTATCTGCCTACAGTTTATCTAGATATCTATCTGCCTCCAGTTTATCTAGATATTTATCTGCCTACAGTTTATCTAGATATCTATCTGCCTCCAGTTTATCTAGATATTTATCTGCCTACAGTTTATCTAGATATCTATCTGCCTCCAGTTTATCTAGATATTTATCTGCCTACAGTTTATTTAGATATCTATCTGCCTCCAGTTTATCTAGATATCTATCTGCCTCCAGTTTATCTAGATATCTATCTGCCTCCAGTTTATCTAGATATTTATCTGCCTACAGTTTATCTAGATATCTATCTGCTACAGTTTATCTAGATATCTATCTGCCTACAGTTTATCTAGATATCTATCTGCCTACAGTTCATCTAGATATCTATCTGCCTACAGTTTATCTAGATATCTATCTGCCTACAGTTTAGATATTCATCTGCCTACAGTTTATCTAGATATCTATATGCCTACAGTTTAGATATGTTGTCGAACTTTTATTTTCCCGTTGTCCTATGATGGTTCAGTGAAATATATGAAAATGAAAAATTCGCTAAAGTTTTATTTTAGCGTGTTGTTGCTGTCGCGAAGTTTACGCGAAAACTAATTGAACCCGAACTTTTCCCGATTTCCAGCAGTTGATCATTCCGTTACAATCTTTCTGCATAGGGCAATTTTTATTGTACAATGTATTATGTGATAATTCACCATATGTTTATCACTGGTGGTCAATTATGGAGTGAGCATCAAAAACAACTAATTTTGTAACTTTAGTTGCCTCTAAATACTTTTTGTTGATCTATAGTCTGGTATTATAAGGGTTATTATAAATGCTGCGAGACTTATGGCTGTGACATAAGCCTATATACGGCCCTTTACATAGGAAACAATATACAGTTTTATTGTACATGTTAATCATATTTTTATGTTTATTATTCCATTTTGTTGTGTTGCAGTCCTTGCGGCTTTGGCTATTGGTACATGCACATTCTATGGGTTTCAGCTAACGTGACATTATTAGTGGAGGAACGGTATTTTACGCTTCAGTCAAGATTATCTATATCGAGGTGGTCAGTTCTGGGATGGTAGAGGAAACCGGAGAAACCCACCGACCGTCGACAAGTGAATTGACACACTTTTTATTATACTTAGTGGTCCCTACAGTTTATTTATTTATTTATTTATTTATTTATTTTTTATTTACCGTGAAAACATTTATTTTTCGTGGTTTCCATTTTTCATGGTTCCAAGAAAAAAACATCATTTTATGGCGTGCCAAATTCATTGTCCAAGGTTACTATTAAATACAAGTTTGTTATTTATACTATTCGATGACATATGAATTCGTGGGTAAGAGTATTCACGAAATCGGCGAAATTCACGTAATCACGAAATTTATTTATTTAGTTATTTTTTTTTTTTTATTTTTCTTTTTTTTTTTTTTTTTAATTTTTTTTTTTTTTATTTGTTTGTTTATTTATTAAATATTTATTTATTTATTTATTTATTTATATTTATTTATTTATTTATTTATTAACAGTCGGATTAGAGTTTGGGGTATTAAGGCTAGTTACCTCTAGTTGATTTTATAAAGCTATCGGGCATGTATTGACGTGTATACGTCATTAAGATGGATATCTAGGTAGGTATGATATAGGTATTACGAAGTACGACGAATATTATCTATACAGCACATATATACATACATATATATTACAAACTTAAATATTAAACTTGTGTTTATGTTAGCGATATACAATACAGCCCTGTCCAAAGTTTAACACTTAGCTAACGAATTTGAGCCGAATTAGCAGCTCATCTTGACCTTTCGTTAACTATATTCCGGCAGTGTCCTCGGCCTTTCGGCAGCTGCTATCTATCTCTATCTCAGCCACTGAACAACCGAGCTTCCACTCGTCTTCGTTAGCTCGGTGTTAAACTTTCGACAGGTCCGTACTGTATTTTATTTATTTGTAAAGTTTACCCACAATAAATAAACAAATGTTAAGAATTTATAGAAATAAGTAACAAAACTAATGTTAGTTTTTATAACCGATTTTGCAGACTTAAGGAACCTATCGCGTGACATTTATTTATGTCAATTCAGTTTAACTTTGGCAAGGGTATATGCCTAGTGTAGGTTTTAAACTAAATTAAATCATCCGTGTTTCTACTTACTATGTCTGAGTTTGGTAAACAAAAAACTAAAGATATACTGCAATAGTTTTATATATAAGTATGTTTTATATATAAGTATACCTTGCTTAAATATATGGACCGGACTGATAGTCGCGAATATATCGTCAATCGATTGGTTTTATATATCGATTCGATTGTATTCTGGATTCCTATACAAATAACGTGTGGAATGTTGAGGAGGGAATTCTTTAATAAATGTATAAACTTCATTTAGAATATCGGCCACAAGCAGAGTTCTAGAGTTTATTCAAAAACAAGTGAAAGTGCATTCGTTTTAGTGAAATCCCTGGAATGTCGAAAAAGGGAGAAGTGAGATGCCGAGTTATAAAGTTTATTCCACAATAAGTGAAAGCAAATTCGTTTTCCTACTTAGACAATACATGTACTTTAAACGTGGCTCGTTAATTTTTATTTCAATTTAGAAATACTGAGAGACTTTTAAAATAGGTCTGGTAAACTGTATTAATTTCATTTTGGAATATTGAGATATCATAAAAGAGACACAATCAAGCTGTCTACATGCCGAGTTGCAGAGCTCAATAGACAGATAAGTGGAAATAAACTCGTTTTGGGTGAATTCCTACACAGACAATACCTAGAATGTGGAGTACATTACGTTCGTTTTAATCGAGACTTTTAAAATAGGTCTGTTAAATGTATAAAACGTTCATTTTGGAATATTGAAATATCATAAAAGAGGGGCTTGATCAAGTTGTCTCATGAAAGCTGAGTTCAAGAGCTTATTTGACAATAAGTGAAAACGCAACCCTACATAGAGACAATGCATGGCATGTGGAGGACATTATAGTCGTCTATTTTTGTTTAATTTAGAAGGGAAAAGATTTTTAAGAGGGAGATGTTAAAATTGGCAGTATGACTAGTTAGGGGAGTATTCCAAGGTAATGAAAAGTGCCTTAGTTTGTGACTTATGTAATTGTGAAAAATTGTGTCAGTTTTCGTTTAATTTAGAATATACTTTTAAGAGAGAAATTTTAAAGTTGGCAGTATGACGAGTTCCGGGTAATGAAAATTGTGTCAATGTTCATTTTATTTAAAAACATTGAGAGACTATTTCTTTTAAAATTGCCAGTATGACCAGTGCCGGGGCATATTCCAAGGTGATTAAAAGTGCCGTAGTTTGTGATTTATGTGATTCCAGCGTCAAGGTACGTTCTAAGTGTGTTGATTGTAACGAACGTTTGTGTGACCATTGTAGGCTAGGTCACCAAAGGAGCAAATTGTCAAAACACCACAAAATAGTACCACTTAACTCCAAGAAAGATGTTGATGATAGTTCAAGGCAGTGTAAAGAACACATGAAGAAATTGAATGTGTTCTGTAACACGTGTGCCAAACCGATATGTGATGACTGTGTTCTGGACGATCACAAAAACCATGATTTTGTCAAGGTCATAGAAAGTGCCCGAAGCAGACGACAAGATGGCTCGAACGCATTCAGAGAGGCTACAGAGAGTTATATCCGTAAACTTCAGTCGGGAATAAAGAAATGCCAAGAAATTCGGACAGAGAATATCAACCATGAATCCAGGACTGTCAAAAGTATAAATGACAGGAAAGACGAGTTTGTTGAATTGGTTTGGAAGATGGTGGACGAAATGGTCCAGGAATGCAAGAAACAAAGCAGACGAATTGAACGTAACATGGAGAGAATGAACTCTGACCTATCTGGTAATCTGTTTGAGTTGGAATCAATGTATGGCGAATACAACCGAGCTGTTGAATCGCAGGCTTCAACTGGTGATCTAATGAAACTAGAACATCATATAAAAACAAAGATAAACCAGATATCCATGTCAGACATTGAACCAAATGTCACCTTTTCCAATTTTGTTCCAGGAGACGAATGCTTAGTTGAAATGCAGAATCTGTTTGGGAATCTCGAGAAGCGCATAGAAGACTGTGATAGCCAAGAAACCGGAAATGTTCAGGCTAACGCAGAGATAAAAATAATCTCTAAATTCAAGCATCAAGCAGACGACATTGGTTCTGTCTGTCCAATCACTGTAGACACTGCCTGGGTCAGTCGTGACCATGGTGACGAGCATGAGGAAATCCATTTACTGGACACAAAAGGTAGAATACAAAAGAAAGTAAAGCCTGATTGGCTGGTTAACGTTTTTGCGGTGACGGCCAAGGGGTACATGTACGTTAGTAGTTATGACTTGCAGGCTGTTAAGAAGGTGTCGTATGACTGTAGCAACATCACCGACTTTCTGGAAGCGAAACCACTCCGTCCATACGGCATGGGAATTTGTAGGAACGGTGACCTTCTAATCTGCATGATAGACAGTAATAGTTATGACCTTACGGTGTCCAGTTGTAGACGAGTTGTCAGGGTTACCAAGAAAGGAAAATTAGTCAAAACCATGGAATTTGAAAACGGCAAACATTTATTTACTAAGCCTTACCGGGTAGCCCAAAACCCTTCAACTTTAGATATTTGGGTAGTGGACAGAACCAGTGACGATAGTGGTAGACTGTGTATACTGGACAATACTGGACCTTTGAAAAGTGTGTATAAAGGCAATCAGATCGGTCATTCACATTTCTGCCCCATGGACATGGAATGTGACGATAGGGGTAATGTAATAGTGTGTGACGCGTGTGACAAAATACACATCCTCTCCAGCAAGGGGAGATTACTCCAATACATTACAACAGACAAGTACTGGATCCAAAAACCTCTGACACTTGCCCTGAAGGATGGTTGCCTTTGGGTGGGATGTGAAGAAGGCAACGTTTATATTCTACAATACCCAATATGAGTGTCTATATGTTTGTTTACTTTTGTAAGTGTACGCAAATTACGCAAATATTTTTTTTTTTTGAAACTTTTGATACGTATATAGTTTGAGAAGTTGTGTAATAAATGCATTTATTCTTACAAATGTTTATCGTTATATAATTGCAATCTTATACATGGAAAACCACAAAAAGCCTAAGAAAACACAAATAACATCAATAAATTTTGAATAATTTTGTTGGCGTAACAATACTCGACGTGGACATTTATTTATTATGGAAGAATGATGGTTATCAAGACACGTTACTAAGTATATAGAAATTAAAGAATAATTAAAATAAAACAAACATAATCATGATACCAGTCCATGTCCAAATCACAATCCCAAAGCAAAGTATAAACTTTGAAACTGGAAATTTATGTTAAACAGGTGAACCTCCATCCCATTCCTAATCACATTCTTAAGCAACGTGATATATAAATTGTTGTTGTTGTTGGAATGTTGTTTAAAGTTGCATCAGCAGTTTTTTTAGATGTTCGCGGCGAAAGCAAGTTCAGCATTAATCTAAGAACAAGTTCGTGTATGCATGAGCTGTTTTGAGGCCTGTCTAAGACATTCGCTGAATAAACTTCGACTTTTCTAGGTGATCAAAAAATGCTCAAATCATCATTAAGGTTTATATGACTCTAAATATACAAGTGACATGATAGTGGCCACTCACTGGCCAGAGCAACCAACAACACAATAAACGAATAGAAAACAGAATAGCTTCGACATTGTACCGGGTATCGCTGTAAACCTTTATTCTTTCCAACTAGATAGCATGTACCCATATTTCACTCCATGTTATACGCCTGCTTTTGGAAAAGCATATCGGAGTGTATTACATGTTTTGTCTTATTATACTGCCCGTATGCCACCCCCACCCCCCGCCTGTACCTTTTACCATTTACTTCTTGGCCTTAGTTAGTCCTAAGAGCCCCGGTTTCACAATCATTCCTTAGCTAAGATTTTCCTTAACTTCAATTTAGCAAGTTTTGGTAATCTCTTTTTGGAACTGCTGATGAATAGTTTTGTCAAAACTAAATGCAAATGTTTTAATCTAGAAATGATCTTAAAAATGGCACCTTAAATTCCTGAATATTTTGAAAATTAACAAAATTATAAAGATTCGCGATTTTGCAAAATTTAATTTAAGAAAAATCTTAGCGAAGGAATAATTGTTTTTAACAAATCATGGCATTCAATACTTTTAATGTTACAATTAGGAATACAAATGTATGTGTGCGTAAGCGTAAGCGTACTTCCATGATGACAGGTCCAATTCTTACACATAACATTCATTCATTCTTTATTTCCTCTTTAAAAGAGATAATGAAAACACAATATATTTACATGATTAACATATGTACAAAATAGTGATTTAAGTTAATGCAATTTAAAGTGCACAAAGTAGCAAAAGTATAAACATATCAGAGTTAGGGAAAGATGTAACAAAAATATTGAAAACTCTGAATCGATTTTATCAGTTTTACCAGAGAAACAGACAGAGATCGAACCAAGGGTTATGACGAATGACAACAATAATTGGAACAACTATAAGAAGAAAACGGTCATATACCGTCATTGTGTAGTAAATATAAAACAAGACACATGGTACTGATTTGAATGGACACATCACAATCATTACAGCATATTAGCAAAATGAGGTACTTTACTGTTCATTTTACTATTGATTTGTCAGTTTTTGCTTTGCTTTCGAGATTGTGTTTCCGGGACATGAACCGGTATGTTTGTTTTTGACTTTATTGTATTTTTTATATTTTTTGCGGGTTTCCACTTAAAAGTTTGAAATGGAGATTAATTTGTTAATTGAATATTTAGTGAGAAACGCTACTTAAAAATAAGTTACTGACCACTAAATCGTGTATTGGTCAGGATAACCTAGGGCCCCGGCATGGTCTAATCTTGGACTAGGTCTTTGATATAACCAATTATAGGATCATGATCATGTAAGTCGTGTTAATCAACTTTTTGATGTTTGCGAATTGTGCAACAGAACATGCAAGATTAAAAATTGGAACATTTATCAGACGTAAACCGCTACAGGGAAGTCTGTCCAACTGACCAATCGGGGAACGGGAAAAATATTACATTTACACCTTCAGTGTGAAGTGTAAGAGGTCATTTCACACATGAGCAAGTGCTAAACGGATCTCCTAAACCAAAGACCATGAACTGATGTTGATTTACCGTTCCCCAGGTAACGTTTTTGTATTTATTTTTTAAACTTTTACAATTTTTTCTGTGGTTGTACTTCTTGTCATTTTATCATGATTTTTTTATATGATAAAATTTCAATTTGGCAGTTTGACATTCACGTGACTACATTATAACATTATTGATGTGTATCTTGGTTGCCATCCCTGGTCAGTTTAACGGTTGAATTTAGTTCGTAAGATTGTCAAACCTTAGTTACCAAAATTAGTTTAAAACGCCTCTTTTAGGAAACAGAATTTTTTATAGCAAACAATTTTGCACTTTACCGCAATTTTTTGCAGAAAAAAGTTTGGTAGTTGTGTAAACCTTCTACTGAAAAATAATTTATTATTATTACCGATAACATATCAAGCACAGATTAGGCAATTGAAATTTATTTTTGAGTTGGCGGTTACAATATTTGATTTTAAAAATTATTATTATAAAACTTTAATTTTTTTATTTGTTGTTCTTTTTCTTTAATTTTGTCAGAAATTATACACTTTTGTTCTAAATGGTGAGGCATTGATAAAACGAAAATAAGGAACCGGAGTGCTTCTGCTTGACTACTCATGATAACAATTTCCTTTTTTATTTAAATTTAACTTTAAAAATATGACAATTTGAAAAATAATTTTAAAAATTAAAATTTCGTTGGTGGAATGATGTTTTATATCTATACATAATGAAATAATCACAGTTTCCTGTTAGATTTTAACTTGGTATATAAATCAAATATTCAAATTGATTCTGAATTCTTTATTCAAATACCATTGGATCATTTATCACATTCACGTCATCACTTACAATCAAATGAAATGCCTACAGTCGACTAATTAACAGTTGATAGGGTTTTTGAAAAAAAATAAGCAGTGCATATTTTTTTTCTCAGAAAGAGGGGGATCGGACATAATGTTTTGTATGTAAATTTTAAGATAAGATTATTATAGTAATTAATTTAAGAAAAATAAATGGAATTTAATTGCAAACAATATTTTTTATTTAACATTTTCAATAAAAAAAAATTAAAATATGCCATTCTTTATATTCTATATTTACATTTTGAGAACTTTTTTGAGTTGGCGAAAAAAATCTCAAAACATTATGTCCCATACAACACATTAAATCTAAAATATAAACAAAGTAATTTTTCAAATTTCCCCTTCAATTACCAGGGTCATTACTTGAATTAAAACAAGATAATTATAAACTTTTTATGGGATACATTATCAATATGGCCTATGGGTAACTCTATATACATGTAGGTTATGGGTCAAACCTCTGACCATGATTGATGGCTTTAGCACGGTTAAATACCTATATATAGTAATGTCATATTCGTCTCTTATCCTTGGAAACTTTTCACCTTTACCGCAGATATATACCGGGTATAAATGACTCGGCGCCACTTAGCCATATTTATCACATCCCTTTCTTTCCTTCGATCACTCTCTCTTTCATGCAGCATGCCACTTTCCTATTGGAAACAGCAAAAATTATAATTTTGATTTTGATATTCTGTAAAAAAAAGTTGTTGAGACTTTCCATTTTTCACTTTTAAGTATATTAAAATAGAAAAAAGTAGCCATTTTCAAGTATTTTTGATATTTGATTAAACATTTTCGATTTCTTTTGCTCACTTGGCAAAATAGCGCCAAATTACAACAATAATTTTAACATTCATAAAAAATCCCCAGGACCTTTCAGTTTTCAGCAAATCTAAAAGTCATTTTAAATCAAGAGCTTGTATTATTAAGAAATTGTTGGGTTTTTTTAAGTACTGGACAAAAGTTTTCTTGAAACAATGGTCGAAATGTAACGTTCAAAGACTTTTTAGGGACAAATGCTTGTAAAATGTGAGTTCTTTCACAATCACACAAGGATTACCGTCCATTTTAATGTTTTCTGTCGGTATTGGAATTCTTGATATTACATCATGTCATCATGCTCTACCGGAAATTGGATAATATAGAGAAACCCCTTTTTATTTTCCTACCGGAAGTAGTCTAAGGCACAACAGGAAGTAACGATTATCAGGACAAAAACCGTGTTTTTAACATAAGTAACAAAATGTTTGCAAAATGTCTTTATTTAACTCCAAAGCGTTCCAATGCTAAACATGAAATGGACATTTTCCCTAAGAAATGGATATTTACCTGATCTTGCATGGGATTTAGTGGTGAAATAATCAGCGTTCGCATAGAGTAGTCTCCCTTTTGGCGTACAGAAAAAATGAAGTTTACGGTTATGTTCTGGCATTGAGTTTTATTAAGTTACATTGAAAAAAGGAATCTTACTCTGTAATTGGTGTGAGATCGATTTTTCTGCATATTCGTGTTGCTAAAATAATTCCAGACTTTACAAGCCTCGCCGGTTCACTTTGTCAACAATTTTTCTGGAACATTTGGTCGTAAATCAGTTCCGGGTCTCATTCAGTATGTACTAATTTTTTGTGGCGGAAAATTCGATTAATTATCTATATACAGAGGGCGGTACTAGGGTGCAATTCCAATAGGGGAACTTGAAGATCCAAGAACATATTCTTGAAATTATGAATAATACTTTCTTCCCCATTACCAACTAAACAAGAAATAAGAAAATGCAGGGATACATCAATTTTATTGCACACTGTGTGACGGTATTAAAGGATGTGCTTACCCTTTCGGAGCACCTGGACTCTCTTCCCTGGTGGAAATTCACGTGTTCAACTTAGTTTTCAAAGTTTTTACTTTGCTTTGGTATTATAATGTGACCATCGATTTGTATGTTTATTTTTGATCATGCCTATCTAAAAAAGAAAACAAACTTCATAAATGTTTTTAAGTTCACCAAAATAAGTTTATCAAGCGCTGACGAAGCACAAAGTTTGTAAAATATATGCCATCTCTTTACAATAAAGTACTAAACATCACTTTAATGATAAGGACTCTCGCCACTTGGTTCGACTTTTACTCGAGGTAATGCCTTATATGAGTTTAATATTTTTTGAACGCGATTGGTTTCCAGTTTCTTATAAAATTATAATTTTATCAAACACACTTTCGAAATCAACATGACAAGTTATAATGTTATTACGTTCTGATTAACTAGTTCATTAAATTGTTGAAGATAAAAATTGATTGATTGATTGGAATATTTTACTTATATCGGGACGCCACCAGCTATAGGTGGATTGACATGATTCTTCAGCGTACCACACCTGCCGTGACACAGGGGGTTGGTTTTCAGGTCTCTTCCGAAGACATATCACTTTTTGTAAATACCGAGTTTATGGCAGAGACATGGCCTATTTTCAAGTCTTGGTCAATTCCGGTCAGGGTTCGAATCCTGACTTCACAAATACGGAGTGACCACTCTACCAAATGATCTAACAGACGATTAACCGATGTGTATAAATTTGTAATAGGTAAACATAAAACGGCACTCTTTAACTGTTTCCCATAGCTTACCATATACAGCTGGGGCCCTGAGAAACATTCAACAGATAGCCCGACAATGTGTCCGAGTGGGTTGGTCTTCCTTGACGTTCATGTTAATTAGCTTGGATTGGCTTGACCTTAAAATTCTGAATCACCAATAAACCGGAAGTGCATTTTATGTGCATTGCGCATGTATCAACAACTAAGATGACCATAGTCATGATAGCAGAATCGGAAACTAATATAAAAATAATCCACATTTTGATGTTTTGCTAATAATTCTAAATAAGACATCAACATATCAATGTATATAAAACCCTGCCTGTTGTGTAAAATTTACTTGTAAATGAAATACCAAATGGCATTTTGGGAGTAAGATAACGCATGCAGGTATGTTACTTATGGTGATGGTTCTACAAATCTTGGACTTGCGATTTTTACTTTTCGTATTAACAATATTTTTGATGACAAAATCTTTGGACAAGTATTTAGATTCTAATTGGAACTAATTGCGTACATATACCTCTTGTTGCTGACTATTATTTTATGCAAAGAATGAATGGGTGTGTCAGCATTAGCATTATGTCAGCTATTCGCTGCTAAAATGTAAAAGGTACACTGTATCAATAAAATATTACTAATAGAAATTATCAAAACAATGCTAAAGTAAAAATGATAATAACCAGTAACATCACAAAAAGCTGTATGTAAACATTGAGACCATTTTATGGAACAAATTTATTTCCCGAGGAAAGTCTGAAAATGTGTGTCCATTTTGTTGAAAGTGGTCTTGCATATATGATGCTGAGTAAGAGGTTTCCTTATAGGTTGTGTTGGACAGATGGTTAACTTTGACAAAGGACACGTCGCGGAGTTAGTTCTCACTTCATAAATGTTATATCCATAATACTTTATTAATTAGAAACTTGGAATATCACGCCGTATTTTTATTGCTGTGGTTCACTTCTAAGCCATTTATACGTGAGACCGGATGCTCTGGAAGGGTAAGCACCTCTTTTTTAGCTAGACACATTCGCAACGCGTGAAACTAATTTGGGGATGAAAGAAACAAGAAACAGGAACTTTGAAACATCAAATATATCCAGGATAGTCTTAGCCTTCGAGGCATCATATTTATCAACAATGTTGTGATGGCGGCTATAAAACTTGTTGAGGGCCTTGATAAGCCTAGGATTGCAATACACATTGAAACGATATTAAAAAAAATCTAAGTCAAAGAATTTTTTCTTGGTTTGTTTATTTACTTTACCTATCAATAAGGTAAAATATTTTCAAAATCTGTGACATGCGATTTTCAGAGTAGTTTGGTTCTTTCAGAGAATGACCGTCTTAAAACTATATAGAGGCGGTTAAGTTGGATTCTGAGCATTGTGTCATCAGTATACATGTATATTATTTTTAAATATATTAAAAAATAAAATAAATACAATACAAAAAATATTACACTCTTATTATACGCACAATTTTTATATTCTTTCAATTACCAAATCCTCGTTAATTAAAATAGCAGATAACATTTTATTTAAAAATTCATATACGAACTAAAAAATTAAACTGAATACTTAAGAAAAATACTTGTATACAAATATCATAAGCTTTTTCTTTTTTTTAAAATCCTACCACGTGTGGCCTACGAGACACCTCATGAAAATACCTGTACATATTGAAGATAAATATTCAATATTATTATTATTCAATAAAATATATTTAATTCAATACATATGAAAATATTACAAAAAATTACCCTAAATACCATCAAATAAAAAATTGAAACATCATAAAACCCATTAAAACATTTACGCCCTATGGTCATGTAAAATTTTAAAAATTACTAAAGTTATGTTAAGCCTCACATCATTACAAAACATTAAAGAATTATTTTTTCTGTTGCTTTAAAGGCATCATAGCTTGTATTTAAATCATCATATATGTTCAGCAACAGCATGACAGTAAATTAAAACCACATATTCAAAAACAGATTATGTTCTTTAACGGCGTAGATTTCTGATCATCCAATGGATACTGTTGATTCATCTCAACTACTATCCTTAGACTTATGCAGATGGATATGTCACAGGGAATGTAAAAAAAAACATTACCCTTCGAATATTACAAAGTTTTGACATTTTTCATAACATCATGATCATATGTAATAATCTCAACTTTAATTCTCTATGCAAAAATAGGTGCAATCTGGATAGATATTTCATATGCAATAATTTGATGTAATTAATTATATTTCCCCAAAGTACTCCAGTAAACATGTGACGGACCAGATAGATTCATACTGATATCTGGCTACAGTTTCACAATCGTTCCACAACTAAGGTGTTCCTTAATGTAGCGAATTTTGGTAACCTTTTAGTTTGAAACTAAGAATAAACAATTTTGATAAAAGTAAATACATATGTTATACGCTTGAATGAATGAGGTTTTCAATTCATGATATCATGAAAAGTAACAAAATAATTATGGTATTAAGTTCTAATTAAAGTTACGGAAAATCTTAGCTAAGGATTTATTAATTTTTTTTTATATATATAACTTTTCTATATGTGATAAAATAGTGACCCTCCATTAAATGTCTGAGACTAAATGGTTTGGTTTCGCAGTGTTGATCGTGTGATTTTTCCGGCTTTTTATGCGTGCTCTTGGTGGTTCTGGCTATATCTAAGTACATATCAGAAAATATTAAAACTTTGTTATTCTTGTATATTTTAAGATAAATCAAGAAATGGTTAGATTTATGAAATTTGAAGTGGTCTTTCTTTTTTAAGCATCTTTAAAAGTCACGAAAATCCGTGTCGGCTTGACCTTTGATTGGTAATAGTTAAGTGACGTTGACATTTGGAAATATGTGAAAAAGAATCCATTGCGTTCTTCCTGCAAGGGTTATGTCATTTCATTTAGCATCAATTCCTAACGTCAATATTTTACCTGGAACTAAATATAACCATGATGCAATAATTAATAATCGCCTCAAAAGTGAAAGGTGTGTTAGCGGTCAGAACACCTGTAGATTGTGAACAGTGGGTGTAGGCGTGACATAACATTGTGACATGTTACCATGGTAATATATATCGACGATACCGGAATATCGCCAATACACTGCCGTTAACTTCGCCCTATGGTGATGCACTGCCATTCATCCATAAATAACGGTACAAATTCTTATTTTTCATATGTTTACATTATAATCACAATGCCTTGTTGCATCCGTAGATTTGTTTTATAATTTTATTTTATTTTTTATTTTTTTATTTTTTTTTATTTTTTTTTTATTTATTTATTTTTTTTTTTTTTGTTATTGAAAGTAATAACTTAAGTTAATGATCAATGTATGCAACAAATTAAGTTTTTTTCATAAAAAAAAACTTAGAATTTTTATTTTAAATCTTGGGTGAAAAATACATTTTCAAGATAAAATGAAAAACTTTTAGTAGAATCATGTTTTTAACAATTTAATTTTGTTTGGCCAGTTTTAAATATGTATAATGATTATGGATGGCTGTGTATATATCGAAGCTACCGGTATATCACTAAAACACTGTCGTTAACTTCGTCAACCATCATCTATATAAAGGAAATCAGCATTGACCTGTCCCATTGACTTTTAGTTTAAATATTTATTTTGGACCAGTGCATTTATGGATAGGGAACTCAGGTGTGTATATTGTATACATCATGGTAAACACATTATTAATCATTAGCTGCGAATCCTACAATACCCATGCATCGAGTGGATCCTCCTATATGGATATTCCCAATAAAAGGTCAAGCAGATAGGTCAATGTGGTTTGCCTATATCTAAGTTTTCTTTATTTTATTTGCAGGTTAGTTCACTGGAATCATATATATTTACCTACATACCTTCAACTGGAATAGGTAGGTATAAGATATTAGACAGGTGTAATGATGTCTTCATCTTATTAAGGTAACCGATGATCGTCACTACACCTGTCAATCATTACTGAAAAATTTCAGCAGGTGTCAGTCAGGTGTTAACATTGATTGAACATCTCGAAAAAAAGTATTTATAAATCGCCAACACTTGATAACTAAGTACATGCAATTAAATATGAAAAAGAAATGAGGAATAACAATAACTTATTATTAAGTTGGATAGGACTTCTATTGGTATCCGAATACACATTAAATTCTATGTAAAATTCTTGAAAAATTATTTTTACACAAAAATGTTTAAAATGGTTTGATTCCGTCATTTGTAGGCTTTTTCGGTCAAAATAAAATATTTAGTGGATGATACTAATGGAAGTCCTTTCTTTTTGTTGTTTTAACCAGGGGTTGCTGTAATATATAGGATCACATACCCAGTAAAACTGAATTTATACTTAATGTTTAGAATTATATTGCTACTGTCTATGTTACTGTTTTTGTGGCAACGAATTTTTCAAATGTTCATTGGAAAAAAAACCTGTTCTCATTAATTTTATTTGATCCGAGTGGTAATTTAAAACAACTCCGACCCTGAATTGTCAGCTGTAAAACTGATATTTGCTTGCCGGTACGGGGATCTTACCCATTTGAAAGATCTTTGCTGTTTGCGCAATTGACGTAATTAATTGTAACTTGCTTCCGGTGAAATATTAAAACAATTATGATGTTAATCGGGAAATTATCGCATCAGTTACCTTTCTCGAGATCGTCATTTCAAGATACTCAAGTAATTTTAATTTTGCATCGTCGGAAAATGGTCAGTGCATTATATCGAAATAAAATATTCGCGAATTTTTGCGTCTTGTTACATTCGCGATAATTCAACAAACACAAAAAATTTCCTGATTAACAGTTTTAGAAGCATTGATAACATATGGGAATTGATTATCTTGATATTATTTGATTTTCCATGAACATTTTGTAAATCCACTGTCGTTAGCTCATTGATATGATAATTATATGCATTTTATGAGACCATGTATGGTAGATATTCTCACAGAATCTCAGTGCCACGTTTCAAGTGTTTCTTCTTTCAAAATGCAGGTAGCACGATGTTTTCAATGACAAAAACTATATAAAATGGCCTTGATATAATTTAACCCCGCCCCACAACTATAAAAAATTGTGTGTTGACGTCAAAGATTGGTTTTAATACTTTTTCTAATCAGAAAACCATAGCAGCTTATCAATTAGGGGAACATTTCATTCCTAAGCTTAAGACAAAGGCAACCATACCCATTCCTTTCAAATTTTTTTGCTTTTGCGTAAAACATGTAATTTTCTATAACAAAAGCAACCGAGAACACATCGCAAGAATCATACGAACGAACTAAAAAAATCAGGACAAGTAAAATAGATAATAATAATAAGAAGAAACTTAAAAAAATCGTATTCATTGGTTAGTTCGTCTATTGTTATAGGACACAACATTGGCTAACGTTTATCTTTTTACAAATGAAGAAAAAACTGAATCGTATTCATTGGTAAGTTAATCTATTTCCATATGCCACACAGTGACTTAACGTTGATCTTTTTACTAATCCATTTTTACCCCTTTTCTGTTTCAGACATACATAATGAATAATAAAATACTAGTTTGCGCTTTCAGTCTAATAGTGTTTATCGTCCTGTGTCATACGGGATGGGGACAGGAGGAGGTAGACTACGTGCAATACCAGGGACCAAACCCTTATTTTACAGACACGTTTTTCCCTTTTGAAAGAAACGGTAGATTACAAGGTAAACCAACTTTATAACATCATTTATACAGTATTTAGGCCGATTTGTTCTTATACATCACTAGGGGGTCTAGGTGGGAGGGGTTGTCTGAAGTGCGAACTTACGGATCACGGCGCCCACACCGCCTGGGCTTCGATCCCACTAGAGACTCGAGATCCTAGTGTGATAAGGTTTGTCAGTTACCTTACCGAAGGTAGAATGTTTTCTCTGAACACTCCGGTTTTCTACACCATCCATGACCGCCTTGATATGAGTTATAGGATCTTGTCTGAAGCGTAAAACACCATTACTCCATTACACTCTTATACATAACTCAAACGTATTTTCAAGCAGTTTCCCTTTCAAGAGCAATTTTAACATAGATTAAAGTCAAGAAACACGCTCGAAAAGTTGAAATGAAGCTTTAAGGACACATCAAATAATAGGAACGGTGACTAAAAAGAAATATGTATAAGAAGTATCTCTATAACATTTTATCTCTTGCCATTTTTCACATAACAGGTAGTGATTGTTGTATTGTAGTTCTTTCGTTGCTTTGTAATTTGAATTGTCTGATGTTGGTATATTATTTAAAAAATCTTGCATTGATGTTTAACCAAAATATATTTCAATTATTTATTTATCTTTTGCAGAGTTCATATATTTGATTTTCAAATATGGTCAAGCAACTTGTGTGGAGCCTCTGTATGATTTAGCAGCCAGAATGTGCAAGACCGACATGGTCCAGACACCGTTTGAACCATATATAGATTTATGTATTGGATGCATGCTTATTCGTGACCTTGACAAATGTTTCCCGCCATGCAGTCCCAGTAATTACACATGCCAGTTCTATCCAAATACTGTGGACATTGTTGGAGCTTACAATTTCTTCCAAAATGCTCAATCTGGATTAGACGGTTTTTCTATAGATCAACGGGGTTAGTTCAGATACGACGAAGAATTAGGAAGACTGCAGGGAGTTGCAGAGTTGTTGTTGGTTATATCATATTCATTGGGGAATGCTTAATTAGGGAAGCACACACACACACACACACACACACACACACACACACACACGACATTTAAATGACATTTACACATATTCGACACATCTTTGTGGTGTCTTGGCGCCAAGTAAAAATTGTTTAGTTTTACAATAGTTGAACATGTTTCCACGTTTCATTCGATATGATTTATTTATATATTTTACACCAGCATAATCGCATATTAAAACTTAAAAAATATTTGTACGTGCGGATAAGATTTTTTGAAAATAATATTTATTGTTTTAAATGTATAGACATATATACCGGAACAGTCTTAATCTACAAAGGTATATACAAACATCTTTCTCTAAATTACGACCCACCTTTTTGCAGATGAAAAATAATTATTGTTGTTCACCTAATCCAATACAAAATTATCAATTGATATCATAACAGTTATTCATTCACAAAATTCTTAAGGCTTAAAACAAATTTCATTTTCGATAAAACTTATAACTCTAGCGATCAGATTCAGTGGCGGACCCAGAGTGGTGTCGGAGCACCTAATTTATTTCTGTCCATGTTATTATGTATGCCTGTATCATTTGCTCAGATTGAAAGTAATTGCAAGTTTTTATGCTACATTAAAAAAATTTCGGGGTGGGGGTAGGGGTGCTTCAGACGCTCTAGCTCGTCTTCTACATCAATGAAGAATTGTACCCTCTTTCCAAAATCCACTGATTATAGTGAAAGTAAGATGTAATGTATAACTACAGTATTTAGGAAATTTAACGAAGTTGTCTTTCTTATATTAGCTTTTGTCATTTGCTGTCGTCAAATTGAACCAACTATGAGGGATATGAAATATGGAGTCTTGACGTGTAAGATACGTTGAAGGAAACTCAGAAAGCTTATGAGACTTTGTGCACTGATTACCCCTTTTATAAATGGTATATATTGCAAAGTACATTTAAATTCATGACAAAACAGCAATATCTCGTTCAGAGTTATAATTAATTGCAATATAAATTATTATTATATAGAAAAAAAACAATATTTTAATATTTTTAGTAAAGCTGCTCAAAACATCCCAAAACCACGCATAGTTATAATGTTATTAGGACATAAAATAATTAAATAATTGCCCCAACAATCAAGCATAAGAAATTTGAATTATTTATTAGTAAGCTATTTTTATATTTATTGAAACACCTTATATAATATCTATTATTGTTAAAAATAAAAGTTTGTTTTTGATGAAATGATTGAAGTGCAATAGTGCTCTTTGTAATAAAGATTTAATGTAGAATTATTATGTATATGTAACAAGATGGATGCCTTTATTTCTACTGACTCATGTTAAATGTAATATCCATATGATTCCAGTTTCACAATCACTCCTTAACCAAAAGTTCCCTTAACTTAAATGTTGCAAATTTGAAATCTTAATAATGTTGTTAATTTAAGATGTTCGGAAATTAAGGTGTCATTTTGAAGACCACTTCAAGCTTCAAACAATGGTTTTCATTGTTCCAAAAACTGTCAAACCGTGAGCTAAATTTAAGTTAACGAAAATTTTATTAAAGGAAATTTTATTTGAGGAATGGTTGTGATCCTGAAACTTTTTTTGACAATATAGGATCTTTTTTACAGCATTGAGAGTAAAATAACAACATATAACGCACTTGCGTGCTTTTTTCTTTGATTTTAAACTCTGTCTCTGAAGACAGTGAATTGATTTGTACGTGTCATTTGTGTCTTAAATTTTACAAAATACACCATCTATTTATTTCCAACACACACACTGTCGTACTTGATGTCATCATGTTAGATACAATATACTTGTACTTCAAATTGCATACTTATGGCGTGTACTTGCCATAAATACGCTGGGTAAATTATTAACTGTGAACAATTGTCAATTTATAAATGTTATAACATATTTGAAATGGATAAAATATTTTAAACATTATTTATTAAATTTATTTATTAGTGTTTATTCGTTTATTTTTGTATAGCATATGTAAGGTAGGATTTATGACCTTGTTTCAAGAGACTGCTTGAAGTTCCTGTTTCTAGTTCAGACGAGACCTTAATGACGGTGTCCCACCAAAAACATACCAATACATGCCCAAATGTTAATCTCAAAGCAAAGTAAAATCTTTTAAAACTGGTAAATTAAGTTAAACACGTGGACTTCCACCAGGTTGAATGTTCCGTTCCAGAAGCACCTCCTGTTTAGCTAGCTATAGCTACATTGCCACGTATAAAATAATTATTCATAATAAAAAGGAACATGGAACTACAAGTCTTCAAATATATCCAGGGTAATTTTGGATATAGCGACATAATACTGATCAATAGAATGGTGATGACCACCATAAATACTTTTGAGGTACTTAATAAACCTAGGATTACAATGTCATTCCTTCCTCAACAATTTATTTATGAGAAACATACTTCATTGTATAAAGTTCTCGAAGTGAGAACAAGTTCTACCATAACATATTAATTGTGAAACAAATACACCATACGTAAGAGAAGCAAGTATATTGTAACATAATAGAATCGGGTATACTGCTCTATAGAAAAGGAAAGGAGACAATAGAAAAATTGAAGTAATTTCGTTTGTAATACAGCTTTAAATGAAGCCTTTCGTTGAGTTCATAAGTGAGGCATATAAGTCCAAACATGAAACAGAACCTGAAGAATCAGTTATTAAAATTGTTGTAGTTTTATAAATATCATAAGGAAGCACGTGACAAGTTATATTACCCAAAAAGACACTGGATCATCTTAACTTGGTTCGACAATGTGCGTTATATAAGTTCTGTTTTGTGATTCGGACATGGATTAGTATGTTTGTTTTTGTATTTCTACTCCTACTTCAGATGTAGTGATCTAAATGATTACAATTGTTTTAAATCATAAATACCATAAGGGAGCACCTGACAAATTGTTACCATAAAAGATCTCTCATCTAACCCGCAATGTCCGAAATATAAGTTTCTGCTTCTACTTGAATAGACCTTAAATCGTCGAGGTCTCACATAATTACAATTGTTTTAGATTGTATATACCATAAGTTATTACCAAAAAGACACTTGGCTGGAGAATGTGCCGCCAGCGCAGCTATAATTTATATCTAATAGCCAATAAATACCTTACTGTTATATAGAGTACACAAACTTAACCTGAATATGTAAACTTGAGTAAGGCATAAATGTTTTTTTTTAAATGAGTCTTAAATTTATATGTTCTTTTGCATGCATGCTTGATTTTATTACCCTTATAGCGACAAAATGCATTTTTCCTTCTTGCGATTTTTTCATGCCTAAATTAAAAACAAACATACACATGTACTAATCCATGTCCGAATTACAATCCAGAAGTAAAGTAAAAAATTTGGAACCGACAAGTTATGTTAAAGCCGTGAACTTCCAACATGGAAGTGAGGCCGGGTGCTCCGGAAGGATAAGCACCTCATGTTTAGCTAACTGCATCCGCCACGTGTTTAATTAAAAATCAGTGAAAGGAACAAGAAACTATAGAACGTCAGCAATATCCAGGGCAATACTGAACATAGAGGCATCAAACTTATGAACAACACTGAGATGACGGCCTTAAAACTTTTTGAGGGGACTAATTATATAGTAATAAGCATAAAATGGTAAGGTCAGCTCTTTTGCATTTGTTCGCTTTTAGAGGCTGACCATTATGCATCATGAGTGTTAGTGTCTTGCTTTTGCTTAAATACTTGCTGTGTTTAGAAAACCTTCATAAGCTTCAATCATTGTTTTCATTTTCCTGTCAAATTTATGTTTTTTTAATGTTCTGAATGAAATATTAACAATTATAATATAAAAACTGTTCCTCTCAAATAGGTATATAGGATGCTGTATATATATGGTGTAAATAGGACTCAATTGAGGATCAATGCAACGGGTCGATTTTTTAATTATTTAATCAAAAACAAACATACTAATCCATGTTCGAATCACAATCCAGAAGCAAAGTAAAAACTTTGGAACGGACAAGTTAGGTTAGACACGTGAACTTCCACCAGGGAAGTGAGGCCGAAGCACCTCCTGTTTATCTACACACCACGTGGAAAACATGGAACTATGAGACGTTAAATATATCTAGGGCAATCCTGGATACAGAGACATCAAACTTATCAACAATACTGTGATGACGGCCATAAAACTTTTTGAGGGCCTTGATAAGCCTAGGCTTGCGACATCCCTGAGTCAACAATTTATTTGCAAGCAGCTTACTTCGCTGTACAAAGTCCCCGTAGTGGGAACAAGCTTTACCATAGCGTATTAATTGGGAAACAAATACACCATAAGCAGAAGAAGCAGGTATATTGCTGTATAAAAAAGGAAAGTTGACAATAGAAAAATTGAAGTCATTACGTTTGTCATAAAGTTTCAAATGTAGCATTTCGTGTGCGTCATAATTCAGGTAAAGCCTAAATATGAAGCAGAATTTGAGGAATCAGTCGTGTCTTTTATTTCAAGCTCACTGGGATAGATGACATTTACATAGTCTCCAAATTTAGGATTGTTAAGAGACAGAACGTCATCTATATATTTGTATGTTAAGTTGAATGATTTGGCGACAGTCTTCTTTAACAAGCTAGTGAAAATAACCTAACACACATAAGAATTCAAACCGTTACCATAGAATAAAAAACAAACACATCAATCCATGGTCAAATCACATTCTAAAAGCAAGGTAAATACTTTAAAACTGACAAAGTGAGGAGAGTGAGGCTAGTCCTCCGGTAGAGTAAGAACCTCCTGTTTAGTTACCAAAATTGATGGGGAAAGGAACATCGAAATATTCGACCACAAATATATATAGAATAATCATAGACACAGAGATATAAACTTTTCAACTATATTGTGATGACGGTCATTTAACTTTTTGAGAGCCCTGGTAAGCCTAGACTTGCAATACCCATGGCTCAACAATTTATTTGCAAGCAGCTTGCTTCATTGTATAAAGTTCCCGTAGTGTAACTTAGCGTTCAACCATATCGTATTAATTGTGAAACAAACGCGCCATCAGCAGGATCTCTTAATAATCCTAAATTTGAAGATTATTTGAATGTCATTTATCACTGTGGGCTTTAAATTTAAAAATAAATCGACAGATTTCCTTCATGTTTTGCTTCATATTTAGACTTAAACCTCAATCATGACACCCTACACTTGAGCTGTCGGACAAATATGGTGACTTCAATTTTTTTATTTTCAACTTTTTTTTTATGCAGCAATATACATGTACCTGCTGATAGTGTATTTGTTTCCCAATTCATACGCTATGTTAGAGCTCGTTCCCACTACTGAAACTTCATACAACGAAACAAATTGCTGCAAATAAATGGTTAACATGCAAGTCTAGAAGAACGATGTCTCTGTGTTCAAAATTTTCATAGATATATTTGACATCCCATAGTGCCATGTTCCTTTCATTTTAAATTTTAAAATCACACGTGACGAATGTCGCTAGCTTAAGGGGAAGTGCTTACCTCACAGAGTACAAAGATTTACTTCCCAAGTAGAAGCCTGCGTGTTTAGCTTAATGTGCCGGACTCAATGTTTTACTTTGTTTTGGAATTGTGATTTGGACAGGGATCAGAATGGCTTTTTTATCATTATTTATTAAGGAATTCACTACATGTTGAAATATGAAGCAGAACTTGATGAATTAGTCGTGTATCTTTTATTCAAGTTCACAAGGATAGATGGCATTAACTGATTCTCCACATCCAAAATAAAATATACTAAACATACCCTCGACAAAACATTGGAGTTTTTGATAGATAACATATTTGTTGTGTCTGGTAATATAGTTTTTCAGCGAACAATCGGTATACCAATGGGTACAAACTGTGCACCATTGCTTGCTGATTTGTTTCTTTATTCTTATGAAGCAGAATTTTTACAGAACCTTGTTAAATCTGGAGACTGTCGCCAAATCATTCAACTCAACATACAGATATACAGATGATGTTCTGTCTCTTAACAATCGTAAATTTGGAAACTATGTAAATGTCATTTATCCTAGTGAGCTTGAAATAAAAGACACGACTGATTCCTCAAGTTCTGCTTCATATTTAGACTTATACCTGAATATTATGACGCACATGAAAGGCTACATTTAAAACTTAATGACAAACGTGATGACTTCAATTTTTCTATTGTCAACTTTCCTTTTTTATGCAGCAATATACCTGCTTCTCCTGCTTATGGTGTATTTGTTTCCCAATTATTACGCTATGGAAGAGCTTGTTCCCACTACGGGGACTTAATAAATTGTTGACTCGGGGATATTGCAAGCCTAGGCTTATAAAGGCCCTCAAAAAGTTTTATGGCCGTCATCACAGTATTGTTGATAAGTTTGATGTCTCTGTGTAAAGGATTGCCCTGGATATATTTGACGTCTCTTAGTTCCATGTTCCTTTCACACAATTTTGATTACACACGTGGCGGGTGTAGCTTGCTAAACAGAAGGTGCTAACCCTTCCGGGGCATCCGGCCTCACTTCCCTGGTGGAAGTTCATGTGTCTAACCTAACTTGTCAGTTCCAAAGTTTTTACTTTGCTTCTGGATTGTGATTCGGACATGCATTAGTATGTTTGTTTTTGATTAATAAAGGGTTACAATTATATTAAATAGTACTACAGTTCTTGGAAAAATAGTCTAGTAAAGAGCTGTGTGTCTTAAAATTGTTGTTCTCTTGTACATTTACTACTGAAAAAAATTACCCAAATTATCATTACTTAAAAAATCACTAAAATAAAAAACTATTTACCAATGTTTGTAACAATAAATTGTGTGTGTACCACAAACACCATTTTCTTACGCTTGGTTCTCAAGAAACACATTCTTAATTTACACTTTGTGGTCAAAGTTCAATGATACCAGTGTAGAAGTTGAAATATTGATGTAGCTTAACAGGAGGTGCTTATCATTCCAGCGCATTCGACATCACTTCTCGAATTGGAGTCCATGTGTTTAACTAAATTTGTCAAGTTTCAAAGTTTTTATTTTGTTTCTTTATTTAAGGAATAACTGTGATATAATTTTTTTTTATTGGTGTATAAAAGAAAAAACGATTTGCACACTGAATAATGCGCGTAGCGTATTATTTAAAAGTGTGCAAATCGTTTTTTCTTTTATACACCAATAAAAAAAATAATATCACAGTTATTTCTTATAATTATCGATAGTCATCATGAGGCGGATAAATATGACCCGATTGTTTTTTTTATAATGAGCCAATCAGCCAAAACGGGGCAAGTGGGCGGAGCTAATCTAGATTTTTTTTTATTGAGGTATAAAGAAAAAAATTGGTCACGTGGTCTCCATTGTTTTGTATTGTGTTCTGTTATATAAACAAATTTTAATTAAATTATTGTTATTTGAATATAGACCTATATGTTTGTTTTCATTTTCTCAGTCTAAAAGTAATGTCTATGGAATTAATGCAAAAATTGAAAAAGTAAAAATAAAGCCTGATTTTATATTTCAGCCATTGAAAGAATACTCTAAAGAATACTGATCATTCTAATAGTTTAGATTATAATTTAGGAATGGAATCATTTTTTACCAAATTTATGTAAAACATATAATTTTGTCTTCAGTAAGTGAAGTAACGAAGGTATACCTTGTACATATTTTTCAAAATGGAAAAGCTCCTTAAAATGGCATTTTTGTTTGTGACAGTCTGCCCTTAAATGTTTAATTCAAAAACTAACATGGCAATCAATGTCAATATATATTTTTTCAAAGGGACAAAATTAAAATATTTATAACATTTCTCTCTCCTCTCCATAATGCCTCTCGTGTCAGGGGAAATCACTGGATTGGAGATTATAAAATAAATGCCGTGTTTTTTTCACGAAATCATTATTATCCTAAATTAAATTTTAAGCGTTTTTCCCTTGAAAATTCATTCTTGATGAACAATTTATAAAACATTAATAGCGCCTTTTATAATTTTGTTGGAAACAGCACATATAATCTTGTATATGTGTTAATTTCAAATCCAAACGTTGGAATGCCAAACATGTTATATTTTAATAAAAACTTTTCTTTTGTTATTATATACATGTATTTTATATTATTTATATTTTATTTATCAACAATATTTTGATGATGCTATAAAACCTTTGGAGGCACTTGATAATCCTAATCATGTAATTTTCCGGATCAACAATTTATTTGTATGCAGATTGATTCGTTGTATAAAGTTCCCGTAGTGGGAATAAGCTCTACTTTAGGGCATTAATTGTGAAACAAATGCACCCTAAGCAGTAGAAGCAGGTGCATGTATATTGCATAGAAAGGGAAAATTGACAATAGATGTATATTGAATCATCAGGTTTGTCATACAGCTTCAAATTTGACCTTTCGTGTGTGTCACAATTGAAGTATAAGGCCAATTATGAAGCAAAACTTGAAAAAATTGATTAGATTTCATTCACATCTATAAATTTAGGATTATTTATATCTTACCAGTAAAAAATGGCAAGTGAATGATTTGTTTGAGGCGCTCATTCAATATAAAACGAGGGATATTTGTGTTGAAAAGTCAATCATTTGTATAAACTTTTTTGTCACGAGATAATGTATTAGAAACAAGATGTAATTCTTTGGTGTTTTTAAAATACACATCTGGTTCATGTAGAATAGACTATATCTGAATAAGAGTGAAGACCGCCTTCGACTTCTTTAAAACCTGTGTTCGAATTACGTTTTATTTATAAGCAAATTTAGAAGAATCTGTTTTATATCTTTCCTTGTATTGGCTTTTGTGGAGTTTAGAAGTCCATTAAGTGAGATTCAATCTTTCTTTCAGATCGATGCCCCTATCTTTGGTTGGAAAGAATATCATCTATATATGTCGTTTCATTTCTAAAATTTCCTAGAAAAATTTCCTTTTTTAATAAACAATGTTACCAAAAAAGTTATATTCCTTAACCTAAACACGTGGGTATCCTGTGGTTGTTGTCACAATTCACAATGTGCATGTTTCTTACTTGCTTTCTGGCTTTATTAAACTTTCAGTTGAATTATGCTGTAGCAAGTACTCTTCATTTTACATATATCAATTGTCCATATAGGTTCAAACACCTGTATACCTGATTGCACCATTTAACATACAATTTAACAACTATTAGAAAATTAATAGCAATAAATCTGCTACAAATATGTGTCTTGATTTACGTATTTGGTAGAAATTGATGTATTACTGTCGAATTATACTTCCTATTCACATAAATGTTAATCCATTGTGTTTAAATCATTAGTTGAATGGTGTAATAAAAAACAAACATACTATTCAATGTCTGAACCACAATTCAGAAGCAAAGTAAAAACTTTGAAACTGACAAGTTAGTGAAGTGAGGTCGGGTGCTCCGAAAGGGTAAGCACCTCTTGTTTAGCTAGCTACACCCGCCACGTGCGTAATCAAAATTGAATGAAGGGAACATTGGCAACATTGGCCTTTCCACTTGACCTTTTATTAAGATTATTCCTATAGGATTCAGTTGATACATACATACTGCAGATGTTAACTCTTGCAATATACTCGTCCATAGGTAATATTGAAATTAAAGGTCAAACGGATAGGTCAATGTTTCTTGCCTATAATCATGACAAAATACTAGCGTTGGTTGGGACTGGTTCAATAACCTTTCTTGAAGCCGCCTCTCATGACATTTTTATACTGAAATTATACGAATATTTACTACTTATATGTATGTCACCTCCATTGTATCAGAGCGAATAATAGACTTGTGATTAGTAGGTTAATGTGATTTCATTTTCATACTGGAATTTTATGATAATTGAGTAGTTATATCTATATGTTATCTCTAGTGTTTTAGAGCGAATAATGGATTTGAAATTGGTTTTTTTATTGTGTCCCTTGACACTGGTTCTTCTGATCAATCATTGTTGTTCTTTTATCAGTTGAGATCACGTTTTCATATTCATTAAGTGTTTGAATGTTCATGTAAGAACACAAAGTTTGACTACTAAGTACAAAGCCGTCCACAATGACAGAAGAGGATACTTCAGACGATTATTATTCTTACTATTACTTTGATAGATCCAATGCGTCTAGTGATAGCAGTTCTTACAGAAGGTACTGGACTGAAACTAGAATTTTGGATGGGATTATTTCGCCAATATCGGTTGTAATCGCCCTTGTATCCAACATATTCATCGTCATCATATTTTCACGAAGAGAAATGCGATCATCCACAACTTGTCTTTTGGTATCCATTGCCGTATCGGACACGTTGAAGGGCGTCTGTTTATATGCTTTTAAACCATATTTCTATTTGCTTCCGACACCCTATGTGGATTTTCCTATATGTGTTTGGGATTACTACAGCGTGACGATCTCAAATTTCTTTTTAAACTGTTCCGTTACCCTTACGACCATTCTCGGGTTGCAGAAGTTTTGTGTCGTCCAGTTTCCATTCCATGTTAAAGGTCTGCACAATTAAACTCTCATTGGTTTTGATTTGCTTGTCAATGGTTATTGGACTTGTTACTTGGATCATAATTCCATTAACGGAAGATGTTACATTATCGGCGCTATCAGATCTGAATATAGCCAAGGATTTTCCAAACGTATCTCAAAACGCATGCTTTGTGGTGGTACCGGATGCAATCCTCAAAAATTTGCTTCATGGCCATATCGTAATGGTGGAGTCCGTAACTTTTCTTATATGTTTCATGATAATGATATTTGTTACAGTCGCTTTAACTATCCATCTGATGAGGACAAAGAAGATTGAAGATGTACGCACCATGAGTGAGCAGGAAAAATTGAAGAGGAGGCGCTCCATCATCCTAATTATAGCAATTCTGGTTGTGTTTGTTGTGTCAGAATGTTGTTGTTTGTTTCCCATTGGTGTTATCTTGTTGTGGACATTTTGGGTTACACGGTTGATTTTTGTGACGTTACTTTTGATCATATTTACATAGAGCTACAAGATTTCAGTTTTCAAATCGGAGCTGCATGTAACTTGTGGATATATGTTATAATAAGTTCAAAATTTCGTGACGCGTTCAAGAGATTTTTTACATGTAAAACAAAATAGCAAATGTAACAACGTTTTTGAACATTTTAACTTTAATTATTATACAAGTATGAATATATAAACCGGTGTATTAGACTTGACTGCTCTGTGAATGTTTTCTTGTTAAACGTACAGGTGAAGACATTTTGCCACATACTGTTTAAATGTTATGTTTTTCTTTATTTCAGTAATCAAACACAAACATTCCGGTCCATGTTCAAATTACAATCCCAAAAGCAAACTAAAATCTTTGAATACTGGAAAAAATGTCTGGAATTGTATATTGTGTTCATGTTGTCAAAATCTTTTGTTAAAGTTGTTGTCAAAATCTTGTAGGAATGATACACAGTGTGTTTCCGTTGTCAAATACATCTAGGAAAGTTGTTGTCAATATCTTGTGGGCAGTGTTTGCATTGTCAAAGTGTTGGAATTGTTACCTAAATGTAGTTAGAAATGTATTTTCTTGTTGTCAGAATCTATATATAGTGTGAAGCATATTTTACCTTTGTCAACATCTATATAGTAAAAACATATTTTCCAGTTGTCTAAAATGAGAACCATATTTCCACGTTGTCAAATCCTAGAATGGGAAATGTTTTTCTTATCAAGGTCTTATCAAGCGGGAACTGTGGTTTCCATTGTCAAAACGTATATTGCAAAACGTTGTCAACTTGTTGCTTTCAAAACTGTAATATTTTAAATGAATGTAGTCGTATGTAACTTTGACTGTAATTGAAGAATAAATTTGTTACCTTCATTTGAGGTCTTGGTTATATTATTATAATCAATGGGATATCTTCTACAGGCCACGGTTTTCCTTAACTTAAATCTTGCAAATTTGAAAATATTTTGTAAGTTTATTTTAAGGTTTTCGTAAATTTAAGGTGTCATTTTGAAAAGTAGCTGTATGTGGATATATGTTAAAATAAGCTCTAAATATTTCATGATTCGTTCAAGAGATTTTTTACATGTAAAACAAAATAGCAAATGTAACAACATTTGAACATTTTAATTGTATGAATATAAAAACCGGTGTATTTTACTTAACTGCTGTTGTGATCTTAGAATTTTTTTCGTGTTAAACGTACCGGTGAGGACATTTTATATCATACTGTTGAAATCCCATGTTTTTAATGATTTCAAGTCTTTTACACAAATTATTAATCAGAAACAAATCGAAATCGGATCATGTGTAAATTACAATCCCAAAAGCAAATTAATTAAAATCTTTGAAAAATGGGGAAAAAATGTCTGGAATTGTATATTGTGTCCTTGTTGTCAAAATCTTTTGAGAAGATTGTTGTTCAAATCTTATAGGAAATGTATACTGTGTGTTTCCGTTGTCAAAAACATCTAGGAAAGTTGTTAACATTTTGTGGGAAGTGTTTGCATTGTCAAAGTGTTACCGTTGTCAAAATGTAGTTAGAAACGTATTTTCTTGTTGTCAAAATCTACAGCGGGGAGCATATTTTACCGTTGTCAACCTCTATAGGAAAAAAATGTATTTTCCAGTTGTCTAAAATGAGAACCATATTTCCACGTTGTCAAATCCTAGAATGGGAGATGTATTTCTAATCAATTTTTTAAGTGGGAACTGTGTTTTCCGTTGTCAAAACGTATATTGCAAAACGTTGTCAACTTGTTGCTTCCAAATTGTGATATTTTGAATGAATGGAATTATGTGACATTGACTGTATGGAAGTATAAATAAATTTGTTATTTGTTTGCCGGAGCACCCGGCCTCACTTCCCTGGTGGAAGTTCACGTGTCTAACCTAACTTGTCAGTTCCAAAGTTTTTACTTTGCTTCTGGATTGTGATTCGGACATGGATTAGTATGTTTGTTTTTGATTACCTTTATTTGAGGTATTTGAGGAAATGTGATCTCCCCTACAGGCCACGGATTTTCCTTGACTTAAATCTTGCAAATTTGGATTTATTATTTTTTTTTTTTGTTAGTTTTCAAGGTCTTCATGGATCTAAGGTGTCATTTTGAAGATCACTCTAAGCTTATTACATCTATATTTTAATTTTATTGAAACTTGTTTGTTTATAGTACCATAAAGTATTGTAAACATTTGCCAGATTTTAAGTTAAGGAATGAATTTTTAGGAAACTTGCCCATGAACGAGTTAACTTAGAAATAAAGAAATAATAAACATTTACCCGTGGTATATCGTCGAATAATACATGGGCCGGAGTTCACATGCGGAAGAATATATTACGAGGTGGCCTCGCCATCGAGTGATATATTCGTCGCATCTATAGTGATCTATCCGATCAATATCTAGTTACTATGGTAATATATACCTGATTATGGATTTCTTAAAAGAAATATTATACATTTGTCAACTTGGCTTTTAGTGAGGGAGATATGAACAAATGTTTTATATAGAAATCAATTTAAATTGTATAACAAGAAATAATATAATTATCAGTGAGAAGTAAATGTTATTTCCTTGACATTCCAGCCATCGGCTCTTTTCATGTATTTTACATGGGTCAATAATCTGGATCGCCAAATTCAAAGGCGAATTCATATTATATAATTCAATAGAAGAACCAAGATACAAAAGTTAAAACACATACACCTTACGGAAGGTACTAAGATAACGAATGAGTGCCAATTTGACAGATCATCTTGGTACCTATTTAGGTATATTTTGGCAGCAACCGATACCTATGTCTTGCTAGCTGTTCGTTCGACCAGTTGATAACAATATAGTGACTACTAAAAACCTGAATTTCAACTCGTCGTAAGCCCAGTGTTAAACTTTCGACAGGTTTGTACTGTACCTGGGTCAATCATCTGGAGCACAAATTCAGAGTTTATCCCATACAATTCAATAGAAGATTAGAGTTCCAGGTCAGGTGTGATATTGGTTTTACTTTTTAACCTCACCCTTAAATATATGAAGATTTTCAGCGTTTTTTCCCTTGTAAACTCATTTCTGATGGACAATTAAAAAACATTAATGGCAACTTTTATAATAAACCACTCTGGTGGAAACAGCACATATAATCATAAATATGTGTAAATTTGAAATCCAAAAGTTGAAATACCAGACATATACAGGAACTTATACAGTTGAACTTTCACCAGAGAATTGAGCTGGGGTGCTCTGGACGGGTAAGCAACTCCTGTTTAGCTAGCTATACCCGTTACATGTGTAATCAAAATTGTGTTAAAGAAACATGGAACATTGGCAACATTGCCCGCTTGACCTTTTTTTTAGGAATATCCCTATATGAAGCTCTATTCAATATATAGGTAGGATTCACAGTTGATACATACATACTGCATATCTTACAATAGATATAGTGTTTACCATTATGTACTATTTCATACAAAGCAATATACTCGTCAACAGTAAATATTGAAATTAAAGGTCAATCGGATAGGTCAATGTTTCTTGCCTATAATCATGACAAAATACAAGCGTTGGTAGGGACTGGTTCAATAACCTTTCTTGAAGCCGCCTCTCATGACATTTTTATACTGAAATTATACGAATATTTACTACTTATATTTATGTCACCTCCATTGTATAAGAACGAATAATAGACTTGTAATTAGTAGCTTAATGTGATTTCATTTTTGTACTGGAATTGTATGATAATTGAGTATTAATATGTATATGTCACCTCCAGTGTTTTAGAGCGAATAATGGATTTGAAATTGTTTTTTTATTGTGTCCCTTGACACTGGTTCTTCTGATTAATCATCGTTGTTCTTTTATCAGTTGAGATCACCGTTTTATATTCATTAAGTGTTTGAATGTTCATGTAAGAACACAAAGTTTGACTACTAAGTACAAAGCCGTCCACAATGACAGAAGATGATACTTCAGACGATTATTATTCTTACTATTACTTTGATCGATCCAATGCGTCTAGTGATAGCAGTTCTTACAGAAGGTACTGGACTGAAACTAGAATTTTGGATGGAATTATTTCGCCAATATCGGTTGTAATCGCCCTTGTATCCAACATATTCATCGTCATCATATTTTCACGAAGAGAAATGCGATCATCCACAACTTGTCTTTTGGTATCCATTGCCGTATCGGACACGTTGAAGGGTGTCTGTTTATATGCTTTTAAACCATATTTCTATTTGCTTCCGACACCCTATGTGGATTTTCCTATATGTGTTTGGGATTACTACAGCATCCTGATTTCAAATTTCTTTTTAAACTGTTCCGTTACCCTTACGACCATTCTCGGGTTGCAGAAGTTTTGTGTCGTCCAGTTTCCATTCCATGTTAAAGGGGTCTGCACAATTAAACTCTCATTGGTTTTGATTTGCTTGTCAATGGTTATTGGACTTGTTACTTGGATCGTAATTCCATTAACGGAAGATGTTACATTATCGGCGCTATCAGAGCTGAATATAACCAAGGATTTTCCAAACGTGTCTCAAAACGCATGCTTTTTGATGGTACCGGATGCAATCCTCAAAAATTTGCTTCAGGACCATATCGTAATGGTGGAGTCCGTAACTTTTCTTATATGTTTCATAATAATGATATTTGTTACAGTCGCTTTAACTATCCATCTGATGAGGACAAAGAAGATTGAAGATGTACGCACCATGAGTGAGCAGGAAAAATTGAAGAGGAGGCGCGCTATCATTCTTATTATAGCAATTCTGGTTGTGTTCGTTGTGTCAGAAATGTTGTTGTTTGTTTCCCATTGGTGTTATCTTGTTGTGGACATTTTGGGTTACACGGTTAATTTTTGTGACGTTACTTTTGAACATATTTACATAGAGCTACAAGATTTCAGTTTTCAGATCGGAGCTGCATGTAACTTGTGGATATATGTTATAATAAGCTCAAAATTTCGTGACGCGTTCAAGAGATTTTTTACATGTAAAACAAAATAGCAAATGTAACAATGTTTTTGAACATTTTAAGTTTATTATACATGTATAAAGATCGGTGTATTAGACTTGACTGCTGTTGTGATCTGTGAATGTTTTCGAGTTATACGTACAGGTGAAGACATTTTGCCACATATGTTTAAATGCTATGTTCTTATTTATTTCAATTCGTTATACAAGTAATCAAAAACAAACATTCTGGTCCATGTTCAAATTACAATCCCAAAAGCAAACTAAAATACTTGAAAAAATGTCGGGAATGGTATATTGTGTTCTTGTTATAAAAATCTTTTGTTAAAGTTGTTGTCAAAATCTTGTAGGATTTATATACAGTGTGTTTCCGTTGTCAAAAACATCTCGGAAAGTTGTTGTCAATATCTTGTGAGCAGTGTTTGCATTGTCAAAGTGTTGAAATTGTTACCTAAATGTAGTTAGAAATGTATTTTCTTGTTGTCAGAATCTATATATAGTGTGAAGCATATTTTACCTTTGTCAACATCTATATAGTAAAAACATATTTTCCAGTTGTCTAAAATGAGAACCATATTTCCACGTTGTCAAATCCTAGAATGGGAAATGTTTTTCTTATCAAAAAGTGGGAACTGTGGTTTCCATTGTCAAAACGTATATTGCAAAACGTTGTTCACTTGTTGCTTTCAAAATTGTAATATTTTAAATGAATGTAGTCGTATGTAACTTTGACTGTAATTGAAGAATAAATTTGTTACCTTCATTTGAGGTCTTAGTTATTATATGCTAAACAATGTGATATCTCGTACAGGCCACGGTGTTCCTTAACTTAAATCTTGCAAATTTGAGATTTTTTTTATTTTTATTTGATTTTATTTTAAGGTCTTCTTGAATTTAAGGTGTCATTTTGAAAAGTAGCTGTATGTAACTTGTGGATATATGTTAACATAAGCTCTAAATATTTCTTGATTCGTTCAAGAGATTTTTTACATGTAAAACAAAATAGCAAATGTAACAACATTTGAACATTTTTAATTTAATTATTATACATGTATGAATTTAAAGGCCGGTGTATTTGACTTAACTGCTGTTGTGATCTTAGAATTTTTTCGTGTTAAACGTACCGGTGAGGACATTTTGTAACATGCTGTTGAAATCCTATGGTTTTTAATGATTTCAAATCTTTTACAGAAACAAATCGGACCATGTTTAAATTACAATCCCAAAAGCAAATTGATTAAAATCTTTGAAAACTGCGAGAAAAATGTCGGGAAATGTATATTGTGTTCTTGTTGTAAAAATCTTTTGTTTAAATTGTTGTCAAAATCTTGTAGGATTTATATACAGTGTGTTTCCGTTGTCAAAAACATCCAGGAAAGTTGTTGACATTATCTTGTGGGAAGTGTTTGCATTGTCAAAGTGTTGGAATTGTTACCTAAATGTAGTTAGAAACGTATTTTCTTGTTGTCAAAATCTATAGCGGGGAGCATATTTTACCGTTGTCAACCTCTATAGGAAAAAAATGTATTTTCCAGTTGTCTAAAATGAGAACCGTATTTCCCCATTGTCAATTCCTAGAATTAGAAATGTATTTCTAGTCAAGGTCTTAAGTGTGAACTGTGTTATCCCGTTGTCAAAACGTATATTGCAAAACGTTGTCAATGTGATATTTTGAATGAATGCAGTCGTATGTAACTTTGACTGTAATTGAAGAATAAAATTGTTACCTTCATTTGAGGTCTTAGTTATAATATGCTTATCGATATGATATCCCCTACAAGCCACGGTTTCCCTTAAATTTTGCAAATTTTAATTTTTTTTTTTTTTTTGTTAGTTTTCAAGATCTTCATGAATCTAAGATGTCATTTTGAAGATTACTCTAAGCTTATTACATCTTTATTTTAATTTTATTGAAACATGTTTGTTTATAGTACAAACATTTGAAGATTTTAAGTTGAGGAATGACTTTCTCGGAAACTTGCGCATAAACGAGTAAACTTCACCTTTAAGCTGATACTTATGGTCAAAAACAAACATACTAATCCATGTCCGAATCACAATCCAGAAGCAAAGTAAAAACATTGGAACTGACAAGTAATGTTAGACACATAAATTTCCACCAGGGAAGTGAGACCGGGTGCTCCGGAAGGGTAAGCACCTCCTGTTTAGCTAGCTACACCAACAAAATTGTGTGAAAGGAACATGAACTATGGGACGTCAAATATATCCAGGGCAATTAATACTGTTGCAATGTAAACCAACATTCAACTAGCTTAAATGTGTGCACATCAATTTGAAGTTGAATTAAATTCATTCCGTTCATTTGATGATGATTGTCGGAGTTTAACATCTACATGTGATCTATCCGATCAATTTCTGGTTACTATGGTAATATACACCTGATTATGGACTTCTGACCTTAAACTAGGACCCTAACCTTAAAAGTATTATTATAGATTTGAGTCAACATGTTGGATCTGAGAACCAAACTGTTGCCCGAGGCCTACTCGTCATACTTTTTACCCATAGGTCAAAGTTCATGGAATGTTGTTCGAACGGTCCAACATAAAAAATAAATAGACGGATTAATTAAGTATTGGCGAATCTTTTTTTATCTTGATATAATATACTTGCTATGCATTGACCATCATCCGACTACGCAGATATTTTCATAACTGCGATTTATTTATTTATTTATTTATTTATTTATTTATTTATTTATTTATTTATATTTATTTATTTTTGTCTTGATATAATTTTATTTTCTTTACATTGACCATCATCCGAAAAATGGAAATAAAAGTGCGCAAATATCTTCAAAATCACTCATGACGATTCTCGCGAAACTTTACCAACGCGAAAAATTTCTATCTATAGTATTGATATAGAAATTAATTTGAATTTCATAACAAGAAATAATATAATTTTCAGTGAGAAGTGAATCAAAAACAAACATACTAATCCATTTCCAAATCACAATCTAGAAGCAAAGTGAAAACATTAGAACTGACAAGTTATGTTAGACACGTGAACTCCCACCAGGGAAGTGAGGCCGGGTGCACCGGAAGGGTAAGCACCTCCTGTTTAGCTAGCTAGCTACACCCGCCACGTGTGTAATCAAAATTGTGTGAAAGGAACAATATATCTAGGGCAATCCTGGACACAGAGACGTGAAACTTATCAACAATACTGTGATGACGGCCATAAAACTTTTTGAGGGCCTTGATAAGCCTAGGTTTGCAATATGCCCGAGTCAACAATTTATTTGGAAGAAACCTACTTCGTTGTACAAAGTCCCTGTATGGAAACAGGCTCTTCCATAGCGTATTAATTGGGAAACAAATACACCATAAGCAGGAGAAGCAGGTATATTGCTGCATAGAAAAGGAAAGTTGACAATAGAAAAATTAAAGTCATCACGTTTGTCATAAAGTTTCAAATATAGCCTTTCGCGTGCGTCATAATTCAGGTATAAGTCTAAATATGAAGCAGAACTTGAGGAATGTTATTCCCTTGACATTTCAGCCATCGGCTCTTTTAATGTAATCTACCTGGGTCAATAATCTGGATCGCTAAATTCAAAGGCGAATTTATCGCATATGATTCAATGGAAGAACCAAGATACAAAAGTTACAGCACAGTTACACCTGACGGAAGGTTACACTAAGATAACGAATTAGTGCCAATTATTCGACGGATCATCTTGGTCCCTATTTAGGTATATTTTGGCAGCAACCGATACCTATCTCTCGTAGCTGTTCGATCAGTTGATAGCAATATATTGACTACTAGATAGATGGATTTCAACTCGTCGTAAGCCCAGTGTTAAACTTTCGACAGGTTTGTACTGTACCTGGGTAGAATTTATCCCATACAATTCAATGGAAGAGCTAAGATCCAAAATTTATTTCTTAACGTAGTGTTAAAATTGATTTATTTAAAACGTAAATTGATAAGAGTTCTAGGTCAGGTGCGTATGGGTTTTACCTTTTAACCCCACCCCTTAAATACATGAAAAATATTGTCCTTCTCAGAACTACTTTATGGTCAACGTTTCAAGTTAGATATGATAAATGTACTTGACACAGACATAAAAGACGCTGTATTAAAACAAATATAATGGTCCAAGGTTACTTAAAACGTCTGATTGTATGGGTAGATTGGATTTTCCAGATTTGAGGTCTTGGTTCAAAAGGGGGAATCTACCTTAACTGTCCAAGTTTGAGAGAAAACATATTGTAAAATGTATGTCAAGGAAATATTGTTTTGTCAATATAAAGTATTCGACGGGATTGGACATTTGAACATAGTCGATGTGGATTTACATATATTATGTATACAAATAGTGTCTCGAAACGCTAGTATTACGCGGAAGAATTCAGAGAAAAAAACTTTTGTTTTTCGCAATCCAGGGGCGTCGAGTGGCTTACTATGAAAACTTGTTTTTGACAGCGGTGTCATATACCATTTTTTAAAATTTAATCATAAAATACATTTTTTAAATGGTATATATATAGCAATACCATTTTTTGAATGTATTTTATGATTAAATTTAAAAAAATGGTATATGACAGCGGTATTCAGAACTGAAATTTCAATAACTATATACATGTATAATCTTTTTAATGTTCCAAATTATGCAATGCGTTGGTCATCTTTTTATATATACTATGCGTCTTACAAACTTTCTAAATTTATATTTTCCCCATCTGACGATAAAGTTTGATATGTATTTGTGTCGCTTACTTGTTTATGGTCACTGTATGGAATTCGAAAGTCACATTAATTAGTTAAACTCAATTTATCTCAGTTAAATCAAGTTTAACTCAGTTAAACTTAATTTAACTGACAAATAATTCACATGAACTGGACTATCTCTTATTAACTGGAGATAAACCTGGTTATTCTCATTTTTGTGACTTTCGCGTCAGTTAATTGTAGTTGTAACTATTATTAACTGACAATTTTCATTAATTGCAGATAAGTTGAGTTGTTCAGTTCATGCGAGATAATAATATATTGATGTAATAAAGCATGTGTGACTTTACATGTTCAAGAAATCAAAAAATTATATAAATAAACACATGTTGAGATCCTCTAAATGTCTATTTGTATTCACCATTAACAAATTAAGCTGACAATTGTATATTTTTTAGAGGAATTTAGTGCTTGAATATATTTATCAAAAAATGAACAATTGATACTTTTATATTATTTTTTTATCAATTATTCAGTGATGAATAGTTAAGCGAATATGTAAATTATTCAGTGATGAATAGTTAAGCATTTTTAAGCATTCTGTTTTAGATTTTAATAAACATGATAAAGAAACACTTGTTTACCTTATTATTTTCATCATCAAAGTTCTTCCAAGATTTTATCTCTTACTAAGTCAATTGAACTAAGTTTCATGAGATACAAACCAATCAAAACGCTTGCTGAGTTCATACGAGTTAATTGTCAGTTCATGGCAATTATTCCTCAGTCAAGTCATATTAAAAGCAGATAAAATCGATTTATCTGAGTTAAATTAAGTTTTTCTCCAGTTAAGTCGAATTAATTTGCATTTTCTCAGTTAAACTAAGATATTCTGTAATTCGCATTAACTGAGTTAAACTTAATTTAACTGAGATAAATTGAGTTTAACTAATTAATGTGACTTTCGAATTCCATATCACTGTCATATACCACTTTTTGAATTTAATCATAAAATACACTTAAAACGTGGTATATATACAGTCACTAACAAATTGTGGAGGACTGACAAACACGTGACCTTCGGAACTTTCACCTGGGAATTGAGCTCGGTTGCTGTTGACAGGGGTAAGAACATCCTGTCTAACTAGCCACGCCCACCACGTGTGTAATTAAATATATCAAGGACAGTCTTGGAAGCTGAGACTTCATGCGTATCTTCATATCAGCAATATTGTGATGATGGCCCTTACCATGCACCTTTACAATCAGTGCTGTCACACTGCATTTGTGCTTCTCTTTGTCCCGTTTCAGTTACTCAGTCCGTGACATGCGTAAAAAAGTATTTTTGCATTTTCGAGTTTTCGTATATTTGCAATGATTATTTCGGAATTGTAAAATCGTTTATCGCAAAAGTGAAAATTCGAATAAGCTATTGCAAAAATTTCAGATATTAATTTGAAAATACGAAAATACTTTTTAAAGGCCTTGAAAATCTCACAAATTCTATCTATTATTTCACGTGCGGTATGGTATATCCGTTCTAAGGAACGCTGTCGGTAATGGCTATATACATGTAAACCTCGTATACTTTGGTATTTTGCTATTTAACACATTCTTATTGTTGGTAGTAATAAAATATAAAATTTCAGAAATTCATTTGTATCTAATATTTCACGTGCGGTATATCCGTTCTATGGGGATGGTGTGGCCATGATATACTGCCGATTATTGGTTTTTCATTAAAAACTCATATATTTTGGTCACATACTTTTTAAATGTTCTTTTTTTTTATAGTAATAAAATATTTTAAAAAATAATAATAACTTAGAAATTCATTTGTATCTAATATTTCACGTGCGGTATATCCGTTCTATGAGCAAAGCTGTCGATAACGGCTATACACGTAAACCTCATATAATGTTTAACACTTTCTTATTCTTATATTTATAATATAAAAACATTAATATTTTAGAAATTCATTTGTATCTAATATTTCACGTGCGGTATATCCGTTTTATGAGGAACGCTGCCGCTATCGGTGTGATATGGAATAATTCTAAATACATGATTCAGATAGTTCCATGATCTGTAAATACTAAAATCAAGTAATGTGTACCGAATTATGATGATACAAATATTTTATTGTTTACTAAACGTGGACCATGTTTGTTTAGGTAAATACGATAATCCTCCATTGCTGTGTACAGCTTATAATTTAATTGCTTTTATATTTTAACTTTCACTTGGAAAAGAACCTGTAAAAACGAACTCCTAAGTTATATGTTGCTATGAGTGCGTGTTGGCACCAGAAGACGCCGTGCATAGCTCACATGCTCACATTACTATTACTTTCATTGTGCTGTTTTGAGTTTTTATTAAAATAATGCATTCAGAATCACCACATGAAGTTATCATGTGTTGCTTTTTAATGCATTATTTTAATAAAAATTCAAAATCATCACATGACATTACTATAATCTAGAAGACAGATGTACAGTTCAAATAAGACCTATATTTTACTCACCTGTCAAGAGTTTAACACTCAGACAACAAATTAGAACCAAACCGGCAGCTTATCTGGTATCCTTGTTAGCTAGACAAGGTATCTCCTGGTAGCATTCCCGCACCGGCTTCCAGCAAGACACTCGGTAACCGAACTTGTTGAACCTAATTTGTCAGTTTCAAAGTTTTAATTGCTTCTGGATTTCTATGTGGATATGGATTAGCATGTTTGTTTTTTATTTTGATAATTCGTAATACTGATTTGAAAAAAAAAAAAAACGAAATCACTATTGCAAAAATACGAAATTATTCACAATTGCATGCAAATGAAAAATTTAAATGCAAGTATTTCAAAATTGCAAATCTCCAGCACGGTACGTAATGTACACCCAAGAACATGATACAATACACATTGAAACCACTGATTATAAAACTCTCTACTTTTATAAATGTATCCAGTGGGGTTCAAAATAAAAATGATATTTAAGTATATTCGCGAAATACAAAGCTGTCTCGAAATAATTCAATTCTACGTTTTCGACTGGTAAGATCTTTTTTCTGAAGAAACTGGTTCAGTTAGTGTCGCCATGCTAATATGGGCGACGCAAAGGCATTTTATATTCTTTTTATTTTAATTATACACCCGCAAAGGGGGTATATAGGAATTACCCTGTCTGTCTGTCTGTCTGTCTGTCTGTCTGTCTGTCTGTGTAATATCGTGTCCGGGCCATTGCTCATAGCTGCTTTGGACGACTGTCACAACACTTCACATGAATAATCATTATGGTCCAAAGGTGTGTCATGACCTTGACCCAAGGTCATATTTTTTAAAGGTCACGGTTGCAGAAAAACATTAAATTTTGGGAACGGGGGTATTTGGCTCTCAAGAGACCATTCTAGTTTTTATTTATTATTTTTATTTTATTATTTTAGGGCGCGTTAGATGCGGCTTCAAAAGTTGTAAATGCTTGTACACGTATAATATCTTTGTTATATGCAGAATTTTGTAGTTTTTTTTACGAAATCATGTCTGCACATGAAACAAATTATTCAAAATTATGCATTTGACATTTTTCTTCTAACGAAATTATTTCCTGTGTTTACATCGAATGGTACAAGTAGCACCAAAATATAATAAAAAAGATAATAAATAACTTCCCCATTTGACATTCTTTAACAAACAGCCAATCACGTACACTTTTTATATAGGTCATAGTTTATGTACATGTAACTTGCACTCGTGCTGTGATTACAAAGTAAAATATATAAAATGTGCTTTATTTTAGCCAATCCTTAAACAGTATTCTCCGTGTTACACGGTACGGCCAGATTACGAGGTTATCTCAGAATACGAGAAGGGAATACCCAATGAAAATTCCAGTAAAAATCATTCCTTCACTAAGATTTTTTATGTTATCAACTTAAATCTGGCAAATTTTAACAATATTAGCCTACAAAGGCAAAATTTTAACAAAATTAAATTAAAAGGTTTATTAAGCTTAGAGTGGTCTTCAAAATGAAACTTAATAAACCTAACAAATTATTCAGTTTTCAAATCTCCACGATTTAAATTAAGAAAAATCTTAGTTAAGAAATATTTGTGAAACTGGGGTCAGATATTGTTTTCAATTAAAGCGTCCAAAAAGTAAGTTTTAGGTTTAAATTAAATTCCGCATATCACATTAAAGATGCTTATTAAATGATAAATGGATTTTTGGTCAAATGTCGAGTTTTCTGGGTTAACACTCTATTGGAAATCAATACTGAGTTATGCTATATTATAGAATCATGTTTTACACTTTTACGAAAGCCATCACAAACGTATCAAAACGGCATTTTAAATTAAAAAAAAAACAAACAAAAAATGGCCTATATACTTAAAAAAGACTCAAAATTTGCCATTTTATTTAAATGTTACAGTTTTTTCAGGTGGGTTAAAAATTTATCTAAGTAGCATTGATTGTAGACAAGCACTTAAACCCTGTTCACGTTTGATGGTACTATGTTAAGCACATTTGTCACAACGTAAACAGTTTTTTATTCCGATTAAAATACACGGGCGTCACTATTGTCTTATAAATGTAAGCGGCACCTGTAAATCGAATGATGGTTAATACATGCGCGTGTTTATGGGTTCATGTACTGTTTGTAAAATAAGTTAGATGGTATCCCGTAAAAGTAAATAAACCAAAATACTGATATAATTTGACAATATATATGGTGCTGCTCGTACAAAATCGGGCGTTTTCAAACAGTAATAAACTTGTTTGCTTATTCCGTCCTTTGGTTATTGGTTATTGTCCAATTTCATATGTCTATGTAGGCGGGCGCTATTACATTTTGACGTGGTACATATATGTCTGTACGTATGGCGTGCACACGTTAACATTTTGCTGTCCAATCGATACTTCCTGAATGGTATGAAGGATCTTAATGAAACCTTAAACGATTAGTGCTCAAAGCACTAGTGTTCAGGTCTAAATCAAAGGTCAAGGTCACGGCATACAGAAAACTGTTTGGCTGATTTCGTGTAACAGAAGAGTGTTTCTTATCACCAAAGTGAAACTGCTGCTTACATGCCCTATAATGCATAATGAAATATACATGCAACGGATGTATAATCCAGCGTTATGCTGTTGTTATGTGTTATACTTTTGAATTGTTTTTTTTATAAAATAATTCATTAAAAGCAGCACATGACAGTGTTGTTTAAATATTGTAACTACGCCACATAACTTTTCGTGTGTATTACAACACCCAAGGAAAACAATCGTTCAAAAGAATTTTTTTATCTTTTACAACGCCATGAATACAATTGGTCACGTGCTCGAATGACATCACGAAATGTTGTACCAGCTAAGTATTAACTCAAATTACGGTAGACGTTGTTTGCATAAAGTAACAAATATAAGAAATATACAGTCTGTAAACTGACATGCAGTCTTTTTATTTCGCTCAAAAGGTGTGTGTTTTATTTTTTATTTTAAATAATAAAACCCAAAATATCTCCCAAAAAGGAATAAAAGTAATTTTGAAATACATGTACCGATATAATTAGAATAAGAAAACGAAATAGTACCCGAAAATCCGAAATAATACTTCGAAAAAAAACGAAATAATTATGTTAGAAAACTAAATATTTTTACGAATTTCGAAAAAAAAACGAAATAATAATCTCGAATACATTAAATATTATTTCGTAATACCCATTTTCAAAAATTAAATAAATAAATAATTTATTTATTCCGGAACTTGTAAGGTGATAAGTGAAAAAGTTATTTCGTAATATTCGGATGTCAGTTAAGGGACTTCTTAGTACAAATAAAAACGTGCATTGTCTTTATGAATTAACAAGGTATAGTTTGTTAGAGAAATCGGTTATAGGGACATGACAAACACGCACCTGTTTATTGATCTCATGGGAAAACCCCAAATAATATTACCTATATCTTACTTTATGTTGTATAGATGTCCTAAATAACAAAAAACATAAACTTTATCAATATTTATAAATATATAATTTATTTATGAAAATACAAAAAAATGTTTGTAAATATTTATAGATATGTAATTTATTAAATAAATACAAAAATATAAAAAATACGCTATAATAAAAAATGTTAAAAAATAACATACTTTTAACTGATACAGTTAAACAGTAACATTTACATAAAAGACACCCCAAAAACAAACTAAAAGTTTTCGGTGTCCTTTATAGATGTTTTATAAGTTCTTCAAACAACTACCTCATACTTAAAAATTAATGTTCTATGAAATGATGGTTAACTTTTTGGTTTCCCCATCATGGTCTGGGAAATTAGTATTTTTCGAGTGGCAGTTAACTTTTTGGTTATCCCGGCATGACCAGGGAAATGATCGAGTAGGCGTTCGGGGAATAAACCATCCTTCCATAAACCTTTAGTGACCGTTTAAAAGTGCAAACTAAAACTGGACCTAATTTTCAGTTTTCAGTTTTCTTGGTTAATACATTCGTAGATTTTAGTCCAAAGCTATTTTATGTCTCACCAATATTGTACCAAGTTTAATATGCCGACAAAAGTTGATGAGAACAATTAAATTGACAAAATAGAACAAAATTGTCTTTTTTTTCAGAGAAATCAACATTTAAAAACAAATTTAAAAAAGTAGATTTAAATGTCATTGTGATATGTACAATCTTTAGATTCTCTTCACGATCGCACATTTACAACAATTACACGTTCTAGGTATAGTTGCTTTTAAGTAAAAAAAAACTGTGTTCAAATATGGTACTTAATCTTTAAGTACTTTTTAGAAAGATAAATTTTACATATTGTGAAGCTACATGCAAATCTAAGGCCAACAAAAATAAATTATGTGCTTCTACTTTTACCTCTCAACAAAATACGGTAGTGAAGGTAGGTACCAGTGATTTTTTTTATCAATTTTTACATTAATTCTACACAGCAGAGTTCATAGATTAAAGATACATGTCTAAAAATGGCAAAAAAACTTCAGGCTAAATTTAGAACAATTAGAAATACCAGTGTGTTGTAAAAGAAAACAAACGTTTTGTCTAATATTTAACATGGTGCTATGTAAGGTAGTAAGACTAAAAAAATATCAAAATAAAACCATATAAATAGTCATTAAAAATTATAAAGTCATCTCAAAAAAGAATATACAACAATATCAAAATACTATTAATATACATTACAGAACTGTCGAAAGTTTAACACTGTTACAACGAATTATATCCCGTGAATTGGCAGCTCATCTCGGCCCATCATTAGCTATCTATCGACAGCTTTTCGACTATGGCTTGACCGTCTCTCGACCATTCGACAGTCGAAAGTTGACTCTATTTCGTTAGCTATTTCTCTGTAGCTTTTCGGCCACGGACCACCCGTCTCTCGACCACGGCAGCTAAAGTTCGACTGCTTTTCGTTAGCTCAGTGTTAAACTTTCAATAGGTCTGTACAATGGAATAAAAACGATTGCGTTACACTATGTACAAACCAAATAAAGGACGGGGGGATTACACATACTCTTTCATGACGGTACTTACATTTTGAATTTTCAAATCTCCGATCGATAGCGCATCTTTTATTTTCTCAGTCAAAAATAAAAATATTTGCTTTAATTCCTTCTTAAATCTGGCATCTGAAATCCCATAGATAAACGGATTAACAGAATTATTCAGTAAGTTAGACCACACAAAAATATAAAGTGCAAATCCCTCTTTAAAAGACATATAGCAATGTAGGGTTGGAAACTGAAGCAATAACGCAATGATAATGTTGTGTGGTAAAGCGCTTAAAACATAAGCTAATGTCACAATGAAGAGTGTGAATGTGATCTTCTTGGCTTGAATCGTTGTTCCAATATTTTCACTTTTAAATAAGAATCTGACAATCAGTCCGTAGCAGACGACCAGGACAACTGTAATGCCAAAACTGAAGCAACACATTCCAATGTAAAAGTCCCGCAGTGTGTTCCCTTCGCTGAAACCATCGTCCGCCCAACATCTGGGACCGCTTTGATTGAACGGGAGGGTGGTAACATTGTGGATTCCAAACAGCATCAAGTTTGGCCACGATATCGCTAGCGCAATGAATGTCATGACAAAGCAAGCCACAATGGCCTGTGATCTTGTAATCTGTTGTTTTAATGGATGACATACACGCCTGTATCTGTCCACACCAATGACAACCAACAGCAATGAAGAAGCATTACCCGTGTATAACAGAGCAAATCTACCCAGCTTACAAAACACAAGAGACGGGAAGGTGATGTAGTGTGTATGATAAACTAACAGAAATGGCATTCCGATACAGCAGTTGGTCAGGTCTATGGCGGCTAACCATATAGTATACATTCTGTAGTTGGAACGTTTGAACTTTCTACCATATATCCACAGTACTATCAGGTTACCAAACAGTCCAGTTACCAATAACACGGATATAAAAATAATTCCGCCAAGATTCCTGCTTGTAAATACATCGTTCATTTGTTCCAATGTCATAGTATTGTTTACAACATGGTCCATCAACCAATTAAAGCAATCACCAGCAATGGGTTCCAACATTTTTTATGCTCGAATGTTAAATAAGAATTCAAATGTTTTGGTATAGGGCTCAACACTCCACACTTATCTTTAAGAAAAGGTATCATCCAATCTATCTCTAAGCAAAGTCTATCCGACTTATCTCCAGGCAAAGACTATTTTGAATATTTAAACAGTTGACCAATACAATTGTATCTAAAAAACTGGGTTTTACAGAAAACTGTTATCTTTCTCGGGGTCTACTTAATGTCCAAGGAAAGTGTTTTCCCGCTATCTCTAACCATAAATCCTTACTTCCCTTCTCATGCTTCCTAGGAACTAGAAGTTATAATAACGAGCGATTCCTTTCATCTAACTAGATGAATGGAAGTAATACACTATTGTAATATCAGAAATATTGATATCAAAATATAAACATGTCAAAGTCATATTTAAACACAAGGGTACTCCGAGATAAGAGGTATGATGGGGTCTTTAATCAAACAATCCTTCAAAAACTTTTATCTACAATTCACCTCAGTTGTCCTTCAAATCGCGCCAATAACGTTGCGTAACTTCCTGCCTTATCTTCTCGTCTTGGGTTTTTTACTTTTTCATTCCACCCAATCAGGTTGTTGCATAAAATATACATAGTTCATATGAAAAATGTTAACGCGTGTTTTGCCATGTGTGTTTATTTATTTTTTTTTTTATATATATATTTCTAGTTAAATTATATCCTTATAGACATTTTCAAGCATGTATTTGAAACAAAACGTGGGATTTGCATCATTTTTGCACTAAATGGGATCAAAGGGACACGTTTCTTTTCTTGTGAGTTTTTTCTTTCTTTGGTCGGTTGTTTATTAATTTCTTATATAACTTCAAAATATTTTCAGAGACTTTTTTCAATCATTAACAAAAAGATGCTATGTAAAGCTTCACACGTGGAGGATGTAACTAGCTAGAAAGGATTACCTTCTTCCGGAGCACCCGGCCTTACTTCCCTAGTGTTCAACTTTATTTGCAACCTTTCAAAGTTTTTAATTTGTTTTTTTTTTATAGCGATTTGGACATGGATCTGTAAATTTTTGTTTGATTGCAGTGACTAATCTATGATGTCACAATGGAGTGGATGGTAGAGTAAAGGTGTTTTACGCCCCAGTTAAGATTCATTCACTTATATCGAGACAATGAGTTTGGTGATGCTCAGAGAAACCTGGAAAAAATTAACGACCTAGGGCAGACGAACTGATAAAAATTCTCGCACGAGGATTTGCGCCGAGTGGCATTCGAACCTAGACGGTTAGGGCCACTGTTATCCGTAAACACTCGTTTTAGACCACTAAGCCACCGATGTCCCTTAAATAATATACAATCGACTGAAAATGTAACTCAGTCAATCAGAATGCGACTACATGTATTTTATATAATAATAAAAGAATATGGGTCTAGTTTTTTTCACAACCATAAACATATATATTACTGGGGCCGGGTCAGTTGCACAAAGCTTGATTAATTTAATCAATTGATTAGTCAAAATTAGAATTTCTCATAATTTCAGATCTGTTGTGAAATTAAAGTTTAAAATGTTGAAAGTAAATAGAAACTTAACCACATCATTATAAATCTATCCATTTGATAATGTTATTTTGATTTTTATTGTATTGTTTATTTTTTTTTTTTTAATCATTGATTAAACTAATCAGGCTTCGAACAACTGGGTCCTGATTAAAGTGTGTTAACCGTGGTTTTATTGGAGATGTTCATTCACTAGACTACTGCTATCTAACAGTATAACTATATCAACAGCGCGTTTATCATCTTACTTGAGACAATTTAATCACTTTGATTGACACAAAGAGTTTAGAAACAGTCATACATAAGTGGTTGTAGCGATGTCGAATTTCTGAAGATGGTCGCCTAGATGTCAATGACAAAATGTTTAAACAGTGGGTGGGAAAACAAGCTACCATGTTGTAGGCCATCGTTGATAGATTAGACACATGACATACAGTACAGGCCTGTCGAAAGTTGAACACTAAGCTAACGATTAAGTGTTGAATCGGCGGCTTATCTCGACCCTGGTTAGCTAAATCTCGGCAGTAGCTATCTAGCTTGTCGGCAACTAGCTTTCCATATTTCAGACACTCGACTGTCGTGATTCTACTCCGTTCGTTAGCACAGTGTTAAACTTTTGACGGGTCTGTACTGTACCAGTGGTTGATAAGCTTTTATATAAAATACAAAATATCTATAATGGTTTGACTCCGAGTGACTTAGGAAACTGTAGGTCTGGGGAAATATGCTATCTCATCAAAATAAATATCGCGAAACGAGTCATAAATAAATAACATGTATTGTTATCTGAGGGATGTGACTCTATATCCCCGTCAAAATCCGGTCCTTCTATCTTCTAGTAGAATACTTGATATCTTTTTTAATGATAAAGAAATAGTTTGTGGTCTTGTGTGTAACAAGAGTTTCGCATTTGAAATCTGTATTTCATTTTGAGTAGCATACACCTGGCAATTGTCTGCAAACTATCTATTGAGTACCGACAACTGTTGTCGATGAAAATTGTTCTTGTATTCCGACTATCCAATTTTAGGGCTGATAACGACGTTTACAGCATTGACTATCAAAAACAATGTTCTGATAAAGTCAGTGACTTTATCAGAACATTGTTTTTGATACTCACTGTTGATGGCATTGAAGCAATGGCGACCTCGCATTTTGCAGCATTGACAACCAGAAACAATGTTCTGACAAAGTTGCTTTTGATGACATTGAAGCATCGGTGACCTTGACCATTTACAGCATTGACTACCCGAAACAATGTTCTGACAAAGTCACTGATGACGACATTGAAGCATTGGTGACCTTGACCATTTATAACATTGACTACCAAAAACAATGTTCTGACAAAGTCACTGATGACGACATTGAAGCAATGGCGACCTTGACATTTTGCAGCATTGACAACCAGAAACAATGTTCTGACAAAGTTGCTTTTGATGACATTGAAGCATTGGCGTCCTTGACCATAACTCTTAGTTCCCATTATGTACTTATGTTCCTTATACACATTCATGTTTGGCGGACCAGGGTCGATAGGTGGGGTAGCTCAGTCGATGCGTTCCACTACTGTTGGAACCACTCTGTTTGTGACAGTGAAATACTCTTCATATCCATAGAAAATCAAATAAATTTGAATAAAGATTGATATTTTTCAATTACTTGCACCTAGTCGTAACAGACAGAATGGTTCCTACAGTAGTATTAGGAAGGTCCCGAGTTCGACTCCCGGTTTGGTCCCTGTATTTACCTCTTTCCATTTACACGTGACTGTACGACTCCATAGTAAAGTTAAAGCGGACAGGGTCAATGTTGTTTGCCTAAAATAGTATATTGTATGCACATTTTGTAAAGGAGTTATAACTTATAATGTCGTTTTCAGAACCTTATTATTTATTGCATTACTTCCGGGTATCGACAAGGTTAAGATTAAAGTGGTCAATAAAATCGTTTAGATATAGTTCCTTTTGGCCTATACAAGTTGTTGTACTTGAGAAGGTGTAACAACGTTAAGTTCATATTTACAAATAATTTACTAAAAAATAAACTTTTAATAGCCGCCATAAATAAAGTTTTATTATTTTAAGCATTTTTACTAAAGTTTCACACGGCCCCAAAATACACCAAGGAACTTAACTATTTACAATCAATTCTATTGGATATCCTATCAGCTTTTTTATACCTTTTGATTATCCCATAAGCTTACATACTGTCTTGTCATGATATATATACAGGTCTTTACTATAATAATAATAGTTTATTTGCATAAAGTATTAACAACTTGTAGCAATAATACAAATATATAAATAGAATAAAGATAGCGGCACAATACAATTAACCTCAAATACATGTGTTATACTTAATTAAACTGTTGAATATAATTTTTTCTTAATTTAAGGGCATGTAAAGAAATACTTTGATAATTTCAATATAAGAGACTCTGAATTACAAATAATAAGATTATAAAGTTTATGTATACTAGGCCAATGATTATAATATTTTGGTAAAAACTGTTTCCTTATTTCTCGATATAGTGGACATATGAGTATAAAATGATATTCGTCTTCTAAAAATTTCATGTTGCAGCATCTACAAATTCTCTGTTATCTCGGAATATTTCTGTATCTACCTGATTCTATAGATAATTTTAAAGAGCCACATCTAAGTTGTGCTATTAAAAAAGAATGGTCTGTACACAATAAGTCTAAATACGATTTCAATTTAAAATTACGTTTGACATTTTGGTATAACAATAACTTTGATTTGGTACTAATAGAATAATGCCAGTGTTGAATGTACTGGTCATGTAAACGTTGTATTAATAATTCCACACTAATCAAATTTGGGTTTTGACAATTCCAAAATTCTGAAAACCCGAGACTACATATAAGATTTTTTACATTATACATCCAGTTCATTTTACCATTGTTAGCATCAAACAATAATACACTATAAATCTAAAAAAATTATGCTATCATGGTTTTGTAAAATCTTAAACCAGTATTTAATAATACAAAAAAAAACTGGTCGAACACATCCAGTAAAATACCAGTCAAACCGTCGAAGTCTGTTTATTATTATTATTTATTTATTTATTTATTTATTTATTTATTTATTTATTTGTTTGTTTGTTTGTTTGTTTTGCCACGGTAAGATCTACCATTAGTTAGTATTTTGAATAATAATAATAAACCGTTAATAATACATTTATTCAGAATTTAAATAATTATTATATTCTAATGTATTCAAATCAATTCAAATTTTATTTTCCTATAAATAAAATTAACTCGTGACAGGAAAAACAAAAATCTGATTTTATAGTCGTTGATCTAAGGGAGGTAATTATGCTGCAGGAGTTATGTGCCCCATCCGAAATATAACCTGATTTTTCATTGGTTGTTTTTAAACAGCGGTAAATATTGAACCAGACAGAGACACGAGAAATGAAGAGGGAAAGACCAGGTTAAAATTTATTGTGATAGGAATGAATGATTTCTTTTAAATGTTGTTCAAACTTAATATTTGTATTTGTAAAGTTCTGTGCCACGCATAGAAAATAATCATCGTTTTAATTACAGCAGTTTTATATCTTGTTCAAGTTGTTGACAAACGACGATGAACAGATGAAACGTAAAAAAAACATCACCTGATCACTGGTCCATTCATGTAAATTTTGCAAAAATAAACAGAGCTTGAATGTTTAAAATCGTCTGTACTATTATAAAATAATATGCTGCATGGTGTTATTTAGAACTGATCGTTATATCGAGATCGAATTCACGACATCGACTTATGGTACCCCCCTCCCCCTCACCGTCAACCTTACATGCACACAACTTTTATCACATAACCCGTGTATCCTAGTGTTGTCAGAGCTAGTGGTACTAAAAGATTGCTGCATAATTTAATAGTCATTCATAAGTAAACATTAATCATAGGCGTAGGAGCAGGGGGGGGCCAGCGGGGGCCGGGCCCCCCCAATGTCAGAGAAGGGGGGGCCAGGCCCCCGCAATATATTGTGTGAAATTTTGTATCATGCTTAAAAAATAGAAAAAAACCCAAGAGCTTTAACAGGAAATGTCCAACTGGTAACCAATCAATTATCAATTTCATCATTATACTTGTAAAAGGGCGTCAAAATTTTCCGGGGTACCCCCATATCCAGTGGCGGATTCAGCAGTACCCCTCCCCCCTTTTGTCGCTAATAATCCATATTGTTCAGCTCAGATTGCACCAGAATGCAGGATATTGCGCCACTTTTTCAAAATTTTCCGGGGGAGCATGCCCCCGAACCCCCCTAGAAGGTTCGAGCCTTCGGCTTTCACATTATACGCCCCCTTTCTAAAATTCTGGATCATCTCAAATGAGAGAGATTGATTATGGAACTTGTGTTATACAGTTATTTTATACAATCTTGCCTTGACATCACAGTATTTTAACCTATCAAAACGATGAACAATACATTGAAATGCGTCTAGACAGGACTTAGTTTTGAAAATTTTCCGGGGGAGGCCCCCCAGACCCCCACCTATGCGAGGGGTTTAGCACCCCTCTCATACTCTCCCCGCCTCGTGCCATAAGCACGAGGTCGTACCTGCGGCACGACATAGACATAGCTTCGGTTTGGCCCCCCCAATATTAAAATCCTTCCTACGCCTATGTTAATTTATTGGTGTCACTTCCCCTTCAAAAACTTTGGTTATTTTCATTATCTTTCCTTTCAGTAAATTTCCAATTACTGAAATGGAAAACAAATATCTTAAGTATACAGTAATATTTATTGCAATACATATTCAGGAAATGTAATTTGAGTGAAAGAAGCTGGCAAACTAACAGGGTTCGTACAGGCCTGGAAAAGTCCTTAAATTTTGAGGTTTGCTCTAAAAAGACCCTAAAAACAAGTCTGACCCTAAAAACCCCTTGAATTTATCCTGAAGGCCCTAAAAAGCCCTTGAATTTGGCCAGTTGGGTGTCTGTATTTGGATCTTTCTTAAGTTTTTGCAAATAGACTGATCAAGATAAATAAAATTAATATATAAATAGGTTATGTTGAAATGAGCGATTTAAAGCTACCTGGCTCTCCTGAACACCCCAAACCTGTCCCCACTGCAAGTGTAGTTACTATGGATATGTAAGGAATTGTTTTATTGATTCAATTGTCCATAATGATTGTATTTGCACCAATATTTTTTTTTACTAAAATTGTCCTCTGATTAGGCCTTAAATTTGCAAATAAGACCCTAAAATGTCCGTAATTTTGGAATCCAAATGTCTGTACCAATTCTGACTAAATTTCAAATATGAAAAAGAAGCAGACACAAACAGGAAATATGTATGCACAACCACAATTGCCTTAGAAATAGAATATATATATACTTAGGGTAAAACTTTGGCACTATGGGAATTTAACATGTTGAAAAACCAGGCAAATGTTGGATCCTATTGGGCATATCATAAAGCTTGATCAAGGACATAACTTCCACTGTAAACATTGTCGTTTTTGCCATTTACAATTCACATTTTCCTTTCTTCAGACAAAGTGGTTCAAACAGTACTAGTCGCTTGCCGGCTTTATTGAAACTATACTGAAAAACATAGTTTGTAAACAAAACCATAGCAGACCCCATTTTGAGAAAAATTGTAGAAAGTTTGTGTGAGGTTTCCAGGATTACAAGATTGTGAATTTTCAGTTTAACGAGGAGTTCATTACTCCACTCCATTTATAATTGGCATCTTAATATGTAGTGAAATTATCTTTACATAAAGCATTGTTTCCCGAAGTACTTACAATTTAAAACCACATTTCCTTTAAGTACATATGTATGCACTTTATTTGTAATGAATCTTATTTGATTATGTTTTATTTACAGATTTCAGATTGTAATATATGAAGTATAAAGGACAGTCAGTACACTGTAACACTTCAAAATGGCTGGAAGAAAAAGAATATATTCTGAAATACTTAATTTTGAAAACAATGAAGAACCTGTCAATGAAGATGATGATGTCAAATTTAAAAATCCACGTAAAAATCTGTTTGATGATTTCCTCAAAACAAACAATACAGTTGCTCCTGCAGACGAACATATGAAATGTTACCTGAGGATACGACCGTTTACAAAAGATGAACTTGACAGAGAAGAAAATAAGGTATGATAGGCAATGTTAATTATTTTGTCCCCCATACAAAGTAGGGACATATATAGTGTTTTCTCCATTTATTCTGCCGACATTTTCTCCATTGTCCTTCTCGAAAACTGTTTAACAGATCTTTTCGAAACTTCACAGCAGCAATCTGTGGGTGGAGTTGATTTTCCATTGTCTATTCCTTTTATGATCATGTACATGCTTGTGAAAAAAGGCTTTCCCAGTTGGGGTTAATTTTGGGACACTTTAAAATGGCAAGTCTTTTCAGTTGTAACTTTTTTGTCTTGGTAATTATCATTTCTTTGTTGGTTTAAAATAGATCATGTTGCAAGTAATGAGATAATAAATTGCATGCTATGGTTATATTGCAAACCTCATTCATTACTCCTGTATACATTACACCTGTAGTTGTCTGTACTTAATGAAAACAAACATAGCATCCAGGTGGTCAGCACCTGCAGAAAATTTTTTTAATGAAAAAATATCCTATAGACATAAATTTTATTTTTGTTTTTAGAAATGATTTCCTTTATGCCTACCTGTTGTCTTTTTTTTTTTTATCTTTTCATCAAAATAAATTTCTCGTTATAATCAACTCAATATTATGTATGATTTACAATAAATATATATGTGGTTCAATATTTTATTTTATATTTTTATAGGACTGTTTGAGTGTTGAACCTTCAGGAAATAGTGTCACAACGTTAGCCCCCAAAAACTCCAATACTTACAGGAATTGTGCACATGGCCTCGGTAAAACCACCCATAAATACACCTTCTCCAAAATCTTCAAAGATGACACCACACAGAAAGAATTCTTTAATGAGACCATGCTGGGGTTGGTCAAGGATTTTATAGATGGACAAAATTGTTTAGTTTTTACTTATGGCGTAACTAGCTCCGGAAAAACTTACACCATACAAGGTAATTTATATAAACACTATTGTAGACATGCATGTATTGTTTTGGGTGCTAAGTTTTATGTGTTAAATGCAGGTGTAATTAAAATTGACTGATTGATTGATTAATTAAATAATTTTGTATGTCCAAGTCAAGAGTATTTCATTCAATCAAGAAGTCACCAGCTATAGGTGAAGTAGCAGAAATTAAATGAAATTTTGACTTTGCAGTGTGTCTTTGTCAATTTGCAAGAAGGCTTCTTTAATGTGCCATGCATACCATGTAACAGGACATCAGTTTTTAAGGTCTCTCCTATTGAACCCTGTTTAAAATGTTGTAATTCAGAATTCTTAACAAAAACATGAATTAAGATTGCATAAAATCCAGGTTACTATTGCTTCTAAAATGTTATATTGTTTCCTAATACTTTTGAAGACAACATTTGCTAAACTACTAACCATTTATAAGTTTGTTTTATAAAAAGAGTGGGGTGGAGTAATGATGTTTTGTGTGTGTATTGATATATACAAATCACTTACTTAGTTGCCATCTTTTGGAATCACTGTGGTAGCTCTAAGTGCGAGGTCGTGTTTCGAACCCAAGACCTAAAAGTGGGTAATGACTGTTCTTTTGCCAAGCACTTTGCATTTAATGAGGTCCTGTGTCACAAAAAGCTTGGCATGATAAAGAACCCTGCTGTATAATGCCATCAGCACAGGCACCTTCACCTAAAGCTGACGACATCTCAATATAAGTGAAATATTCTTGACTGAGACATAATTACTGAACTTGTCATCTTTTGAGTAAGATTTATAAATGTGTAATACAGATGTATGTATACATATTCTTTTACCACAGGTGAACCTAAGGATGCAGGTATTTTACCTCGAGCTTTGGATGTATTATTTAACAGTATCAGTAACAAACAGTGTCACAGTATGAACCTTAAACCTAAGATGTTTACAGATGTTGTAAAACTGTCCGCTGATCAAGTGGAGTATGAAAAAAAAATCAAAGAAAAAACATTGAAACTCAGCAATGAAGAGGTAACTGATATTTGATGTTCTTTATCATACAGAATTGGTTGATAACATAAAAAATAATTATCTTCCATCCAACATTTTGTCAGTCACCTTTCTAAACTAATAGATCTTGACAAAACTTCACAGTAGCAATCTTTTGGAGGAGTTTGAGGAACATTTTGAAATTTGATGCAATTTCAGTTATAACTTGTTTAATCTGTACATTGGATGCCATCTCTGATATTATAGTCATTTGTGACAAGACAATACAAACATGTGCTGTTCTGAATAATTTAGCTGTTTTAATTGTAACTTAATGTGGTGTGTGTGCTATGTTGTACTGAAGTTAGTAGATAACAAATCTGGTACATTGTATATGATTGCATCAGGATTGAAATATATCAGTAAGATACAGTGGAGCCTGAAATTCTTAGACTTTTGCAACTTATTTTAAGTCACTCTAGTTTTGGTGGGTTTTATCAATTTAATCTCAGTTGAAGGCTTCCTTCCATCTTTACAAAATAAAGTATGGATAATAAATCAAATAGTACCATTTACCTACACAGCATAGAAAAATCTACAGTTATGTGAAAAATCTGGTTTCCGATCCACATAATTATACCCCCGCTTAAAAAGTGGGGGGTATATAGTGATAGGGGTGTCCGTCCGTGTGTCCTTCCGTTACACCTTAGGGTACCTATCTCTTATCCGCAACTCCTCCTAAACCCTTCAATGGATTTTCATGAAATTTCACACAATCTTTGTGATATAATGTAGATGTGCACCTCCTATTTAAAAATTTGATGGCAAACACACCGTTTAATATAAAGTTTTTAAGGTTTTCTTCAAAGCTTCATTTCTTGGTCTAAAGCTTTGTTATTTTGTGTTTCTTGCAGGATCCAGATGTTATGAGTCTGTTAGGTGATGATGCTACAGACATGTCACACATTGTCAATACAACTTCATCTTCAGAGAGCTCTAATATATCTTGTCTAGACAAAACATCAAAAGGTATAGTTATTAAATAGCATTTAACATGTTAGTCCCAGAAAGTATGAACAGCATTCTCATACTGTGTAAGAAGAAATGTCCATGATAAAAAAATATTCATGATTTTTATTGGTGACTCCTGTTTCACAAATGTAACTTTCAAGCAAAATTTCTTATTTCTCTTGTTGCATTTTCCCTTCAGTCAGTACTGTGGAAATTTCTTAGTTTAGAAGATCATAACCACTAAAGTCTCCAACTGTAAAGTTTCTTATACAGTAATTGTCTTAATGTCATACAGCCAGTGTTGGAAGAAACAGCCAATCTGACAGTCTGAGAATGCTGGTAACATTTTGGAAGGACTGGCTACTTTTTTAATAGTCTCCTATATACCATAATAGTAACTATTGAAATTTTCCAATAAACAAGCATTCTGAGAGTATTGCAAAACAATACATAGTCCCCTACCGGTCACATATTTCACTAATCCCAAAGTTTTAGGTAAAATGTACCTTATTATATGGTGCAAAGATTTATAGTTACAAATTATATGTGTTGTTCAAGATGTAAAGCAAAACTTGATCATAGTAAAATCAAAAACCAGCAATGGAGTTCTCAAAAATTCATTATCTGCAAGCATGTAGAAAAAAGTGCAAAAAACTGAAATTTCATTGAATTTTCAAAGTTCAAAGGGCCATAACTCCCATAAAAACTAGTGGAATGAAACGAAACGTAAACTTGATCTGTAACTCATCATGGTTGACCTGCATACCAAAAAACAATTCATTAACTGCAAGCGTGTAGAAAAAAACTCTGAACTCTGAAATTTCATTGAATTTTCAAAGTTCAAAGGGCAATAACTCCCATAAAAACTAGTGGAATGAAACGAAACGTAAACTTGATCTGTAACTCATCATGGTTGACCTGCATACCAAAAAACAATTCATTAACTGCAAGCGTGTAGAAAAAAACTCTGAACTCTGAAATTTCATTGAATTTTCAAAGTTCAAAGGGCAATAACTCCCATAAAAACTAGTGGAATGAAACGAAACGTAAACTTGATCTGTAACTCATCATGGTTGACCTGCATACCAAAAAACAATTCATAAACTTCAAGTGTATAGAAAAAAAGAGTGGAAAACTGAAATTTCAGTGAATTTTCAAAGTTCAAAGGGCCATAACTCCAGTAAAAACTAGCAGATGGAAACGAAACGTAAACTTGATCTGTAACTCATCATGGTAGACTCATATGCCAAAAATCAGTTCATTATCTAAAAGCATTTAGAAAAAAAGAGTGGAAAACTGAAATTTCAGTGAATTTTCACAGTTCAGAGGGCCATAATTCATGTAAAAATTTGCGGACCAGAATGAAATGCTTACTTGATCTGCAACTCATCATGGTAAACTCACCAAAAATCAGTTCATTATCTAAAAGATTTTAGAAAATAAGTGTGGAAAACTGAGGCGTGACAGACGGACAGATGGACAGAGTGTAAACCTAAAGTCACCTTCAACTTTCGCCTGTAGGGGACTGAAAATGCTGTCAGAAATTCTGACAAAGTGAAAATTTCAACTTATTTTCAAAAATGATAAAAGTTAACAAAGTTGTGCTGTGTGTAAAAATGTTTTTTGTTTTTTTTTAAAGAATAAATTATACTTTTAGATCAAGTTTCCTACCTGTTACTTTTGTTTTTCAGATTCTCTAGACACTGATGAATTGTTTTCTGCCCTGGAGAATAGAATCCGTGAAGAGACAGCTGTTAATGTAGAAGATCAGGGCCAGATAAAGTTCTTAATTTGGGTTAGCTTTGCTGAAATCTATAATGAACAGATATTTGACCTTTTAGAACCATTACCTAAAAAGAAAAATGCCAGACGTCCAGTGTTGAGGTTGAGTGATGATAAACATGGTAGTCCATATATCAAAGGTATGAACACATATCAAAATATCCGGCAAATCCTAGTACATGTAGATTTACATACATGTGAATTGTTTTCTTTTTGTCCAGAAAAAAGACATAAATTTGAAAGACTAAAAATGTGCCCTCCATGTGTATGTAATAAACTTTGCATTATGTTTATATGTGTATATATATATATCAAAGGTATGAAACTCTCTTGGGGGGGGGGGGGGGGGGGGGCAAATTTGGCTATGTAAATATTTTCAAGTTCCCAAAGTTAATTTCCTGATAAGTAGATGCTATTCTTGGAAATGCACTAAAAGTAAATAGAAAATAGACATTTTTAAAATCTGATGTGACTCACACTTTTGTGACAATATCATATCACTTCTCATATTCATATTGAATGTGGAGATCTCTTTTTTTGGGGACAAATTTTGTAATGTGTTACTATGAATTTTTGTGGCAACGTAAATATACATGTTTATATTCATTTAGGTCTTAAGGAGATAAATGTCACATCAGCAGACGAAGCTTACAAACTTTTAACTATTGGTCAAAGAAATTTACAGAAAGCCTGCACTAAGTTAAACCACTGTTCTTCTAGAAGGTAAGACCTTGTTTTATAACTTATAAGTGTTGGAAATAAGTTGAAATTTTCAACATTTAATTGTCTGATCGTTTCAAAATTTTCTATTATGGTATATTCTGTAGGAGACTTGAATAAAAAACCAGTCCTTCCCAAAAGTTACCAGTCTTACTGTTGATGGCTTATTTCAAATACTGATTATAAACTTAATCCATTAACTGTTTTATCAGGTGATTAGAATGATAAAATCAAGGTTTTCAGTACAGATTGAAAATTTTATGTAACAGTGAATTGTAATGGCTTTATAAACTCTTGAAAAGGCTTGAACGTTAGCCTCACTCATTTCTTATCCTAATCTCTAGTATTAATTGTATACATGTGTATGCAAGCTGAAAAGCTTTGTTATATTACTTAAAAAGATATTTTTATAAAAAAAAAAAAAAAAAAAAAAAAAAAAAAAAAAAAAATATGTATCGAGTGCATATAGCTTGTAATCCATGTTACATTTGCATTTATGTCATTTACATGTCATTGAAATCAAATAAAATGGTGTTATTCTTCAAAACGGATATTTTCTTATATGAGATTTACAGAATAATTGATGTTGTTACTATTGACTTTGTTATTTATATTTTACAGTCACTGTATATTTAACATCAAGATATTACGTGTAGTAGATAAAGGTGATCCACATGTAGCCAGAGTTAGCATGTAGGTATATAGTAGTCACAGGTAATTTTTAATTGGTAGTTAATTGAAGAATATTTTATGCTGCAACAAACTTTTTAATTTACAGATCTATCAAATATAATATCAGTCCATGTCCAAACCACAATCCCAGAAGCAAAGAAACTGAGCAAATTAGGTTAAATACATAAACTTCTACCAGGAAAGTTGGACCAGGTTCTCTGGATGGTTAAGCACTTCCTGTCTAGCTAGCTACACCTGCCACTTGTTAAATTGAAATGTATGATGGCTTAATTTTGTCAAGAACAAAAAATTTAAAGAAACAATTTTTGTATTCTTGAATAATAATAAAAACCCAGAAATGTTATTATTCTGTGAATTTAAAAGAAAAAATTAGATATGTAAGCTAGGTTACCACAATTTTAATACCATTAGTAGCCAAATTAAAAAAATTGTAAAAATATAGTCCTTTTTTAAAATATTTTTATCCAATTTTGCTAAAATATGTTCAATTTTTCAAAGAATTTCTCAGAAATTAGGAGCCAGTGGTAATTTTGGCTACTACAGACCTGCCAACCCTTACGATTTTTCCGTAGTTCTTACTGAAAATTGCGGAAAATTTTTAATTCTTACGGTTGTACGGATACGGCATGTTTTCTTTCGATTTTTATCTTTTCCGGATATTCTCTTTACGTTTCCAAACCATGTTTTAGAAAACTGTCTTGGAAACACTAATAAGGCATGCAGATTACAATGAAGCATTAAAAAGATAGCCATCGATCACTGTCGTTACGCAAAGTGGGAAGAGCGTTTGATAGTAAAGACATTCTGAAGTGTAATAATCAAGCATCTGTGTGATTTTAAAGTTTGTCGCGGTAACTGTCACATCTCAAAAATGAGCAAACGCGAAGCAGATATGGCGGATTATGGAGAGTCGGCTCCGAAAAAAAGGAATCGGTATGCCCAAAAAGCTAAATCGATGTATTTTTCAACGTGGTCCTCCATAAAACGGAGCAAAAAGGGAGATTTTTACATCAATTGCAGTATATGTCTAGTTGATCTAAATATCGCACATGGCAGTATTGACGATATCCGGCGATAAAAACTGACTTTTGTAAAATCTTACTGAAACTGGTGCAATCTTACTGAAAAATGTCCTTGATCTTATGGAATAGTTGCCCAGGGGGTTGGCAGGTCTGCTACTAGGATTGGAAACATAGTATAAGAATGATATAATCTCTATTCTGTCTTTGTCTAGAAATTGAACTTTGACATTTTATACACATAGGTTGTCATTGTGTGACTTAGCTGGATCTGAGAGACATTCAAAGACACACAGTGCTGGTGAACGATTAAAAGAAGCCGGAAACATTAATACCTCCCTCATGACGCTCGGAAGATGTATCGAAACGCTGAGATATAATCAAAATCACAAGTAAGTTGATTATCTCAACAATGTCTTTTAAAATAATAACTTGTCTGTAAAAAATGATAACTTGTCTCTTAATTTATATTTTACTTGTTAGGATTAGTGTTTACTTCAAAGTTAAAATTAGACCTTTTGAAATTTGTATTTTTTGTGACATGTTGATATTTCTGTCACATGTTGATATTTCTGTCATATGTTGATATTTCTGTCATATGTTGATATTTCTGTCACATATTGATATGGGTTTATATTTTACATTTTACAGAGACAGCCAGAGAATAATTCCATTCAGAGATAGCAAGTTAACACGATTGTTTCAGAATTTTTTTTCTGGAAAAGGAAAAGCTGTAATGATCGTTAATGTAAACCAGTTAGCTAGTATGTTTGATGAAACTTTACATGTTTTCAAATTCTCAGCTATTGCTAAGCAGGTATTTACTATGGTTTCTTTTATATTTATTTATTTTTCACCACAGAAATAAATATGTACATATTTAGCCACTGACAAATTTCACCATTTTACTCTTATCATGACAATGTGGTTGCATTATCTTCCATATCTATGGATGGATTTGATCAAACTTTGAAAAATGTAATCCAATGTAAAACAATGTGTCACAGATCTACATTAGCTGCATAGGTCATGGTTACAAGGTGAGGTCTTAGAAAAAACTCTGCAGGGGGGTGGGTTGTATTACAAGTAACTGCTCTAGTTTTAATAGTGATTGATGCATTAATTACTGTCAGTGTTTTTGTTTACTAACTTTATTCTGTAAATTTTGACAAAGATAATTCTTGTTATGGTTATTTTGCAGTTTGACATTTTATAATATAAATTCTCTCTGATATTGTCTGTATTTGTATTTTGAATTAGGTAACAGTTGTACAGAGACCAGATCCACCCAGACCAAAGATGTTAAGTCTGTCTGCCCTGAAACCACCAAAAGATCCCCGGTCTTCTATAATGTGGGACACACCAGGTAATTCTCGATGTGCTAGAGTAAACATTCTTCTATAAATGTATGTATTTTAATAGTCCAAAAAGGACCCATAAGTAATAAGGAGAGGTCACTTATTTAGACTCAGTTCTACAAAGCACAGAAATGATTTTATAATACCAAAGACGTCAAATGCAAAGTTTCCCACATTTTTACGCATGTATTTCTCGCCAAAATTTCCAAAAATCTGCTTTTCAAGAAAAACAACTTTGTTGTATACATTTAGATCAGTTACACAGATACCACATTCAAATGCTGCTAAAAATTTTAGTATTGAAGTTTGATGATTATGATATTAATTTTTGGCAAATTTGCAAATTTGTATAGTTTATGGATGGCAGTGTATTTAATATGTGTATGTTTTATATTTAGGTGCAGTAACAAAAATGAAATCTGTATTAACATCTGCCCAGGCTGTACCTTTACCCGAGGGTGATGATAATGAACTCGAGGATGACCAATCAGACGAAATAGAGGTAAGAAACCCCTAACTTAACACCTATTCTTGTTGGCTGGCTGGTAATCTCATGATCTTGTCTTTGACGGTCATACCTCTGCTGCATTAGGTCATGTATGATTACTTCATTCCTCAATGGTCCTATGATGATTATATCCTTGCTCACAGATTACTGTGTAACAGTGTGTAGATAAACTGGCGGCCTTACTTAGACTGTGTGTTGTCTGAGTGGGGTCTGAGGACCATTTTTTTTTTATATGCCCAGTGTATCATTTTATCATGCTTTCTATTCATTTGTTAAAATTTAGTTTGTAACCTACCGTATATTTCCGTAGATACGTCGCAACTTTTTCACTAAATTTTAATATTTTAAAATCCAATGCGACTTAACTAGCCGACATTAAAATATTTTGATAATTTGTCTCGAATTTTCAAGGCATTTTAGAAGATCGACAAACCGGAAGTTACGGTAATTTTCTAGTTGAAAGTAAATTTTGCTCTTTATTATATTTTTGTATAATATATTATTATTATATGTGATATTTTTTATTATTAAATTTGACCAATAAAGTTTTTGAAATAAATAATTGATTAATTAAGGTAAGTATGAGTCTCACTGTCAAGTTGTCACGTGTAACAGAATAGCCGTCGGCAAAGAAGTAAATACCTGGTCACCTGTAATTAATTTTAAATAATCAAGTCTTCCCGGTAACACCTCGCGTGTATCTTGTTTGTTTAATGATTGAAGCCATTCCCGTTAACTTATCCTTTGATATAATTGTCCATGTTTACCGGTACCTATGTTTATATATTGAAGAAGAAAGCGCCGCCATTGCAAACACTAATTATATATTCCTATGTCAGAGGTCATACGGCAGTTTCGTATCTGTCGGTTTTAAGTAAAAAGTGTCAGAATTCGACAATCGCTGATCGGATATTAAAAAAATTTATTAAAATTTAATTTGCAATTCTAACGATATGTTTAGATTTTAAACGCAACAAAAAATGAATACAAATTATTCTTTCACAAAAGTTCAAACAACCGGAGGTCGTCCTAGTTATTGACCAATACTCTCGAATGGAAAACCACATGTCATTCTGAACAATATAAAATGGCGATATTTATCCCCCGGTAAGCAATAGATCGTCCACTTTAACATAATATCGACAGTCCAGTATTGTAAAATCTGAAACATGAGTCTAATAACGCTATAAGCGACCCCCTTGTTTTAACAAATTATGCAATACATATCGCAACCTTTGCGCATGATCAAACTTTGACTTCCTTTGTCGGTGACAACAACATGTGAATTAACCGATCTCATGATCGGGAGCCAAAAAGTACATGTTATATTCAAGCAATCTTCATCGTTTGTATCCATACATGTAAAAATAATATCTACATACTTGTTTAATTTACACAAGCTATTCAAACAATATTTATTAAGAAGAAAAATAATAAATAACACCGGTAAAAGCTTTTGTTTCTTTATTCATGGAATTGAAAATTAATGGTTCTTGCCGAGCAAATCTTTAATGTTCTCTGGCAATTTTTTGGCTGCGACGTATGTAGACGACCTTTAGAAAATACTGGGCTTGCTGGCCTGGGGTGGGGGTGCGACGTATCTACTGGGGCGACGTATATACGGAAATATACGGTAAACTAGTCCTAAAGTTTTAAATGGAATTTGATGAAATTTGATGTGTGTTTGTTACATGTACAGGAGGGATGCATATTATAAAATTATGATGCTGCTTGAATATTTTTTCAAGAAGTTATGCCCCTCCTCCATCTTAATTTATTTATACAATATGGAAACATTGTGACCTTAAGTTGTCTTACAGTTTTAAATGGAATTTAATGAAATTTTGTTTGTGTGCATGTTACATGTACCTCAGAGGATGTTCATATTATAAACTGTATGTTGCTCAAATATTTAATGGAGTGATGCCCCCTTTCTGTTTTGATTGATTTTACAAAATTAATTTTGAATTTTGCTGTAGGAGTTGGTTTCCATCATCCAGCAACTTCAGAAACAGCTAGAAGATGAAAGAAAAGAGAAAATAATGCAGGAGTGTAAGATAAGAGATGAAGTTTGTAAAGAAATGATGAAACAATTAGTGGAGATTGAATTAGAATGCAGGTAATGTATAACTAGGACAGAAATAGATATTTGCTCAATACATTTTGTTTGGTTTCTGATTTGAATACTGTACAGTGCTTCATTTTTGTTGTGCCAACATTTTACGGTTTAGTTGTTGGGACATTTTCTTGTGTTAAAATTTTTTGGAAGTTCTAACATTTGTGAACAATCATTGGCTAATCAAGATTTTATGTTATTTAATTGTTCAATCACAGATATAAAAACTGATAGGGCCATGATGTATCTACTGGTAATCTAGTCAGGATTGTTTTCACTTAACTTCTAATTGAAAAAAACAGTTTACCAGTAAAAATTCTTAGCTGCGTAAAATATAAGGGGGTTTAATTTTCATTGAAAACTACATCATCGTACTTGTAGTAAAATTAAAACCCCAATGAAAACTAGCTGCTGTACAGTACAGTGTATTTACGTGTGTAAAATACATGTATTGTCTGGGAGCATGCTTTGTCCTTGTTGTAAAGGATTTAAATGTTATTGATGGCAGATGTAAAGTTGTAAGCCCCTCTAAAGCATTTGAGTCTCAGTAGTTGAGTTAGCTAAAGTACATGCTTCTGGATCAAACTACTCCAGTTTCCTACATCATCCCAGAACTGATCACCTTGATGTAAGTGAAATAATCTTGACTGGGGCGTAAAACACCATTGCTCCACTTACAGTGATCCACATGTATACATGTAGCTAATTTCTTTTTAAATTTTTTAATTTTTGTTTCCATAAATCCCTTTATTTGCAATCACAGTGAGCGCATAAGAGAAAGAGAAATCATGGCAGAGGAGCTGGCTGATCAGAGAATTAAAATACTGATGGAAGCCAAACAACCACAACAAGAATTCATGCAAGATGATGATGATGAGTGGGTGTCGAGTGTCCTGTACCACCAGGAAAAAGTTAAAGTAGAGGTTTGTTTGTTTAATAATCTGGAAACAATACCAATATGCAGAGATGCCAACCTTTACGGCTTCTTATTATTACCTAAGTTAAGGCAGTACAATCTAACTTGTTACATTACAGCAAAATTTCCTGTCATGAGAAACCAATTCTTTTTAGTTTTAAATCCAGCTTACAGTAGGTATTTTTTTATACGCCCGTCATATGACGGGACGTATTATGTTACAGTGCTGTCCGTCCGGGCGGGCGTCTGTTAACAATTTGTATTCCGTTCAATAGAGACCACAAACATTTATGGATTCAAATGAAATTTGGTATACAGCTTTACCATGGTAATACCTTGTGCAAGTTCGAATTACAACTTTTTCGGATTATTTTTGGAGGAGTTATGCCCCTTTTTTAACTTAGAAATTTTTGTATGTATGACCATGTGGTTTCCGATCATTAGAGCCTACCACTATTTATGGATTCAAATGAAATTTGGTATACACATTTACGATGTTAATATCTGGTGCAAGTTCGAATTACAACTTTTTTCGGATTATTTTTGGAGGAGTTATGCCCCTTTTTTAACTTAGAAATTTTTGTATGTATGACCATGTGGTTTCCGATCATTAGAGCCTACCACTATTTATGGATTCAAATGAAATTTGGTATACACATTTATGATGTTAATATCTGGTGCAAGTTCGAATTACAACTTTTTGGATTATTTTTGGAGGAGTTATGCCCCTTTTTTAACTTAGAAATTTTTGTATGTATGACCATGTGGTTTCCGATCATTAGAGCCTACAACTATTTATGGATTCAAATGAAATTTGGTATACACATTTACGATGTTAATATCTGGTGCAAGTTCGAATTACAACTTTTTCGGATTATTTTTGGAGGAGTTATGCCCCTTTTTTAACTTAGAAATTTTTGTATGTATGACCATGTGGTTTGTATTCCATTCAGTAGACAATACAAACATGGATTTAAATGAAATTTGTTATACATTTGGTATACACATTTACGATGTTAATATCTGGTGCAAGTTCGAATTACAACTTTTTCAGATTATTTTTGGAGGAGTTATGCCCCTTTTCTAACTTAGAAATTTTTGTATGTATGACCATGTGGTTTGTATTCCATTCAGTAGACAATACAAACATGGATTTAAATGAAATTGTTATACAGTTACACCTTAATCATGGTAATATCTCGTGCAAATTTGAATTACAACTTTTTTGGGTTACGAGTTATGGCCCGAACACGGAGTTGGTAATATATTTTACATACATATATCCTAGTTGTACTTATACTTCTCAGTAAATAGTACTACTCGATCAATATAACACGAGCGTATAATGCTCCGCTCGGCGGTGCTCTTGTTTCCAATGTGGTGAATACATGCAATTATACAAATCTCTTAACTGTGGGACCACTGTGGTAGCTCAGTTGGTAGAGTGCTAACTCGGTAAGTGGGAATTTGTTGGTTCCTTCCCCTGCCATGTCTAACCCAAGACTTGAAAGTGGGTAGTGACTTTTCTTTTGCCAAGCACTCAGTATTACAAAATAAAAGTCATGGTTCTTTCAGATGGGAACTTAAAATAAACGTGGACCTGTGTCACGGTAGGCATGGCATGATGAAGAACCTTGCTGCATAATGCCATCAGCGCAATGCACAGGTAAAGTTTCTGCACCTTCCCCTATAGCTTGCGGTGTCTCAATATAAGTGAAATATTCTTGACTGGGACCTTAAACACCATTATTCAACTCATCTCTTAGCTGAGAAACCACTGGCTCAAAACCAAAATTGAATAGAAATTTTAAATGTTCCTATTTATGGTGTAACAGGCAAAGTAAACAGTGAATCTTATACTTAAAATGTTTATAGATATTTTAAGTATAACGTTGTATAAAAAAATGATTAATTTGCTGCATAAAGTAAACTGCAATCTGTATATTATATTTTTATATAATATAGATTATTGATACTAGTACTTTTATTTAGAATTGTTTGATTCATACATGTAGAATAGAGAACAGACATTTATTATACAGTGGTTTTATAATAAAGGACTTTGCTCTTGTCCTTAATTGATTTGCAAATTGAATTGTTTGAGTAGTTTTATGGTAATGTGTTGTTATTCTGTAATTTCAGAATAAAGAAAAGGAAATAGAAGAACTGAAGAAGGAAATTACTCAGTTAAAGTCACAGAATAAAGAGAGTAAACTGAAGGAATTTGAAGATATACGATCAAAAATTTCGGAAGAACAAGAAAAATTAAAAGCTGAAAATTCCAAACTGCAAGATTTGTTATCAGAGACCAGGAAGAATGAGGTATGAATAGTTACTTCATTTTGACCCCAGAACGAAGGCTTAAATTGTTTACTCCATTCCTTTTGCCAACATTTTGTCCACATTTTTTCTTGAAAACTATTTAATACATCTTTATAAAACTTCATAGGAGCAATCCTTCCTACGTAAATGCAAGAGTGATAATATTGTCTTAGTGGCATATTATCGTGACACAGGTCCAGACATGTAATTAATCTTGTTAATTTTGTAGGAATTAAGATCAAAGGAAAAGAAAGAGGCAGAAGAAACAATCAGAGATTTGAAAGATAAAATCAAGCAGGTAGGCTACATTTGGTCTTAAACTGAAGAATACAAATTTGCCAGTTGTTGGTTGCTAGATGGATGGAATGCTGATTTATCATCGGTCACCAGTCAGAATTATTTCATTCTTTGCATATCAAATTCAAAAATACATTTTAAGGCAGTTCTCATAGCGAAAAAAATAAAGCATAGTGTCTATCATTCTGTCTTTAAGCAGAGATCTTGCATGTGTCTTGAATGAAGACACAGCCAAATGTCATATTTTGGAATTTTCATTGTTTTTACATACAATTGTATGTGAAATATTGACACAGAAGAATACTAAAAGTCTTTTCATCCAGTGAAATCCATTGATGAGGTCACTTTCTAAGATCAACTTGAAAAACATGTTTTGATGTTGAATTTGTGTACCAAGATATGTCTGTCACATATTGGAATAGTATAACATGGTTGGGATCGGCAGATGACTTTCGCCATCTGAGATAATCAAGTTAACATAGTTTGACTGTGCATATTGTAAGCTTGATGTAGTTATCTCCCTTTATAGTTACAGAGTGAAGATAAGGGAAGCGGCAGTGACATAGGATTACTGGAGAGTATGACAGGAAAATTACAGGATTGTAAAGAAGAAATTAAATCCAAGGTAATATATCAATGCAGTGTTCATTCTAGAAGGAGCTATTTCCCTTATATAACCAAATTATCCCATTGCACTGTTCAATCTACAATTTTTTCAGAAAAGGTAATTTTTAAAAATGTTCCTCTGAACCACCATAGCAGAGATGCCAACTATTACGGATTCTCCGTAATTATTACGATTTTATTACTTAAAGTACGGTATTACGGTAGAGGTATCAGCAATTACGGCAAAAAACAGAAATTCCGGTCAGGGTTGTTTTCGTTATCAACATTGTTTTTTAGAATGAAGTCAGCGTTTCGTTTTATTGAGCAATACAAAATAGGCAGTCAACTGGCATCGGGAAACCAGTTATAAATGACGTAATTTTGATTTTCGAGTAGCAAATCTCTGCCTTCTTCATTGTTACACTCTCATATTTAAAATAGTTCCGAACAGTTGACATTGACGACAGTAAAAATGGAGTCAACTTCTGCTGATGATGATCCTGGTACACCACCAAAAAAGGCAGAAAATCGAACATATGTTTGTATCAAATCAGAAATGGCCCGAATATGTCATTATTACTGACAAGGTACCCAAAATTACGGAAAACATGAGCTGGTATTACTGACGACACTAAGACAGGGTTGGCATCTCTGCCATAGCTTCAATGTTTTTACATTCACATAATATTAAATATGGTCCACTAAGGCCTAAACAATGAGGTGATTTGGCAAAATAAAAGGACCACACCTCTCCTTTTAGAATGAACACTGCCAGTGTAAGCCTTAGTGTGTCATATTTAACAATACATAACTGCAAAAATATTGGTTGTTATGGTGTTTAAGAGAAAAGTTTTTGAAAATAATCTATTGTTTTTCGAAAAGCTTTTTTTATGAGGGCCAAAGTAGTCAAGTGGTCTAAAGTGCACACGTACGAATCACAGCACCTCTTACTGCCTAGGGTTTGATTTCCATATGGCCAGATCCTGTGTTAGTTCTCTTGCCAATGGTCATTGGTTTTCGCTGGTCACTAGATTCCTCTCCCATCTCTGAACTGTCCACCTCATTATCATTGAAATACTCATGACTGCGGTGTAAAATGCCATTGTTTAATTTGAGGCCACTCCTATTAGGGCTTACCAAAAATGGTAATTTTTCGAACTAGTTTAAAAAAAAACATATTTTTACTATAAAAAGGGAAGAAAAACCAAGTTTTTATCATGTTTATTATTTATTTTCAGGAGGAAGAGATTAAGGAACTAAATGATATGCTGAAGGAAGCTGGTGAGACATTTAATCAGAGAGAAGTAGAACTACAAGACTTAAAGGCTGTGATAGAAGGAGATAATGAAAAATTTAAACAACAGGTATACCATGTTTGTTTGTTTACTGTTTTGATTGTATTTTTTTTACTTGTCTTGAAAATGAAATTTTAACTGATAACTGTAAACATGTTCATATTGATAATTAGAATTAGAGTTGTTATACATATACAAAAAGTTGACTGCTATTTTTGTATTTTTCAATAGAAACTTGGAACTAAAATATGATCAAGACCTCACCTTCAATTTAATGCTTATGTATTACATGTAACTTGTAGGGACTTGTTGAATGTTGCTTAATTTGGCATAGGCAATTTTTCAGCTATTTGTGATGAGAACTACTTTATTAATCTCTATGGATTAATTTATGAACAAGTTTGTGTATGCATGTGTAGTGTGAGTATGTTTTATGGTCTGCCTTGTACCAGCATGCACTCAGGGGTGACTTAGAGTGCTAGCTCACCGAATCAGTATGCCACAGACAAGCCTACCACTCCCCCAGTTACATTATACTGACACCAGGTGAATCAGTAAAGGCCAACAGCAAGTAAAATTCACTTTCCCACATTTAAACTCGCAGCAGTAAAAGGCCTTGGATTTGTAGATTGACGTCTTATCCATTTGGCCACCCCAGCCTCTATTTTAGGGACTTAAGCCTTCACTTCCATGCCTACATGTATGTATTAAAGGAACCTTGTTAGACTTAGTCATGGATTCTCTGCCTATTTATTACTTCAATTTTAATTGATTAACTATAATGTTCTCAATTCAGTTTTGATATTTTACATGTACATATATTTATACCCTTCAGGAGAACACAATCAAAGAGTTAGAGAAAGCTTTAGAAGAGAGCAGAAAAGCTGTAGAATCTGCTGATGAACGACTAAAGAAGAGAGACGAGAGATTACTGTCCATCGACTCGGAGAATGATAGTCTAAAAGGTATCAATGATTCTAGAGCCTCTTTTATCAGTAAATTTAGTCCAATTTTAGAAAGTACCAGGATTAAGAAAACTCCTAAAAAGAGGAGTATAGACTTTGTAGTTAAGAAACCACTAAATGATAGCAGAGTCTTACAAGTTATGTTGACACCGCTGCAAAATAAAATAGTTGCTCACCACACTAAAACCAGTCTGTTACGACTGAAACAGTCCCCTGCTAAAGATCCCACCAGAGGGCGGGAGTGTGGTTATAGTAGAGAACCCAGTAGTAACTCACAGAAAGAAAATATTAAAAGGAAATTGAATGATGATGTGAATTCAAATTTGAATAAGAGAAGAAGGATAAGTGCAGATAAAAAGAAAGTTAAAAAAGACTTGAAACGGAAATCTGGACTGAGGTACAATCTGAGAACTAGATAGTTCTGATAATTTTGGTGCCTTGTATCTGTAATGTTCATTGGCTGTGGTTTATTTTGTGCTGTGGTGGCTATCATGCATAGGTCTGAAACAAAGTGTGATTGTTGAATTTCTTCCATATTTTACAAGAGAATCACGCTTTTTACCTGGATAAGATTTTTTGTCTTATCCTAGGGTGAAGACAAGCTAAATGCACTTTGATGTCACAATATTACTTTTATTGTGTTTTCAACTATATAGATTGTGACGTCATTGGTTAAAATGCAATACTGGTACTTTTTGCACAGTTTGGGGGTATTTTGTTGGATATAGGAGATAAAGAATTGGCCCTTGTTTTGTAGTGAAGACCTAAAAATCTCAAAACTTTCGGGTGAGATTCTCTTTTTTTCCCCAGACCTTAACATGCCTTGGACTGGTAAATAATGAATTTCATCTTTGCCGGTTAAAATTTTTAGATATCCACTACAAAGCAGGGTTACTTTTTTTTAGTCTAAGTCATACATATGTACCCTGTTTCATTCCTTTAGATTCAGTATTTAAATTATTTTCATCCAGTTGTGATAATATGGTACAAATTTTGTGGTTTTGTTTCACTTCAAAAGTGACAGGTGACATAAATGTAATTGCCAGATTTTTAGCTTACCTAGATGAATTGCAGAAGAGTTAATGTCATACATCCGATGTGTACTTCATAGTCCATGTCAGTTGTTATGGGACAATCCCTGTAAAATGGTGTATTCATACAAGTGCGCATTATCTTGTGGTATTTGCTGCCCACTGGTTTATTATCTCTTACAAGAGTTTTTGTATACCTTGTTTTAATGGAAAACAGTCTGTGATGATGTAATAACTTATATTATTGGTGATAACGGTCGCATAAATTTTGACGAAAAACCAATATGTGATACAACAATATTAGTATTGAAGGCAGTATATGTATATATATACGTGTGATTTCAAAATTATATAAACATTTTATGTTTTAATAATGATCTATAAATTTATTTTATAAAAGTTGAATCATATAACGAGCAGTGTTTTCTGTTAAAAGTGTGAGCATTTTGTGGAATAATTGTGTGAAATGTTTGAATCTCAATTTCCTAATAAATTTGTAAATCAAATGAAAGCTTAAGTTATCAATCATTATTGTGATTTGTTTATTATGAAAAATAATGAATCTGTGATTCCTTTGACACAGACAGAGAGTCTGTTATCATTTTTATATCCGAGTCGTCTGAGTGACAAACTGAAATCATGTGATATACATGTAAATTAATGTAAAAGTGGCTGACTTATCTTTATATGTTTTAGTTTGTACAGTCAAGTGTAGAATAATGGTTGTGTGATTTTAAAAACAATATATAGTAAAAACAGAGTTTGGAAATCTTTTCCTTGAATCTGTAAAAAAAAAAAAAAATATGCTACACTGTATTATAGTTTTAACATCAAGTTTGTGCATACAGTTGAATCTCGTTATCTCGAACTCGGATATCTCGAACTACCGGATATCTCGAACTTTTTTAAAAAGTCCGAACAGAGTTGTTCTTTATTAAACCAAAATCACTCCGGTTATCTCGAACTCGGATATCTCGAATTATCGGATATGTCGAACAATATTTTCGTCCCCTTGAATGAAAATTCTAGGAAAGTTACACTCGTTAACTCAAACAAAAAATTTAGGAAATTAAATTTGTTAACTCAAACAAAAAATTTAGGAAAATTAAATTTGTTAACTCGAACAAAAAATTTAGGAAAATTAATTTGTTAACTCGAACAAAAAATTTTGAGAAATCAAATTTTTCAGCGCCTACAGATTTTTTGGTAGAAAAAACACATTCTGACACAAATAAAATATTTGACTGTCGGCCTCGTGTTGATTTTAAAATTACAACATTGCACTGACCTCCCAATTTCCTTAAGCCCTTAATTATTATCCCTTGCATAAGCAATTAAACCATCAAGGAGATTAGCAGGTGTTATAATTACTGCCAAGCTGAACATGGCTTCCGAAAGAGTGTGATGTGAACATTACTCAAAACAACCGGAAGCTTGGGGTGATTAAAATACACAAAGCGAAACTGGTATGGAGACCAAAGCCGACTCCACTATTTGTCGGCTAATAACAAGTAACAGATAATCTCCTGATTTTTATTATACTACATTCTCAATTATAAATACAAATAATAAATAATGCAGTTTTTATATATCATGTTTGAATACATACTGTATAGGAGAAAACGGCAATATACAGTTTGACAAGATAAAACCGGAAGCGACTTCCGGTAGGCGTGTACGAGTTACTTCCCTTTTGTTGTCGTTTTTAACATCGGTTATCTCGAACTCCGGATAAGTCGAACATTTTGCATTTCCCTGTCGAGTTCAAGATAACGAGAGTCAACTGTACTTAAATCCAAAATAACTTTTCCACTAGTATAACAAACCAATACATAGAAATTATATATCTGGATGCTAAATTTTTTGCCACATAAAACCATCTTAACAACATAATTATTGGTTAAATTTTTGTGTTTCTTCAATGGTTTTGTGTGGCAAACAATATAGAATCTAGATATACAATTATTGGTACTATCCAAGGATGTGTTATTCTGAAAAAGATAATTAGGGATTTTAATGTGCACACTTGCTGTAGTTGAACTATAAAAGTCTGCTTTTATATAAATTGTCACCTTTAAACACTTGATTAATATATATAAGAAAGGCATAATGGTAAAAAAAATTTTTAAGTAATTTTCAAAACTTAATTTTCAAGCCATTCTTTAAAACTAATTTCACTATATTTTCATTCACTCTGTATACATTATATGTATATGAAATTCTTATATTGGTGTATTATGTTATTTGAACTTATTTTGTGTGTGCATTTGCATATGTGTGTTTGTGTGTAGCATGTAACATATTTATATTTGACACCATGTGTATTATTTATCTACATGTATATTCATGTGTAAACTGCTGCAATGAAGGATGTATTCACATTTTGACACCAAGCATTTATAGAAAATAATTATGGTAAGCTTGAAAATATCTAAAATTCTTAGCCGTGAAACATCTGCTAGAGTCTACTTCTCTTTAAATATCCACTAGTCTAAAAGTTTGCATTAGTTTTTACAAATTCAAATGAGGCAAACTTTATAAAAATATCTTTCAATATTGTGACCTGGCATATTATTTCTATCCCATGAGAACAAAAAACAGTCTTCTGTTGAATTATAATAAGTCTTTTTTAATCCCCCTTTTTAATAATTTAAGTTTTGGGAATAATAAAAAACATGAAATACAAAAAAAAAAAAAAAAAAAAAAAAAAAAAAAAACCAAAATAAAATAAAACAGAATTGAATCCACTTCAAATTAAGGAACAAATTTTGTGAAACATGATAAATTTCTAAAATTATGAAAATTACATTCTCATTCTCCTGTCAAACTATCAGATTTTAAATAAAGAAATAATTATTTTCATTGATTCCGTATAAATAACCTTGACAGTACTTATAATTATTTTCTTATTAGTTTCCATGGTACAGTATTCCAAATCCAACATTTTGTTTTATTTTATTTATTTTTAATGGGGCTTGTATTTGATTTTACATCTATTGTTGTAAGGGTGATTTATTTGTACATATAAATTCACATCACTTGTTATAACTTCACCTGTCTTCACCTGTAAGATAGACAGACAATATCATTATACATACATACATATATTGTAATAAAGACTTTTTATAAATAATCTGAAGTCTTGAGTGATTTTTTATGGTCACTCCATGTATTTGGCAGACTGAGTTATCCTTCCTTGCAGCAAAGTTTACACTCATCACCACCAGATGACATTGTAATTTGACCTAGTTTTAACCAAGTTCAATGTTTCATTTCAGGTGAGGTTCTTGACTGGTTTTTCTAAAAGCTGATAGGATCAGTAGTAAGCAGGAAGAGATTCAGTCTGCCAAATCTTGGTTTGATTTTTCGTTTTTAGGCTTCTTCTCAGTGCAGAGAGGACTGCTGGTTTGAATCAAGTTTTATGTTGCTGTTTTATATGTTTAATATCCTGGTCAAGATAATTTCACTTATTGAGATATCACCAACTATAGATGACATTGTAGAAATCAACCACAAACATACCCATCAATGTCCAAATCAGAAAACTGGCAAATTAAGTTAAACATGTGAACTCCTCACAAGGAAGTGAGGCTGGTTGCTCTGGAAGGGAAAGCACATCTGTAGCTATTAGCTACACCTGCTATGTGTAAAATCATAATTGAGAATAAAAACAAATTATGAAACTTTGGCATTTGAAATATATTCGGAATAATTTTTGATAAAGAGACATCATACTTATCAACAATATTGTGATGATGAACATAAAACGTTTTGAGGGCCTTAATAAGCCTAGACTTGCCATATCCTTGCCTTATAAGCAGCTTGCTTTATTGTTTAATAAAGTTCATCCAGGTGATCTTTGGTGCAAGATTTTCCATGTGCAACTTAGAAACAATGCTCTCATGAAACTGTCATGCTTACAGTGATGGTGTCAAGCATCAGTTTTTTGGTCTCGTCTGAGGAATCATTGACGTTCATTTCCACAGGTTGAATATCTGATAGAAAAGCAGTCCCTACAATAATCATCACTGTTAGGTCTAACCCAGCTAGTAATGTTATCCCAACCTTCCACTTACTGAGCAAGCACTGGCAATTGAGCAACCAATTGTCTCTTTTAAGCACAGGGATTGGAGTTTAATAATGGAGTCCTTTGCTCAGTCAAGGCTTTTTAACTTATATTAAGGGGTCAGTTTAGAGATTTTCGCCTGGGGAGAAGGACCTGCCTTCACCAAACAAACTGACAAACTTTATCAGATTAGGATTTGTTCCAAGTGGGATTCAAACCTATGCGTTGAGAGGCCACATGATCCTAAAAGCGAACACTTTAAACCACTCAGCCACTAATACCTCACTATCATCAGGCAAATAGTTTTGATGTTCCTTGAAAATGTAATATGACTGGTTGATCTTGAGATGTCTTTTAATACATATGTGACGGGAGGATACAAAATGTAGGAGACTCAGTCCACAGCTTGAACCTGGGAGTATCTGCACTATAGCCAGGGCTTTACCAACTGAGGGAACTCCAGATTTCTACATTCCTCCCTCGTTTATGTTAAGTTGACCAAATTCTTGCACATGGGAAATCTTGCACCACAGTTCACTAGGATGGACTTTATATTCAATGCCATAATTGCCAGTGTAACACTGAGGGCCACAATGGCTTACAAACAAACAAAAGAAAAATCAAGAGTTGGACCAGGGATTCAAACCTGAGACCTCCCACTCTATAGGCAACTACTCTACCAAGTTACCTACCCTTACAACTTCATATAAAATTGAAGTTGAAGAAATTAGTACCAAACATACATGTACACATACAAACTATTGGCTATTTACAGACAGATTTTATAATGACACTATATCCTTATTATGACTAACATCAAGTAGGAGCCTTGGTGGCCGAATGATCTAATGGCTCTTGCAGCTAGGTTCCAATTCCATTATGGCAGTTCCTAGTGCTAGAAAGTTTGTCAGTTTGCTTATCAGTGGTTTTTTTAGGTTTCTTCCATCAACCCAGAACTGACTGCCTCGATATAAATGAAAGAATTACATTACATTACTCCACACCAAGGGTTTAGATAACAAACAGTTCTTGTCCACTTTCAAGTCTGTCAGACTTAACATATGTCTAAATATTTAGGTTTTGTAAAAAAGTAGATTTTTATGCTTTTGAAAGAAGAGCACATTTTTGTGTTGTGATAGAGAGTAACTTAAATTTAATTGGGACAGATGGAGTGAAGAACTTGCAGAACAATGCTAAATTTCTGGAGGATCTTGTGAAGGAAAGAGAGAACGAATTAAACACATGGAAAAGGAAATGTGAAAGGGAGGAAGAGGAAAGTTTTAAGAAAGAACAGGCCCTGATACATGGTTATAAAGCAGAGATTGCCACTCTTAAACAACAGGTAAAACACAAGCCCTTATACATGGTCATAAAGCAGAAATTTCCTTAAACAACAGGTAAAATAAATTAGCCTTAATTAGATGGTTATGGACTTAAAATGTCACTAATAACATAGGTAAAACAACTCAAAATGTCAACATTAGCCACATATATAAACAATATATATGTAGCTCTCCCATGAAATGTAGGTCATTAGATACCAATTCCATGTTCAGTTAAATCTTGTTATACCCTTAATGACATTGCTACCTCACTTATCACCATCGTATTTTGAAGTCCCAGTCTATCTCTTTATGTTTTTCTTTATAAGATTCCCTTGTTTTATTGCCAAACCCCTTTATAATGCCTAAATCTGACTAAAAAAAACAAAAGATAACAGAAATGTCAACATTGAATGGATGAAGGATGGTAGCAATGGGCTGTATTGAAACAATTATTACACATATTTTCAAACTTATACCTGCATCAAATAATTGAAATAATTTAAATGAATAGATGTAATGACATTTCAACATCTAAATATAGTTCATAAAGATTTATCGGGAGATTTTTAGTAGGCAACAATCACAAGTGTGGTGAATAAAATTAGTTCATAATCTTTTTTAAATTGCCTATATAATTTTTACAACACATAAATGATGTCCAAATGACATGTTTAGAAGAGAAATGATCATTTTTAATAAATCACTGAAAATGATGACATAGCGATTCACTAAGTATATCGGCATCATTGTTTACAATCAAAGCGGTAAAAAAGTGCCTTAAATTAAGTCACATGACGATGAAAGCCACTTGACACTTTGTCCGGAACTTTGTATCTGAGAAACAACGTATAGCATTGCATCTGGTTCATCTTAATCATCAAGATGCTTTATCAGTTATCTCCCTTAGATTTTTTCCTAAGATTTGGACATGGTTACTGACTGGATTACAAATACCAAACAAATAACTGATATTAATAATCTATACAGTGCACACAAGATTCTTCACAATTGTATAATTACACAGTAATTTGTTATTGTGTTAGCATGACAACCTTTTTAAATGCATGTGAATCGCTAGTATTTAGGGATATTGATACTGCTTTGGGTTTAATATCAAAACTGTTGTTTCTGAGACTTATATGCTGTAATCATATTAAATTTTAGCATGTATTTATTGACTTAAAGTATAATTTGTGTAAATTCACAATGAATTGAATTGGCATACATGTAAATCTTGTGTATTTATACTTTGAGCACTATGACCGTATTTTATTTGGCAGTGGATTTAAAATCATCATGAAAAATTGCTAAAATTAGTACACCACCGAAATAAATATGTTTACAAAACATGTACACTACATGTATATTCCAAGAATTTTATGTATTTTCATTCTCTGAAAAAAATTCACACTCACATCTCGTGCTTAATAAAGATTAATTTTTTGCCATTAACACCACAAAGTAGAAAGTTTTCTAAGATGTGGTCTTTCTGTTTATTTTTAGATTCTATCATTGAAAACTTCCAAGTTACATGCAGAAAGAGAGAAGAACACATCCATGATGTCAGAATTTGATTCTTCACTGGCCATTGCTAAGGCAACCATTGATGATCTTGAAAAACAGCTGGAAATGGAAAAAGAGATCCATGCTAAGGATTTGTCTAGAATTTCTGAACTTGAAACTGAGGACATCACCATAGAAACACTCAAAAAATCTCTGGAAGAAATCAAAGCAAATTATGAAGAAGTGGAATCAAACTTGGCAACAAAGTTGAAGAAAATTAAGATCTGATGGAAGGATAAAAGAGTTGGAGACAAAATTATTGGAAATTCAAGTGAAAATTGCCATATAAAATCTGTGGTTTGGAAAAATCTTTGCTGGAATCAAAATCGGAAATAGACTGCAAGAGTTCTGAAATAGAAAAGTTAAAAGATAAACTTGAAGAACTAGAGACAGTTAATGGGAGTCTTCGTCAGATCGTCAATGAGACAACTTGTGAGTTACAGAACAAGGAAAAGCAGATACAGGAAGTTCTTTCGCCAGTCAAAGTCAATGAGGTGCATCAAACAAATTCAGAATCACCAGTCTCAATAAGCTCACTTCAGACTTTGATGAAAAAACTGAAAGCTGAAAATGTTAGTCTGAAAGAAAGTATGAAGGAAAAAGAAGCAAAAGTCAATAAGTTAAAACAAAAATGTGACAAAATGGAAACAGAAAGGGGTAAAGCAAAGACGGTGTTTACTGAGAAAAATGACAAAGTGAAAGAATTATCGGGCAAATGTAAAGATTTCGAGTTTCAATTAGACGAGAAAGAAATTGAAATATCAGATCTGAAATCGCAAATGGAGCAGTTAGGCGAGCAGTTATCTGAACGTGATAATGATATAATACAAAAGTCCAAACAAATTAGTGAACTCAATGATGAAATGAACAAAGTTAAATTTGCCAAGGAGATGCTTGAAAGTGATATGCAGAATGTCGAGGAGATGGACGGGGAAAAGATCCAAACTCTGACACAGGAGAAAGATGATTTACTAGAACGTCTAAAGGAAAGTGAGGAAGAGGTACAGAAATTGACAGAGAAACTGTCTGGAAAAAGTGAAGGAAAGAAAGAGACGAAAAACAAGAACTCTGATTATAAAAAACTTGAAAAAGAACTTGAAAGAGTTTCAAAAGAATTGGAAAATAAAGTCAGTGAGATTGAAGCTATGAAGGAGGTTAAATGTGATATCGAATCACTTAAGAAAGAATTGAACAAAAAAGGTGAGATGATAGCAAGTTATGAAGAAAAACTACAGGAGAAGGAAGAGATACAGAATGAACTTGCTGAAAAGAGTTTTGAGATTGTTTACCTGCAATCGGAGTTAAGTGAAAAATCAGCTCTCAAGAAAGAACTGGAGAATATGTATGAAAGGATCAAGGAACTAGAGCAACAAGTGGATGAAAAGGAAAAGCTACAAAAAGATTTAGAAGAAGGGAAAGAGAAAATAAAAAAAATTGAATCGGAACTTAACGACAATTTAAATATTGAAAAGAAATTGGATGAAAAAGATGTAGAAATTCAAAATTTTGAGAAAAAATTGAGGGAGCACGAACAAGCTGTGGAAAATTACAAGAATCAGTTGGAGGGAAAATCTCTGAAAACAAGAAGCTCTGTGAGGAAATAAAGGAGACCAAGGAAAAATTGGATGGAACTATAGAGACTATGAAAACAAGCTTAGAAAACAGAAATGAAGAAATAGAAAAACTGAAGGAAAAATGTGCTGAGTATGTAGAAAAAATAAGTATGAAAGAGTCTGAAATTGAGAAATATTTAAAATCGGAAGAGAAACTTCAAAAACAATTACAGGAATGTTCAGAAAAAATATCTCACCTTGAAAATGAAGTGATGTCAAAAGAAAAAAGGATGACAGAATTGAACTTATCATATGAAGAGATGCAACATCAGCTTACACATAACAATGACCACTCCTCAGAGTTAAGTGAAGCTAAGTTACAAATAGCTGAATTAAAATCTACTGTACACATGACCAAAGTACTTCATCAAAAAGCTAAAGAACAAATACAAGAACAAACAGAAAGGATAGAGGTACTGGAAAAAGACTTAAAGAGTGTTAGGGGTATACGAGAGGAAAAACAAAAACTAGAGGACTTGCTATCTGAGAAAGAGGCAGAGGTGAAAAAACTGCAAAATTCTCTACAACAAGCAAAGCATGATGGTATGCAGGAGCAAAAACAAAAACTAGAGGAATTGTTATCGGAGAAAGATGCAGCGGTGAAAGAACTGCAAAATTCTCTTCAAAAAGCAAAGATTGATGCTGAAGAAAAATCTGAAAGAATTAACGAACTGGAAAAAGAGAAAAAGGAAATAAGTGACAATCTTGATATGAAGAACAAATTTAACGCAATAATATCTGAGAAGGAAAGTCAGATGACAGTGTTACAAGAGAGACTGGATGAGTTGGTAAAAGATAACGAGACATTGAAAAATGACATGGAGAGTAAAGTACGGGAACTGGAAAGCTCAGTAAACGAGCTGGAAAATCTGAGACGACGTAATCAAGATCAGGAGAATGTAAAAGACATTGTATCAGAAAAGATGGAAGAAATAAAAGTTCTCAAGGATGAATTGAAAATTCTTAATAAAAGGTTAGATGAGATAGAGAGAAGAAAATCTGTTGGAGATAATATGTCTGAGGTCTTGAATGAAAAGGTGAAAGTTATCGAGGAATTGGAGAGTAAGATAAAATGTCTGGAAGAAAAATTACAGGAAAAAGGGGAGTTAGAAAATAAAGTGAAAACATTAGAGCAAGCTTTGGAGGAAAAGGGGGAACTGCAGAATAAAATTAATTGTTTGGAAGAAAAAGTAGCAGAAAAGATTGAATTGGAGAAGAAATTAAAAACTTTAGAAGAAAAATTAGAGGAAAAAGAACAGTTAGAAATTAAAATCAAAACCTTGAAACAACAGTTAGAGGAAGTTAATGTGGATTCCAACAAAATTGTGTCCGAGGTAAAGGAGAAACAGAAAGAAACAGGAAGTGAATCGGAAAATGGCAAAAAGTGCACTTGTGCATTATGGGAAAAACAAGCAGAGAATCTTCAAAAACTGTACGAAAGTGAAAAGAAGAAGAATGATGAGTATAAAGCCATGATGGAAGACATGAAGTTGGAAGACTGTTTATCACCGTCTAGTAAAAACAGCTGTATCAGAAAACTACGTAAGGATAAAATAGAGGCAGAGAATTCATTGATTGAAGCCAAATTTAAGTTACAGAATCTAGAAACAGTAGTTGCTGATTTGAAAAACAAAAACTTATCAAAGGATGGTTGTGACACTGAAACTTCACATAGCGAGAAGTTTACAAAAATGGACAAGTTAATAAGGAAACTGACCGTGGAACTTAAAGAAAAAGACGATAATAACAGAAAGCTAGTGTCAGAACTAGCTCAGTGTCACAGTAAAGTCGAGAATCTGGAATCCGAGATCACTAACTTACGTAAACAAGTGTCCAGGAAGGAACAGGAAATGTCCCTCATGTCGCCAAGAAAGATAACTCAGTGTGAACAGTTACAGAGGGGATCGATCACTAGTCCTACAGTCCACAGGGAGCTAAATAGGGTAAGGATATTGGCTTTTATTTTATTTTCAAGATTCCACCAAATTTTTGATACAATCTCAGGCACCTACCTGTGTTGAAAATCTCATGGAATTCAAGGCACATGGCAATTAAGGTTATTGATGAAATTTGGTAGACATGATAAGCATGTCATGCCACTTTTCTTAGTTTGATCGTATTTCCATTATGACCACTGGCAGACATTTCAGATTTTGAAAATTGAAAGGGTGTATAAATAGATCTTTTCAGTCCCCTTGAACAACTTCCATCCATACATGTAATGTAGAACTTTCCACAGTAGTCCCCTTTACTCTTAACAAAAGTTTGGAATTTGAAAAAATGTATTTCCTTTTTGTTTTAACCAAATATATATACTTGTAGTTTGTTTTTTATTTCAGAGTCAAGAGCGTGAACAGAACCTGCGCACACGTTTGGATGAAGCCAGTAAAAATATGAAGGAAATGAACGAGAAAATTACTGAATTAGAAGCATCATTGTTAAAAAAGAACTTACAGATCGAAGAAATGGAAGCTATGAATCAGCTGGTTAGTATGATATCTGTTTGAGACACTGAATCAGTGGTTTCAATAAAAAGACGTCAAAAGTTATCTGCTACTTTAATAACTAATTAGTTTGAGGGGGTATATAGGAATCACCATGTCTGTCCATATGTCTGTGTAAAATCATATCATGGCCATATCTCATAATTGCTTTTTAAGACTGTTATGAAACTTCACATGAATAATCTTCATGGTCCAAAGGTGTGCCATGACCTTGAACCAAAGTCATATCAAGGTTGCGGGAAAACTTAAACCCTTGTAGATGTTGGGGGCGGGGGTATATGGCTCTCAAGAGACAGTTCTAGTTTGGGATTTGGATTAAGTTTGTCGCCTACTTCCACTAATTTTCTAAGTATATTTTGCAATATATAATACTCCATAGTTGCTGCCTACTTTAGGAAATTTGTGTTCTACTTGAAAATTTTCTGAAAGGACTGCAGAATACAGATGTGTTGGAATATTACAATGGAACTGCTGCAAACATTGTTTCAGATTTTATAGGATACTCAAGTTTCATATACAAAAACCTTGTTATAATGTCCTTTGATAACTTTGTCATCCTCTAAGTCTTATCACTGCACCATGTTGAACTCAAAAATGATTTTTAAATCAATTTTTTTTTCTTTTTTAAAGAGTGGAAGCCAGAAAACACCTAAGAAAGAGGACAAATTTGATGATTCTGAAAAGTTACGAGAAGAATTACGGAGAAATGGAAATCAATTCAGGACCTTCAGGAACAGAATTATAGACTAGAACAGAAACTACAGACAAAATTACAGACCATTAAAGATTTACGGATACCATGGAAACCGAGAGAAAAGGATTTGATACTGCATTAGCTGGTAAACAGAGTTTTTAATAAAAAAAATATACATCGTTATGATATACATGTATATATACAGTAAAAGCTTGCCCCTCGATAACTTTGCCACCTCGCTAATCGCCACACTATTTTGAAGTCCCAAAGTCCATTTTGTTTATGTTTTTTCCCCAATATCAATGTATATTCTTGATAGTCCCAAATTAAAAACTTGTGCATATGCATTTTTAGCTTTAGATTAAAATTTTGGTGTTAATAAAACTTAACATTTTGATGTCATAGTATGGGTAATATTGAATTTGAAGCAAAAAAAAAAAAAAAAAAAAAAAAAAAAAAAAAAAAAAAAAAAAAAAAAAAATAAATGAATAAATTAAAAAATAAATGAAAAATAAATACAAATAAAATAAAATAAATATAAGCCAAGGAGAAAAAGATTAAAATACAGTGACATATTGGGACCACTGGTTATACAAATCCTTAGATGGGCACTTGAGTAAATTTCTGCAGTGTGGTTATAGTACTATTAGAGCGGATCTGGCTTATACTAAATACAAGTTTCACCCTTTCAGTAACATGATTAACTATGACTTTGTAAATATTTGTTCAAATTTAAATAAAATTGTTTGGGTACTTACAGATGCTCAAGCCAATGAAAAGTTAATACAGGAATTAAAAGATGGATTAGCAAGTCAGGAGGAAATAATGGAGGCCCAAGATCTGAATATACAGAGAAGAGAAGAAGAAATCAACATGTTAAATAAAGGTATGCAGGTCTTTAATTGTGTGTTAAAAGGTTTTCTCTCTTGGAAATACCACTATGGTAGTTCAGTTGGTAGAATACTTGCTCTGTATTTTGGGGTTCGAACTATAGCTGGTGATGTCTCAATAAAAGTGAGATATTTTTGACTGGGGCATAAAACCCCAATCAATCAATCTGTTGGGAATGCTGCCCAAAATGTGTGGTGTTCATGTTCCATGTGTATTAACAGTAAAGGGAAAGATAAATGACTAGAACTTGAAGTCAGCTTAATTTAATGTCAGTGGTCATCCTAGAAATGGGTTATGTGGCTGGTGGAGTCATCCTGACCCAGGCCTGAAGAAAAAAAAGGGCCATGTTTTAAAAATTGGGTTGATATTATGACATAACTGAAAGCATTTTATTTGATAAGATCAGTAGAAAATATATAAAATTTTAAGAAAAAGGCAGAATTAAATTTATTGAAAACTTGAAAACGGGGCAGGGTTGGCATACAGACTTAAATATTTTTGGGGGTTAATAGATGCAAACAACCCCTTGAGATTGAACACTGGTTGTAGAAATAAAGTGCTTCCAATAGGGGATAAATTTTGCAATACAGAAATATCTAATGAAGTCTTTGTTGTAGATACCCTAGCATTATAATGTCTCTCAAAAAATTGGGAGACATATAGTGGTTATTCCATTTCTTCTGCCAACATTTTGTCTCCCACTTTTCTTGAAAACTTTTTAACAGATCTTTATGAAACTTCACATTAACAATCTTTGAGTTGAGTAGAAGTGCCGGTGGTTAGTCGTATTTTGATTATGCACATGGTTGGAAAAACATTAATTTTCAAGTTGGGGTTCGCTTGGGGGATACATGTACTTTTGAAATGGCATCCCATTTCATTTATAACTTGTCTTTTCACTGCAGAGATAGAGACATTAACAGATAGAAATAAGCGTCTGTTAGAGAGCAGTGGAGACTCGGGACGCGAGATGCGTGAACTGACCAAAGAGAACGCTCGATTACTGGCAGAACATGAGATGGTAACTAGACAGTTGAAAGAACACAAAGAAAATAGGGACAATAATACTGGTGAGAAAACTAAGTTACAGAAGATAATACAAGAAAACAACAGAGAACTTAAAGAAATGGAGAAGGAATTATATGGTAGGTGTTATAACAGAGTTACTTCCCTTTTATAGTTAATGTAACCTGCATTTGACTATCCCTATGCAAAAGGGCCCTTAGGTAAAAAATTAGAGATTTTCACTTTCTGTTATATTTTTGAAGCACCAGCATCAACACTTTTTGAGCCTTCAGCTGAAGGTAAATAAATCTTTTACAGGGTACATGGGGCTGTGTAACCCTCCAAAAACCTGTAGAACTTATTATGCATGACAGTTTAGTTCACATTCCATAGATAGGTTATTGTAAGGTAATAAATGAAGCTGCCTATGTTATTGAATAATTACTAAGTTATGAATTGATTCAATGAGTAAAACAAAATAACTTGTTTGATTCGGTTACTGTAACGCTGTAATGCTTTGTTGTGATTTGCATGCAATGTTTTAATGATAAATGTACAATTTATTTTAAGAATGTAGAAAGGAACGTGAGCATATGGAAACAGAAAAGAAGAAAATGGACGAAGAGCTGAAAACCTTCAAGACAAGAGAGAAAAACTTTGATGAGATGAGGAAAGAATTAGCCAAACAGTTAGAGAGAATGGTTCCCATGGAAAAAGAAAATAAAGCTTTAAAAAGAGAACTGGAAAAACTGAAAGAGGAGAAAGTTCACAGTGATGAGGTATTTAATGAGGAAGAAACTGACCATCCATCAAAGAGAAGACATTTCAGTGGACATGAAAGAAACAGAAAGGTAATAGTGTTAGAATGTAGTGGCGGGAAATATGGGAATTTCAACCAGCAGTCAAGATTCTTTCACCTATGTTGAGGCGGTCAGTTCTGGGATAGTAAGAATACCAGAGTACCTGGAGAAAACATCAGTTTTTCGTAAACAAACTGCCAAAATTACACTAAGATCTCTAAGATCACTCCCGACTTTCACTGAATTGCAGCAAGGGAACTAATAATTTGATAAACTTTCTCACACTAGGATATGTTCAGAGCAGGATTCCATCCTAGACAATGAAAAGCCCTGTGATCCGTAAGCACGCATTTGGATCACTCGACTACCAAGGCCTTGAAATCAAAATGAGGTACCGGTATTAGATTTATGACCTTGAAATATAGTAAACATTATAATTATATAGTTTTCAATGTTAGTGCTTTTTCCTGTATCATATAATTATAAGATGTTAGTCTGTCCCATATGATAATCAAAACAAGCAACTTGCAAAAAATACAAAAAAAAAAAAAAAAAAAATTCACATACATGTGTTGCAATGACTTTAGTTGTTGATGTATTGAAAACAGAAAATAGTATTCCTTGATGTTCTCCTTATTTGTAGGTATCTAGTGACAAGAAAAAACAAACAGAATTGATAGAGACACCAGTAATAAAAAAAGAGATTGAGAGTATTCCTGAAACACCAACTAACGCTGTCAGTTACAACTTAGATCCCACAAGTAGTAATAAAGAAAATCCACCACAGCGACGTCCATCAAGTCGGAGAGGTAGAAAAAGGCGATCATCATCACATGAAGTTCATGTAAGTATATCTGACAACAAATACAGTCAAACTTGCCCAAAATGATATGTCTATGTATATGGGCCACCTGCTTTGAAAGGCCATTAGCAGTTAATGCCACTTCCTCTTCATTTGTGTCATTTGAACCTGTCCATAAAGGCCACTTTTACTGATTTTTATTGATTTGCCTTTTAAAGACAGGTTTGACTGTATAGTCAGTTACAGCTTGGATGAGATAGATACAGGCAATCTCTTATCATCATCACATTAAATGATATAAGTTCTTATTCCTCATTGGCAAAATAATGCTAAGTATAATAGGAAAAAAGATAAATTTAGAGTAAATACATGTAATAATATAATTATATTTTTATATTTTATAAAACAGGTTGCTTCATTGAAGAAACAGAACACAGATTTAGAGTCGACTTTTGCTTCAGATGATTGTAATATGTCACAACATATAGAGATAGACGCCACTCCACCTATAGCAGCTAAAGCTGTCAGGAAAACAAGGAAGAAAAGGTCATCTGTTGATCTGCTCAGGGTAGGTAGAAGTCCTGAAATAGCAAACTACATCCTGACATGCTGGCATTAGCTAGGATCTGCATTCCAAAAGTGTTATATTGTGGCAATATTTGAATTTATTTTGATCAGGATAGTATAACTAGATTCAATTTGTTTAATCTGTTTCCTTGTATCATTGTAATTTTTGAGAACTTTGGTTGTCAGATTGAGAAAATAATTTTGGTCATTTTTCTCCAGGGGAGACTACTTTTATTTGATAGTAATTATAGGCAAACAAAATCACTGCTATTGTGACTTATCTATGTCTGCCATCCATTGTACATGTACATGTAATATTTGGCATGAATCAAGTTCGGGTGAAGGACTTTCAAATTTGCATAATTTGCATAATGAAGGAGGTTTGTTGACTTGTGGGCCGACAAAGAGTTATAACAGTAGAAACTGATTTTTTATATCAGCATCTTTGTGGCTTGTAGTTTTAATTTGTACAAATTTTGACTGTGGGGACCCTAATGGGGAACTGTAGCAGGGCAATATAAATTATTTATTACGTGGAATGATCATCAAGTTTCAGTCCTTAAGTTTTTGTGAAGTGTTTTGACTAGTTCATCTGACAGCCATTGTTTAGGAACATGATATTTACTACAAGATTATCTAATGTCCATGCATTTCAAAACATTGATCCTATATATTTTTGTTTCAGGATGAAAAAACAGCTGAAAAAAGTAATACGGGTACAAAGAGAGCAACGAGAGGAAAAGCAGCAAAAGGTGTCAGTAGAATATCATCATTTGTATCAGCCATAAAAAATTCTCCTATATCAAGAACAGGTAGGTTTTTTTTTACTCAGAAATATGTGTATTCATCCTTTTTGCTTTAGAGCAAAATCACAAATGATATTCATGATCATAGGTCAAAAGGGTGTATACAAGGATATATTCAAAGATAAAGGTTTTTATGGTATATTTGTGAAGAAAAATATCACGATTAATAGATGAGGAATGCTAGCCCCCCCTCCCCCTCTCTCTCTCTCTCCCTGACAATTCTGGATATTTTATTATTTTACCTTATTTTTCAGCAAAAAAGTTGTTGGATGATATAACTGAATCATCACCCATCAGAGAAGTAAAAGAATTTCCATCAGATTACGTAGAAGTAGAGGACATGTCTACCCAGATGTCTGCAGAGAAACCAAAGTCACGAAGACAAACCAGGAAAAAACATCAACTATACAAGGAAGAAGTACAGATATCAGAACCACTCGATTGTGGAACTTTTGTGGTACCTAACTTATTATCTAACTCATTATCCTTATAATACTGTTATAATAATATAGTTTACAAAGATTTCATAATCATGAATCTTGAGAAAGTATGGAACTTTTTAGTACACCATGAATTTGAAAAGTTGGAAATGGATATTTTTATTTTCACATGTAATTTTTGTTTGGTATGCAACAGTCTTCCAAGTCCCTTTGGATTCTATTTTGGAAGGCATTTATGTGAAGGAGGATTTTATTCAAACCTTTGCAAAGTGACAGTATACAACAAAACTTTGTTTTAGTGCTCATCAATAACTTTGCCACCTTGCTTATTGCAACGTTGTTTTGATGTCCCAAAATCCATCTATGTTTTTCTAATAAGTGTCTTTTGATTTACTGCCATTCCCTTTTATAATGCAAAAATTCGACTAAACAAATGGTACTTAATTCTTGAGTGTGAAACATCAGCAGTGCACTAGATGGATTTGTGTTTGGATTCATCCTTCAGATTCATATAATAAATAAGTTGAAACATAATGTGAATGTGTTAACAAATGCTGGCTAATGTCTCTCATTATTTGTATAATTTCAGCCTTCCCCAGACGATGCACACCAGATTGTCCAAAGGAAACTTAGAAGCAGGAGAAATTAATCCAGGGAACCATCCTGTGGTAACGTGAGCACTTAAAATAAGTGTCTTGATAGCAGAGCATTAGCTTGTTCTGTGATGCAGTCAGTGGATTTTTTTCTCTGATTTAGTCAGAGGATAAGTTTGTGCTGTGACCTATTCACATCCTGATCAAATAATGTACTGTGAGATGAACATGTGCTGACCTGCTAGTGAAACATAGATACAGAACTGAAAAATGATATTATTAACAACTGGTGTATGGATTTAACGTGGAGATACAATATCTTGAACCAAAATAAAACTCTAGCCAAAATAAACAGTGTGGCAGACCATATTCTGATGTAATGGAACAAAATATCTGATGCCAGTTGGTTTTGTTGGTTATCATATGACCAGTGTGAATTTGCTACATGTATTTCCAGGATGTGTAAAGATGGGTTAAATGACATCATCAAACAGTTGGCCATTAGAACTCTATTGATGTCAAATAATGGGAAACTATGATATCTGGGCACAAAGTGAATTATTTCAAACAAGACTTGTAGGCTCTATAATAATTAGACAAGTATTACCTTGTGTGTAAACATCGCCCGGTGTTAGTAACACTTAAATTTACATCTTGTGATATCATTAATAAGTAGATGTATTATGTTACATGGAGCATGAAATAGTAATGACCATGACTATGAGGATAGCATTAATTAAGAATTTATAATTGCTTGACTAGCTTCACAAGACAGTATAGTGTGTAACAGTATTACTGTTAACTTAGATTAAATCAGCAATATTGTTATCTACACAGAATATAGTAGTCTGTTAAACATGTGCTTGTGTAAACTGAAGTTTTGCAGTTATTAGGTAATCCATAGAATATTCTTATGTGCTTAAGTACATCAAGCACATACTGAAAAAAGAATTACAAATTGTGAAATAAGGGCATTAACTGAACTTTTTAGTGATCTGCTAGTGTGTAGTTGGCTTGATGAACTCATTTTAGAACAAATCTAGCATAATATAGTGATTAATTGTTAAAAATACTTAAGGTGGGTATACTTGTACTTTTATATTACCGGTATTATCATATGTTCTACAGATATTCTCTCTTTACTTAAGGTAAAGGAAAATGACATTGACCTGTCCACTTGACCTTCAAATTATAGACCAGTACATTTATTTATTCATAGGAACAGCTGTTTATTTTATCTTCGCCATGATAAACATGCATTGTTTATTTATTAGCTTAAAATCCTAACACTGCATGAGTTGGATCATTTAATATGAATGTTTGAAAGGTCAATTGTACAGGTCAGTGTTGTTAAACTAATAACGAACATCTAACAGTTTTTGACTCAAGTTGAGAGTTACCGTATACAAATCAATCAATTATACCTACCTAGAGAATTAATATGTAATTTTATACAATGGACAGAACTTTATAATTTATAATCTATAGATGTCTTAAAGGAATGTTTTACATTTAAGTTTGTTATAGCCCTGTGTTTCTGTGCTTCGATAAAGCCTAACATGCTCTTTCTTTTCATTTTTTTGCAAATTCATTTCTTTAATAATTTTATGCAAAATGAAACTAGGTTTTGAATAAAATACAGGATTTATGAATTTCTATTGTGATCAAAACATATGCATCATTGATGTTTTTATTTAATTTTTATAATTTTTTTTCATTAAAGTTGCGGATGCATCTTTTATCTAGAAAATGGAGTACATGTAATTGCTATGCAAAAAGTTTGACTTTGATGTGGTTTACAAAAACCTTTACATTTGTACTAAGTATTGTTTGTACCCTCTATTGTTTGTGTGGACCAATGATTTTCACAGGTTATGAAAAATGTCCCAAAGTAGAGTGATGGCATTTTTATTGAAAAATGATTTCTGAATTTTGATAAGATGTATGTGGATGTGATTCCAAATCCAATAGAAATCATTGTTCTGCTCAAAAATATGGAGGGATTGCTAACCGAGCCAACAATATTCCGACAAAAGGCCCAGCATGCTTGAATTACACAGAAAAGAATGTCAATGAAAACTTGGCAGAATTGTACCTTTTACTGATGTCACTGACACTAGTACGTCATTAGTTGCTGTGATGCTGCTTTGGTACCGAGATGACAGCCAGTCTCGGAACATGAAAGGCATGGCCGGCTATATGTCAATCAGTGGTACCACCAGATGACTGAGGTGAGGTGGTATATGAACAGATCCAGCTGTATGTTGATGTACATGTAGGTTGTGTTGTCATTTTAATTAAATGTTAAATTGTCTTTCTTTTCCTCTCTCCATTTCTCTTGCTTTCTTTCTATCTCTTGTTGTCTTTTTTCTAACTCTCTCTTGCTTTGTGTACTGTTGATCATATTGTAGAATATATGTATTTTATTCATATTCATTATAATTGTCTATTTGACAAATCATGTTTACAGTTATTATACATTGATATTATAACAAATACTCTAATATTTAATTCCATACTCTAACATTATTGTCTGTACTCTAGGAATTATTTATGAAAATTACCAGCCTCTAAATAAACATTCTTTTATTTCACATGTTTAATAGTGAAGTATTAATCCATATCATCAAAAAAGCAAGTTACAGTCAAACCTGTCTATATAGGCAACCCAAGGGAACCAGGAAAAGTGGCTTTTATAGGCAAATGGCCTGTATACACAGGTTTAAATAATATGCTTTAAGAGCAATTGGGATACAATTCTACTGGCTTTTATAAGCAGATGGCCTGAATATAGAGGTGGTCTTTAAGGCAGGTTCGACTGTATTTTTGTCTCCAGTTTTTCTTGTTGAATGTTTAATTTTAGCTGCGTACTAACCTTAGCAATTTTTTGATGATTATAGTAGCACTTATTTAAATCCATCACCAAATAAGATCATAGTCCACAAGCTGATCTATGAGATTTATGTTAATTTAAGTCCACATGAATTTATCCCAATTATATTTTACGCCAAAATTTATACATTGACAGTAATTTGTTTATATCCTCTAATCTCTTTAAATTCTGAAGTTCGAACCAGTCTTTGTCTGCTAATTTCTTATTTCACTTCACTAAAATATAATTTATGTCAATTATTTTCGACAATTTAGTGAAAACCTGTGCAACTTACATAATGTCAATAGAACATTGAATGTTTTTTATAAGTATTAATACTTAATAATGTAAATTGTATTTTATGTATAAATTTGTTATGCTGTAAAAGATAGCTTACAAAACAAAATATTGAAAATTGAAAAAAATATGAATAAATAAATCAATATGAAAAATTGAGACCTTGTTTTTTTTTTATCTCAACTGGCTATAGCCAGCTGAACTTATGGCATGATGAAGTGTGTGTGCATAAACTTTGATCTTCTCTAAAACTACTTGGCCAGTTGAAGGGTGGGACAGATCAAAGTTTGTGCAAGGCAACCTTGTACCATATCCAAGATGGCTGCCATTACTATAGATAGCAAAATAACTAACTTCCTTAGGTGGGGTAGATCAGTTTGTACAAGGTGACCTGGTATGATATCCAAGATGGCCATTGTTATTACAAATAGCGAAATGACTAAAATGGACACTGTAGATTCAATTGTCTACAGATTTTCTTCAAATTTAAAATATAGAAAGCAGATACTGGTACTTGGCAATTTAACATAGGTAAAGGGGACCCAATTTTAGGAAAATATGCAAATGAGGTAAAATTTTGCCAGTTGGGCCCCTTGTTACCATTGTGAGATGCGAGGGGTTAATGGTGTTCAATTTGAAGCTGTATGTGTTAAGGAAACTTCCCAGCACATTGTCTTATATGCACTGCAAAGGTGAAAATTTTTGCCACTTCATCCTATAGTTGGTGACGTCTAGAAATAAGTGAAATATTCTTGACTGGGATGTAAAACCCATTCAATCAATCAATGAACCGATATATATGTCTTTGTAACTGGATTTCACTAGTTACAGGTCAGTGTATGTGACAAAATTATCAGTATGTCTTTATTGGTCCTTAAGATCAGTTTATCTTTGGCTCTCATTCAAATCTTTTGTCCTTACAAGGACAACCCTTATATTTTTCATTGTCATTAATGAAAAAAGAATACTTGCTCTATGTGGAAGAATGAGGTTAAATCTAAAAGGGTCAATCCAAGACTGATGTGGCCATGTGGTACTGTCACTGGCTTCCAAAGTCCAGGGCTGTGGGTTCGAACCTCTCGGGGGGAAATTTTCTGAGATGATTTTGATCTCATGTCCATAATAGAGCTATAATAGGCTTGTTACTCAGTAGTCTTTTGCATAAGAATAAGAAGAGGTCTGGTGTCTCGGTGCACGCCTCTGTAGACTTCGAAAAGGAGTAGGCTGCCTGTTGCTGCTACAGAGGACGCTTACAATTAGAAGCGATTGAAACAGACTGAGCAACATAAACTAAACTAAGACTTGAGAATGCTATTAATGAATGCCCTTTATTATTGTAGAGTAAGTTGGCATCGATGAAAATTTGTCATTGATATTAAAGTTAGTGGTGCTACTTGAACCCCACCACTAGATAGACATTTTAGTCATTATGTCCAGTTCTTGTTCAAACAAGGAGTTTTATAATCAGTGGTATCAATACATGTTTATCTTGTCTTGGCACAAATTTATACCTACTGTAGATTACTTTTTTATCGCGAGAGCTTAAAGTGTAATTTCGCAAAGGACCCTCAGTCGCGAATTCAAATATCACGCTAATATTCCTAGAATAGTCAAATTTTAAACATGACGGCAATCGACTATGACCGTCGTAAAAGTATGTCATATTAGATGCAATAAAGTAAATCGTTAACTTTGCCGTAACTTGCAAGGCTCCATTGAAATTGCCGGTTAAACAGGTTTAATTAAAGTTTCCAAAAAAGTCTTGATTAACTTCATCGTAACTTACAAGGTTCTATTGAAGTTTCCCGTTAAACACTGACTAACGAGGCTGAATTAAAAATTGCTTTCAGCCGTTTACAATGACTATGAAACATTAAGAAACGATCAACAAAACAAGAAGCTTAAGAAAAGGTAGATAATTATATAGCCTCACGAAGTGGATGCAAAATTAAATTTGCACCTGGATTGTGGATGCGAATACACGTATTCACGAAATGAAGCTCAGATGTAAGTACGGAAATTTGATACGATATTAAAGTAATCTACAGTATGTCAAGAACTCTTCGAGTCAGGTTTAGCACAAGGTATCAATTTAAAGCTCACCAGCAGTTTCAGACTGTTGGTTAGCAAGGGAGGGACATTACCACATAACTGAATTTTCAAATCAGTGGGTCAATCTAGCCAAATGGTTTTTAATACCTATGTGTTGAATTTATAAATTTTCAATGACTTACATCTTTTTATTTAAATGACACTCCAGTTTGTACATGAGATGAGCATCATCTGAAAAAAAATGCATCAAAATCATTTTACTTTTATTTCTAAAAAAACACAGTGCTTGGCTAAAAATTACTTGCTATCAATTTTACTTGACCATGAACAAAATCTGGGCTTCACTCAGTTAACTTGATCGAAAGTCAGTGGTTTTCTCTTGAAACTTTGATTTCCTCCACCATTACTGAACTGACCGCCCAGATTTACTGGAAAATGAAAGAATCTTGACTTGGGTGTAAAACTCCATTATTTTACTACACCTTACCAAGTGGACATTCTGTTAGTTGACTACTCAAGTCTAATACACTTGCGAGTTGAAACAATGATAAACTTATCCATTCAAGCTTGACCAAAAAAAAAAAAAAATAAAATTAATAAAAAAAAAATTAACAAAATTACATTATACAAATATATTTTGTTTCCAAAATTCATGTCAAGAAGTACAGGCACAAAACACAATATTTATTCACAATTACATAAGTAAATGTATATACATGATAAATAATCTTTACATCATCAACAACTTTTCTTATTATATAAATAGACAATGACCTTCATATGATATATATATATGTAAATCTACATATTGTTGTACACGATTTGTCTGAATAAGGTCTGTAAGTCAGTGATTTCAATAAAGCCAGCAGGGCGACAAAAGATGTCTACAACTTTTTGGATTCAGAGTATGTGTCGAATCGGGCACTCTCACTAAGTTTACATTACTCCATACTTGCTGCCTACCTTAGGAAATGTGCCTGCTACTTTAAAACTTACTGAAAGGGCCTCTGTAAGTCTTGTAATAAGCATGAATATGAAAATCTAATTTGATATTAGAGAACCAATGTTGCTGTGAGATATTACAATTGCTCCATTTTTTTTATACATCATATGATGTAAATCTAAGCATACTTTGGTCTAAAGTGGTCTAAAGCTTATGATTACAATTCACACTGCCTAAGTTTGAATCACACTCTGGCCACATCCTATAGTTTGATAAAGTCTGCAAGTTGGCTTGCCAAAGGTTGGTAGTTTTCTCTGGACACTGGTTTTCTCCACTATTCCTGAACTGACCACCTTGATATAAGTAATATATTGACTGGGGCTCCATTCCACTATTAGCATGCTAATTTAATTGTTCTTGTACCCTGTAAAAATCTCAAATTTATAGTGATCACATTTAGACTTACAAACCTGATTCTATTTGGAAATTCAAATCTTTAATTTTTACCACAACCTGTTTGACACATGAAAAAAAGCTGCATCTGGATACAGAATACTAGGGGAAAAAAAAACTGAACTAGCACTATAAAATGCCATCCATACAACTGTCTTGTAACAAATTCATGATTTTTGCATCAGTTTCATTTGACTCTTTTCAATATGAGGGATGAAATTTCATAAAACCAGCGCATTTGATTTGACCACAATTTACAGTACTTTACACATGTAAAAGCTTATAAATGACACAATATATTACATATATGTCACCCTTCAAAATAATTTTTTCGCATAACAACTGGTTAACTAGATGGGGTACATAGAATAATACTTGTAAATCTTTTGTGGAACATAAATGCATGTGACGTTGTTTAGCAGAACTTGTACATTGCCAATGTCTAGTTATGGTAAGCAATCATGGCGACAAGGAATGTAAGTCACAAAGAGAGACCCAACTAGTGCCACTTTGAAGGGTGACAAAAATGTTACACAAGTTTTTGGCAAGGATACACTGTCCAATGTCAAGGATTAATGTTCAAATCTTTCACAGGGTACATGGGGCCCTGTAACCTGCCAAAACACCTGTATAACTTATAATATATAAACAAGAAGACATACAGAACATTACATTTATATCACAGTATTTTGGTTTGTATGTGTAATGTTATCCCTGAGTTATGTGTGTCTATCCATTAACTATAAAATCCCAGGGAAGTCTTTATGATTTTTATGCTGTTCTAGTTTTTGTGGTTTTCATGAAAACATTTATCAATATATACTAGTATCCAATGACTAAAGCACTTGACCGCATATATCAAATACTAGTGATATACCGGGTAAAACTAAAGCACTTTTCCTACCGACATGTTAAATTGGTTGGATAAAAAACAACCAAGCTTGTTCACATTGATTACAACTGTTAGATATTCAGTAAGTGAATACAAGTAATATAGATTGTTCACAATCTAATGGCAGAGTATCTATAAACCTGAGTCAAAATTACATTAAAAGCTTGTAACAATATGCATACATTCAAGCTTTCTGACAATTTATTTATATTTATTTCAGCCACCCAATATTAAAATATTCATTGTAATCATTTCCATCAGATTGTGAACAACCTATAAATACTGTGTGATTCAAAACAGTAGAAGTTTCCCCACAGAAACCAAACAATCACTTGATGGTCTTCAAATTTATGTTTTACTCAACAAGGTGGAAGGTTATCCCGAAATCCACAAAAACAAAAGGCCATAAAGCTGGGGCACTCTCCAGAAGCTAGCCAGTGACAGACAGGGATGGAGAGCCCTCGTTACTGCCCTATACGCCAAAGGTGTCACGGGCAATAAGTAAGTAGTATAAAGTTTAATGTATTCAAAGTATTTATCCCATTCTATCATTTCCTAAACATTCTTTGTAGTTCACTTCAACCTTTATAGTTAGTGATCACTGGTAATATAGCTGCCAAAAGTCAAAAATATACTAAATATACTACAAAATATCTCCACATAATTTAGCATCAGAAGTAATTATCTAGTTTAGGTAATGGTGGGAATTTCATTGCTTTTCCATTAGCTTTTATAGTCTTATTTGTAACTGGTACATTCTTTTTCAAAGCTAGTTTTGGTTTACCTTGCGGTTGTGTAAACGTCATGTGACCACCAAGTCCATCATATCCTTTTCGAACCACACTGTTATAGTCACTGAGTCCAGTTTTCTTTTTAAGAATATTAAATCCACTCAATTCAGTAAAGTTACTTATGTCTTGCATATCTTTCTTCATCTTTTTTGCTGGATTCTGTGTACTTGCAGAACTAATTTTAACAAACTTCATATCATTTTCCTCACACTGACGTTTCATCTGTGTCGTCGGACTAGGTTTCAGAATTTCTGGTGTCATTATGACTTGAGATTCCAGTAAGATGTCTTTATCACCGTTCTGTGGTTCATTTAATCGTATGGGCGTTGATTGCATGATACTTTCATCTAGTAATGTCTCTACAAAACTCGAGCTCCCACCTGGACAAGGACTTTTTATAGCTCGCTTCAGGTGATTTAATTTCTTTTTTAAAATGTCTTTTTCATTTTCCGCCATTTTTAAATCATCTTCGGACCTTACATACTGATCACGTAAAACACTTGATTCTTTTGTAAGTTCCTTAAGTTTACTGTCTTTAGAAATATTCTCTCTTTTACATTTTTCGAATTCTGTTTTCAGTGCTTTCTTTTCTGCTCTTATTTGGTCATATTCCCGCTTTAACATCCCACAATACTTTGCTAGTTCTCCGACAGCTCTATCTCCATCTCCTGTAGTATCAAGTATAGTTTTTGCCTCTTCTTCCGAACCTATTCAATACAAACACAGTATATTGGTTTACAAAATTTACAAGTTTATCAGTTGCTTTGCAGTGATGACTCATCAACAATTTCAAACCTTTCTGTTGGCTTGTATTAATGAATCTTCTGTCCCTCCGTAAAAAATGTAGAAATTACAAAACAGATTCTAAACTTATAGGTTCACTGTTTATTTCATAACTTAAGGGTTAAATCAGTGTCTTTCAAAACATTTCAATTGATATATTGTCGGCCATGCCTTTTATGTTCTGACACTGGCTGCCATCACGTTACCAAAGCAGCGTCATGACAACTAATGATGTACTAGTGTCAGTGACGTCATTAAATGTCACAATTCAGGCCAATTTCCATTCTTATTGTGTGTAATTCACACATGCTGGGTCTTTGTTAGAACATTGTGGGCATGGCTGGCAATCCGTCAATTGGGTGAGCAAAAAAGACATGAAAGTTAAGTTGGAATTTCACCTCAGGCTCTGATACATTGATTCACATATGGTGGGTGTAGTTAGACAGGAGGTGCTTACCTTTACAAAGCACCTGGCCTCAAAGTCTTTTAAGTTTTTACTTTGCTGTTGGGATTGTGACTGTTTTTGATACAATGTCATATGGGATGCTAAAATGCTAAACAAAATATATTAATTATACCTGAACTTCTTCAATTTGGTTTATTCATTTTTATCATCTTTTATAAGTTTTAATTTTAAGATATAACTAGATTCATCCTTCTGGTTTTTTTAAAATTCTTGATTGTTTTAACTTTTTGATAATGTTTTTGGCTGTGACCAATCAATTATTAAAATATTCATGGACCATTTTATGGAACTATGGGTCATGAGGCAATGCAAAATTTGACCATTTGTTTAAACAATTGGAGTAAAATTAGAAAATTTTGGTCAAAAAGAATAATGTGTCAGATTGACCCATTGGTTTAAAAACGTGTGACATATTACTTTTGATTTTAATGGAGTAATGAGTCCAATAATCTGAAATGCTGCTAAACCCCATTTCAGAAGACACCATAAGTTCTCTCTATCGCATGTCATCAATTGTGGAATAGAGCAGAAAACTAGAGTTTATTACCCCAGTCAAGATTGTTTCACTTTTATCAAGTTTTCAGTTCATGGATGACAGAGGAATCTGGAGTGTCTAGAGAAAATCACCAGCCTCTATCAAGCGAACTGACTCATGTGTGTGTGTGTGTGTATTTTTTTTAAATATTTTACCTGTTAATAACACTTCAACATTCTGAAGCTCCACTAATTTTCTTTTTATTCTCTTACATTCATCTTTTTCTACGTCCAATGCAGTCTGTTGCATCTCAAAGTAATGTAGCTGTTTCCGTAACGACGAATTTGTACTTTGCTCTTGTTTAAACAATTTATCAACATTCTTTCTCTCTCCCTGTAGTTCTTTCACTTTCTTTTCTAATGACTTTTTATCTTCTCTCATCCCTTCCTTTTCTTTTTCATTTTGACGTATTTGAACTTTTAAGCTTTGCACTTCGTTAATAAGTTTACTTGAATCACCAGCCCCTTCATCCACATCATCAACATGGTCGAAGTATAACTTCGAGATAATTTTCGACCGAGTGACATTATTCCGACAACTGGGACAGGTGTTACTGTTTTTAAGCCACTGGTTTATACAGTTTTCATGGAAGACATGTCCACAGTGAAGAGCAGAAATACTGATAGTTGGATCATTCTCAAATAAATCGGAGCAGATACAACACTGTACTTTCATTACTCTGAAAATATAATTTTTAGATAATTAATTACTAATTATACTTGGTACACATACTTGATTTAATTAAAATTCACTAAGATTAATTTTGCCATTCGCCAATTTAGCCAATCGCTAATTTTTATAATTTCTGGCTTTAAAAAATAGATATTTGCAAATATTTTTGCTCCAAAATTTGTATCAATTTCATTATGAGGCAGACTAAGATGACCATTTTTTTCACAAGTATGAAAAAGAAAAACAAGTATTATAAATTAACTGTTAATCAAGAACAGATTAGAAGTTCTACATTTCAGGCATTATTGTCGCTTTTAGTTTCTTAGTTTTTCTGGCTCTTTAGCATATAATTTGGCTTCTAAATTTAATAAAAGGCTAATTTTTTGGCTCAAATTTTTAAATAGTTAGAGCTAACCTTAATTCACTGACAATTCTTTGACATTATTCTGATTCCCTGATATTCTAAGGCATTTCAAAACAAGAACACTGTTAGGCAGATCAAGATATACTGTTTCTATTTTTGCAATTAAACAGTTACCGAGTAGTAAAGATGGCAAGCATGGCAAAGTACAATGGGAGTTAAAACGTTTAAGTAGTATCATGTGAAAGAGAAACAAAAAACTAAGGAGCTAGTTAATAACTTTGTTCAGGAATGTGGGAGGTGTAGACCGGATAAGAAAAATCATGATTAAGATTTTAAAGGGGGGCAACTCTTGACAAAGATAATACTAGTATACTATATGAAATTTCCCGACATTTACTTTATTCGAATTTCCTGACACTTTTTAAAATTCTCTAACCTTGAAATAAATTAACATCCCTGACTTTTTCTTTGTCTTTCAAGGTATCAATAACAAAATAATAACAAAAGTTGGCTTGCTTGGGATTAATGTTTTCAACTTATACATATATACTGGGTACACCATTTATATTTTTCACATGAAATTCAAGTGAAGTAAAAATTTTGTGAAATGAGATTCATGTGAAATTGACATGAAAAATTTGGCTGTGTATGGGAAAAGCTATTATCCCATTAACAGTCACTTATTCAAAGCAACCGGAAGCAGGGTTGGGTACAGAATTAGAAAATTGGTCTACCATTATTTTAACAAACAACAGATTAATAACTGACTTTAAGCATGTTCAGATGGTTAGAGTGTCATAAATAACACCATGAGCAATAAAAATTGTAAATAAGTTTTTAGACATTTTGTTTTCACTATAAGACACCAATTTTTTGGAAGGCTATTTTTTTTTTTTTTTTTTTTACAAATCTCATTAAATTATATAATTTTATCGTTTCAAAATCAATAAAATTTAGATTTAATTCTAAATTTGATTATTTATTCCTAATCACATTAATGTATGAGTGTTCATGTGTATGGTTATATGGTTAAAAAAAAGAGCGTTATTTACACTTAAGGTCAAATAGCGCAGTTAGTAGGCTGGTGTTATTTACGCTTATGCATGTGCAATACGATAACTAAAATCAGCTGTATAAGGGAAAGGTTGTGTTCAATGAAATATATCAGCTAATACATGTATATTGAGAACACTTTGCCATGAATAGTTACATATGCCATTGTTATATGATAAAACAATTCTTTAATTATTCAAACCATGGTATTGTTGATAAATTATTTTATTATATAGTAAAATGATTTTGCCCTTTCTGATTGGTTGAGAAGGCGTTTGGTGAGCCTGATAAATCATTATATTCACAGCGCAATTGCGCACATGACGTTTTTATGACATAACATTGGGTAATGTTCACTGCGCAAAAACGCATGTGACGTTATGTGATGTAACATTGAAAAAAGAAAAGGACACTCTTTACGTTTTGTGCTATAAAACATAATAATATGGTGATAAAAATCATTGGTCATATAATAAAACAATTATTGACTTTCGATTCGGTAGACATAAGGATTTATCAACCTCAAAAACATAAAATTCACCTCGGCCTACGGCCTTGGAAAATATAATGTGTTTCAGGTTGATAAATTCTTATGTTTACCTCATCAAAAGTCAATAATTGTATAAAATTATATATAAATATGACGTATAATAACTTATTCTGTTTCCAGATCCCACGACGAGGACGTGGTTCTCAAGGGATCCATTTATTTGATTAGTTATATATCACAATGATTTAGAACTAAAGAATTGAGAATTTTAGTAGCTTTTTGTGATAATTTTATTTTGCTGGCCATGTTTTGCATTTAACCAGATGGGCTTTCATTTCACTCTGATGGAAAAAAGTTGCAGGATCTTTTCTTAAACAGATAACATGACTGATAGCAATTGCAAATAAATCACAATCTAAGCCACCAGATTATCGCTATACTAATTAATGATCAATTTCTATATATTTATTTTCACATTTCAAAACTACAAATTTGCTTGATGTGTCAATAGATGCAGATACAGATTAATATGACCGTCTTCACTACCAATCGTTGAAACAACAATCCAATACAAATAACTGTATAACAAATGGCACAAATAAACTTAATTACTAATAATTCAGGGTTCGCTCTGGGCATCGCCAATGTCGTCAATTGCAACAAAAATTGGCATTTGGCGATATCTTGGTGATAACACATTGAAGCCAGTGACGGATCTGCAAGTGTCACTAAATAAACAAAGTAGTTAACGGCCTGTGTTAATCACTATGAGTGAGATGATTGTCTAAGGTGTGAATGTAAGACCATCTAATTATCGGCGGGTAAATCTGTAAAGATGTGGTAATAACAACAGCCTTATAAAAAAAGCTAGATGCATTTTTTGTAGGAAATTTATGTACTTTGGTGTTCATTTATTACGACAAAATGCACTTTACAATGGTATATATGACATGATAAAACATTCATTGATTTACATATCTAAAAGCTAAAAAAGCGCTATGCTGCAGATGAAATTAAACAAAGATGGACTTTGCATAGAGATGGTGATTTGGACATGAAAAGGAGGCAGACAACCTTCCAATTGAGTCAGCAATATCTACACTCCAACAGATCAAGATGGCTAGTCATGAGGCCCAACTTCACAGGTGGCAGTCTAGATGGGATTTATCAGACAGAGGCAGAAACTATCATCAATACACACCAAAAGTAAAATTCTGCAGGTTATTAGATTTCCAAACAAAACCTTCATTTTGGCAATACATGTACTACAACTACAAACCAGTTACTCCTTTCTGAATGGTTACAAACACACAATCAAACTCGTCCCAGACAACAGATGTGCCTGCAGAGAACCAGAGACCACAGAGCACTTTCTGCTACACTGCCAGCTGTATGATATGCCTAGGAACACCCTGACAGCAAATCTTCAAGCAGAGCTAGGACTATTCAATCCAAGCCTCCAAGACCTACTGCAAGAGGAAGAACATGAGATCAAAGACTGGAAGCATATCATTCGAGCACAAGTAGCCGAGTATGTCGTTGAGACAGGAAGAACTTCTACGACAGTAACAAGTACTAATCCGCACAACACTCAATCTGTCATATTGAAGAATAGTTAGTTTACAAGTGAAACAAGTTACAATAGGGGAAAAAAATACCAGAGAGCAAAGACTACCAAGAGAATATTGGTGCCATTTGGGCCCGGAATAAAGGAAACATGAAATTGGTATGTTTCCTTTTATTTGTAATATAAATTATTTTGCTATAATTTAAATCCAATAATGAGAATCAATACACAATAGGTCAGGCACTTCTTGTCAAAAGTAGTGCTCATTTTCCATATTTCAACCAACTGGGCAAGTTTGTAAACAACTGAAATATCCGGTGAAAAATTATTTATTTTATTTCACCTTAAACAAAATTATCCACTACTAGTTTTCTATTGGAACATAACCACTAAAAACGTTGTAATTATGACAACTGTCAGTATTTTACTCCATACCTCAGAATTTTCTTCAACAAAATTACCTCTGATCATGACATTCTTCTCAAAAGATTTGTATATGGCGCTTTTTGGCGTTTGCCGGGGAGCAGTAATTATCGTTATGTAACCAACAAATAATATGAAATCAACAAGTAAGTGATTTGACGGAGAGTATAGAAAGTAATTTTTTTACAATAATGTAAAATCTAAAAAATTATTTATTAAAAAGCCACTATTTTCTTGTTTATCAACTATTAATAGGATTGAAACCCACGGTTTACGTAATATGACACACCAATTTCTCCCTATTCGAAGTCTTTTTGATGTTTGATTTTTCCGCAGTTTATCATTGTCATCCGCAAACGTCCAAACTACCCTAATTTAAAGCACATGTTTATCAAATGGCAAGTGTAGGACGTCTGATATCATACAGAATAACTTAAATGGCCTTCTTTAGCCGAAGTAGTACCAATCTACCAGTGCAGAAATCCTTTAAATTTATATATTTGCAAGAGGCAAATGTCAACAGCATACGACTGTGAGAACTTTCAAATCAGGTAAAATTATGCAATATAGAGGTTGTTTAAAGATGATTCTGTTATAATATGAAAGGTATCAGGTCAATTCGCCCCACGGTAAATTCGCCCCCACTTTCATCAAATTCGCCCCCATTTCAAAATCGCCCCCGTTCAAAATCGCCCCCACTTTTTGCAAATTCGCCCCCACTGTCAAATTCGCCCCAAATTTTTGAAAAAAAAATCTTCTTTTATTGAGATTATAAAAGTAACATAAAATTATTTTTTACGACTTCGGATATGCCTAAATAACTCATGGCAGACAAATTATTTGTAATGCATTGTTTTTATTGCAATGTTTTTTGTCGCGCATTCAAATAAAAAGTCCTTTGTTAGATTTTGCTATAATCATAACAGTGGATACAGTAAAAACAAAATACTTCAGTAACGTTTATTAAAGAATAACATTAGAGTATTGATAGATTATGTACCGTTGAGAGAACATCTTTTTCAACATACCAGGCGCTCATTCGAAACAATTTCTCTCTTCTTGGTAACATCAAATGCATTGTTCACTTTTAAAATGGCATCTACTATATGTCGGTATTTTATAAAAATTATTTTGTCAAAAGCAACGTTGAGTACGTTTAATAATACAATTGAACATAAAAGTTAAATTCATATTAATTAAATGGATGCATTGATATGTTTCATTTCTAAAGTATCCTTATTTTTATTTGATTTTTATAAAAAAAATAAAATAAAAATATTATTTGTTATATGGTTATTGGAAAAAAATGGGGGCGAATTTGCAAGAAGTGGGGGCGATTTTGACATGGGGGCGAATTTGATGAAAGTGGGGGCGAATTTGACGGGGGCGAATTTACCGTGGGGCGAATTGACTTGAATTCATATGAAAATAGGCATTGCCTATCCCGGGAAATGTCCAAATTTATTATCGGGTTATTGTGCGCGCACACACACGCACACACACACATATAATATGAAAATAGGCATTGCCTATCCCGGGAAATATCCAAATTTATTATCGGGTTATTGTGTACACAAACACACACACACACACCCAAAAAAAGAGATGGCATGCATTGTTTTGTCTTACCAAATACTAGTGGGACTGACTATAGTTAACTACCGCCGAGTTCTTGCGTCATCTTTCAATCATGTTCTGTCACACAGAACTGGGTTTTAGTATGATCTTTCCAGGGACACAAAAAGGCTATTCAATTACCCAATATAGTAAAAATTCTAATCCATATCACGACAACATTCTCACGTTGTAATGTCTTCTCATCTTAAATCACCTTTTACCATACCATGTAAATAATTTAATCTACTGATTTATGGATTGCATAAATAACTACTCCTGTTTCTTAAAACAAGATGTGTATCATATCACAGTTCAAGATTGCCCCATTCAATTAATGAAGCAGTTATACCAATGAAAAACAAACATACTAATCCATGTCCAAATCACAATCCGGGAGTAAAGTAAGAAAAACTTTGAAACTGACAAGTTAGGTTAAACACGCAAACTTCCACCAGGGAAGTGAGACCGAGTTTTCTGGAAGGGTAAGCACCTTCTGTTAGCTAGTTACACCGGCCACGTGTGTAATCAATATTAAGTGAAGAGAACATGGAACTAAAACATCCAGGTCAATATTGGACACAGAGACATCAAACTTGTCAACAATACAGTGATGATGGTCATAAAACATTTTGCCGAAGGCCCTGATAAGCCTAGGCTTGCAATATCCCTTGGTCAACAATCTATTTTGTTTGTGACTGCCTTGGTTGCTCAATGGTATAGCATCCTCTTGGAGAGTGGAAGGTTTTTGGTTCCAACCTGACTTGTGTTATACATGACAATACTTCAAAATTTGAGTTACTGCTTCCTCATTTTGCAAGCCACATTTGGCTTAAAGGATAGATTATCGACTGGTTATAGAATTATATTAATTGGGAGTGGAATGCTTGTCTGTGACTCTGTTAGGCAGCACCTTTAACCCACAACCCGATATGAATACAGTGGTATGAGGGTAAGCTCCTCTTACACCTTCAACATTCACAGGCATATAGTACCATGATGAGAATTTTCTAAAGCACAGACCATTGCAAGTGACAAATGATATGATTAAAACTTGACAGGCTTGTACCGAAATAATGTTAATTTTAGCCCAGCCCCTTTAAATTTCACTGCATGAAGAGCCTCAGCCCCGGAGAGTTAAAAATGCTTTTTCACTTATATCGACACGGTTAATTCTAGGATGGTGGGTTGGAGTTTTTTTTACCCAGTCAAGATTATTCTTATTCACCTAAATTGAAATGAAACATTCTGGGATGATATACTAGACTAGAAAGATGGTACTTTAAGATTTATATTGAAATGGTCGCTTATGTAAATGGTGGAGTGGAAATTGGCATTTATTCACTTATACCAACTTTTTTTTCGAGAACCAAGTCTGGGATATTGAAGAAGGTAATGTTGATTTTACCCTAGTTAAAATTTTTATATTCATTCCGAGAACTAAATTATTGGAATCCCCTGCCAGCATCAGTAGTCCAGTCGCCATCCCTGGAGGTTTTCAAGGAGTCAATTCAGACCTTACCTAAGTGGATCTCAACTACAGTCAGCTGCTAAACTCAACATGAAAGTTTTATTATTGTTATTTTCATCACAACTTTTTGGGACAGCGGTCCATCTCATTGCACAACATGTACAGTTTCCTCATCACTTATGTCCAAGTTAGATTTTTGATGAGTGCAGTCATTGTAGTTGAAGTCAGTTTTAGTCAGCACCTTAAAGTCAAACTGGTCCAGCTCGATCAGCTGATCATGATAACCACGTCACATGTAAACAAACAAGAGGATTTGTCAATATTTACATTAAATTCGGAATAAATTCAATAAATTTTATCTGTATATTCATAAAAATGATTATTGGGAAGAACTGTTAATTAATTCTTTCGAAAAACGCATTTTATTATTTTTCTTAAAAATCGATCGTTTGTGAAAACGTCTTTCCCGTCCTGACGAACGCCATTTTTGTTTACATTGCATTCAGCGAGGGTCACAGATGCACTCAAAATTTTGATTCAATTAAGTAATAATATGTGAAAAAGAGTTACCGTAGAAGTCGTACACTGTGGTTATGCTAACCTCGTAATAGTTTTGTGTCAGGTAACTATGGTTATCGATTTATCTAACTTGAAATCGGCAAATTTTGTATCTTCCTGCATTGTATACTGTGTGATCATGGTTGATGCACGTGGGAAAGTCGGTCGCTGATTGGCTTACAGTGGTTATCGATCTGAATTGAACTTTGACCCAATCAAAAGAAATCACGTCATCACGAATCTTGAAACGCTACACTTGGAGATCAGCCAGAACGGCGAAAGAAACGTAAATATTTGGTATTCGATCAACCTATTTAAATTATTACTTGTTTCAATGAATTATTTTCACGATAATCGTTTCTTGGTTTCATTTCTGATGAACGAGACGGGCGAGATTTTCCCCCATATGGAGCTCACTTCCTGTCGATTTGACCCCTTCAATGGCCTTGAGAAAAGTGAGAAAAGTGGTGCACGCGCGGCGTCAAATGATTTGGACGTACGGTCTATAGAATTTTTCCACAATTTTCTATGACGTCATAATACATACGTGTTACCTATAGATGGGAAATTCCTGGCGCTTTGCGCCGGGACATTTCCCGTATCAATAGTTTAAAGTGATCGTGAGACGGACACATTTTAGACAGAAGCTTTAAAACACGATCTTTTTGTGGTGTGCATACATAGTGATTATTTGTGAATCCTCTGGACTTCCCCCCCTCGCAAATAGTCTGATTAGAATGGAATCCGAAGCGTTAAAACGTTTTAAAGAAAGAACCAAAATTCAGCCGTGAGTCGGACACATTTGATCTTGAGTCGGACAGTAGAATATGACGACCATAAGGCCTTTTAATATAGGAGATAACTGTGTTGTAGTAGTAAATCGGTGGTGTTTTGTTTAATCATTCTATGTTTACTTAATTGTTGCAATATTTTTTAATTGAACGTATTTATTCCATACAAAAATATCCATCTACAGTACAGCTCAAGTGGATACCTGAATTTCCACCCGCCGCGGTGTCAAAAGTTGCCGATTCAAAGGGATTAATTTTCCACCGTGATCCACCGAGACTGAATAAATAACGTATTACAATATTTCTGCCACGGTGGACAGTAAAATCGTCCACCGGCAGGAAAAAAATCTCCACCGCGATGTTTATTGAATGAATTACACTTAACCATTGATGTATTTGGCCATACGATGAGTATGTTCATGGATGATTGAGTTGGTTAAAGTTTTTACCAATCAAATTATTATTAAATTACAGGTATCGGGAGAGTAGAAATTATGTGAAAAAGTATTAAAGATGAGAATAAAAATATGCTTTAATCTGATGTGTATCAAGGTCTATTCCATAAAATATGTCTATGTAAATCCCGGTTTCATAATAAATTTGATGTAAGGCAATCTTGCTTGTTTGTCTCACTTGTCAAGATGTTCCAATATCTAAGTACATGTACAGCCTAACTTAAGTTATTCGAACTTTTTTTTAAATACCTACGGTTATTCGAAGTTCCCCCAATTTAGTATATTCAATATTGAAAAAATTGGTCAAAGACTCAATGGGCCGGGTTGATTTTTAAATGTCTAATCCTTTTTTCAAACTCTGCAAAACAATGCCATTAAGTCAGGTGCGCATCTTTGATGATCTTTTGATATATACAATACAAAGTAACTAAGTTTCAAAGTCTGGGAAAATGGGGAAAAATCCTGAAGTCAGGTGCACATCTTCAATATATATAGAAACATCCTACAAAGTTTCAAGGTTTTGGTTGAAAACTGTAAGAGGAGTTGAGTTCACTAAGTAGGTACCCCCATTCAAAAACTTGCTAACAAGTGACTAAGTTTCAGAGTCTGGTAAAATTGGAAAAAAATCTTGAAATATTTCCATAAACTCAGGTGCACATCTTCAATATATATATAGAAACATTCTGTGAAGTTTTAAGGTTTTTGGTTGAAAACTGATGGAGTTGAGTTCACAAAGTTGGTACCCTATTTTCCCTGCCCGCCCGACATTCACCATACTATAAACCGAAAAAAGAAAGGTTCAAAATTGCTTGATTCCATCAGGTTTAGGCTTTTTTAGTCGAAATTAAAATTTCAGAGGAGGGTACATATAGAACTCTTTTCAAAAATTACCATTGTGCAAGTTTTTCTGGCGTGTATGTTTTCATCACCTAAATTAAGCAAGCGTAACTGACAGTAATTTCACTCAAATGGGTATACCCGTTATGGCAACTTATCACAAGAATTATTATGGCCATGGTCATTCATTGATTAATATTAATCTGACCTTCCACTGCAACAAACGCATGTGCCATTTAGAATTATATATGTGCACCCACACCCCAAAATTGTTGTATACCGTCCATTTAACCACCCCCGCAACATATCCACCATAGTCTGAGCTTCAGGCACGTACGCGCCAATGCAGCGGTATGCCGACAAAGTCTAACAAGCTTGCCAACAGATGAATAGACCACTTAACAAAATAACCACCCCCGCCACATGTCAATCATCATTGAGTTCCAAGCATGTGGAAACCGATACTGTGTTATGTCAACAAAGTGATGTGTATTAGCCTTTCAAAGCTCTCGTTTTTAAGCCTGCCGACAAAGACGACTATACAAACAATACTTTCAATTAACCACCCCCGCAAGAGGTCAATCATGATCTAATCCCCAAGCGTCATTGACACTTGTCAGTGAGTACACGCACACTATTTTACCCCTAATATGTCCTATATAAAGACATCTTTTTTCTCATAATGTCGCATTTGATTTAACTCTAGGTTTTTGGAAATTCCCTTGGAAGAGACCTTAAAAACCGATACTGTGTGTCGTGAAAAGCGCGGCGCTCTTAAGAACCACATCGCAATTACCGATAAATAATTCTGCCATGTCACCTATAGCTGGTGGTGTCTCAATAAATGTGAAATATTCTTGACTCTGAACGTAAAACCCCATTAAAACCACCAATCTGTGCTTATCGAGACATCAGTGGCAGAGTGTTCTAAAGTGACCTGTCTGTCACTGCCATGGTTTGAATCGACGGAAAGTTTGTCCATTATCCTTAAACGGCGGGTGGAAATTCATGTATCCACTTGAGCTGTACTGTATAATCCAAATAGCGAAAGTCAGGAAAAAGCGAATAAGGCCGAATTTGTCACACGAACCTACATTAAGAGGAGTTGAGTTCGAACCCACGACTTCCGCGAGCACTCTATCAACTGAGCTACTGCAGTGGTTAGAGTAAGAGATGAGACCAGATGCTCTGGAAGGATAACCGTCTTTGTTCTTTTTGCTAGCAACACCCATCATGTGATAAATAGTGAACCAACATGGTGAAAATAACATCGGGGCAGCAATAAGCTGTATTAATTCTAGCACAAATTATAACACCGGGTAATTCACGCAAACTTAAATATGCGTAATTTAGTGACTTGTAATAAATCGGACATTGTTAAGTTCCTTGTTAAGGTAAATGTCTAAAACTTGTGGAATTGACTTTTTATAAAAGATCCATTGCACAAGTCCTGATCTTGAGTCGGATGGTGTCCGTCTCTTGGTCAAATCTGGTTTTTTGACTGTCCGACTCAAGATCAAAATGGGTCCTTCATTATGTGACCGTTAAATGCAGAATATTAAATTAATATTTGTTATCAAATTATATATTTTCAATTAGTATATTATTATTTTTATAAACCAAACGCTTATTTGCATATATGTGCATACATCCGTTATTTTCTGTAGCTTAATATAAAACAGCAGATTATTTAATTACCTTTCCACTTTCAAATTTTTCCGCTGTACAACTATTCTTTTCAAGGTCAGAATCGGAAAGTCCGGAACTGATTATTGTTATAAGAAAGACATCTCTTACTACGTTATATTGTAAATCATGGAGAATAGTGTCCCTTTGGTAGATAAATAGTCTTTTTAAATGCCGGTAAAAGAGCGATAAAATGTCCGACTCATGATACATGTCCGACTTTCGATCATGTTACCCTATAACAACTCTTTCAATTTATAAATTGAATATTATAGAACTAGAAAAGATGGAACTTTAAACATACAGTGATAAGAGCGAGTTGTTTTTCGGAAAACCGGTGTCTTACCCAATACTAGTGGGAATGACTAAAGTTAACTACCGTCGAGTTGTTACGCTGTCTATCAATCATGTTCTGTCACACAGAGCTGAGTTTTGGTATGATCTTTTCAAGGACACAAAAAGGCTATTCAATTACCCAATATAGTGAATATACTAATCCATACCACAACAACATTTTAACGTTGTAATGTTTTCTCATCTTGAGTCACCTTTTACCATACCATATGAATAATTTAATCTACTGATTTATGGATTGCATAAATAACTACTCCAGTTTCTTAAATCAAGATGTGTATCATATCACAGTTCAAGATTGCCCCATTCAATTAATGAAGCAGTTATACCAATGAAAAACAAACATACTAATCCATGTCCAAATCACAATCCAGGAGTAAAATAAAAAACTTTGAAACTGACAAGTTAGGTTAAACACACAAACTTCCACCAGGGAAGTGAGACCAAGTTTTCTGGAAGGGTAAGCACCTTCTGTTAGCTAGTTACACCCGCCACTTGTGTAATCAATATTAAGTGAAAGGAACATGGAACTAAAACGTCCAGGGCAATCTTTTCACAGAGACATCAAACTTGTCAACAATACAGTGATGACGGTCATAAATCTTTTTGCCGAAGGCCCTGATAAGCCTAGGCTTGCAATATCCCTTGGTCAACAATCTATTCTGTTTGTGACCACCTTGGTCGCTCAGTGGTATAGCATCCTTCTGAAGAGTGGAAGGTTTTTAGTTCCAACCTGACTTGTGTTATACATGACAATACTTTAAAGTTTGAGTTACTACTTTCTCATTTTACAAGCTACATTTGGCTTAGAGGATAGATTATCGACTGGTTATAGAATAATATTAATTGAGAGTGGAATGCTTGTCTGTGGCGTGCTGACTCTGTGAGGCAGCACCTTTAACACACAACCCGATATGAATACAGTGGTATGAGGGTAAGCTCCTCTTACACCTTCAACATTCACAGGCATATAGTACCAAGATGAGAATTTTCTAAAGCACAGACCATTGAAAGTAACAAATGATATGATTAAAACTTGACAGGCTTGTACTGAAATAATGTTAATTTTAGCCCAGCCCCTTTAAGTTTCACTGCATGAAGAGCCCCAGCCCCGGACAGTTGAAGATCCCTTTTTCACTTATATTGAGACGGTTAATTCTAGGTTGGTGGGTTGAAGTTTTTTTTAACCCAGTCAAGCTTACCCCGGTATTCATTATTTACCTGAATTAAAATGGAACATTCTGGGATGATATACTAGAAAGATGGTGCTTTAATATTATATTAAATGGTCACTGTGGATGGTGGAGTGGAAATCGGCATTTATTCATATATATATATACTTTTTTCGAGAACCAAGTATGGGATATTGAAGAGGGGTAATGTTGATTTTACCCTAGTTAAAATTTTTGTATTCATTCAAAGAACTGTAAATTATTGGAATCTCCTGCCAGCATCAGTAGTCCAGTCGCCATCCATGGAGGTTTTCAAGGATTCAATTCAGACCTTACCCAAGTGGATCTCAACTACAGTCAGCTGCTAAACTCACATGAATGTTTTATTTTTGTTAGTTTCATCACAACTTTTTGAGACAGCGGTCTATCTCATTGCACAACATGTACAGTTTCCTCATTAGTTATGTCCAAGCTAGATTTATATGAGTGCAGTCATTGTAGTTGAAGTCAGTTCTAGTCAGCACCGTGAAGTCAAACTGTCCTAGCTCGATCAGCTGATCATATCCACGTCATGTAAACAAACAGAGGATTTGTCAATATTTACATTCAACCCAGAATAAATGTCAAAAAATTTTATCTGTACTTTCATAAAAATGATTATTGGGACGATCTGTTAATTAATTCTTTCGAAAAAACGTATTTTACGATTTTTCTTAAAAATCGATCGTTTGTGAAAACGTCTTTCCCGTCCTGACAAACGCCATTTTTGTTTACACTGCATTCAGCTAGTGTCATATATGCACTCAAAATTTCCATTCAATTAAGTAATAATATGTGAAAAAGAGTTACCGTAGAAGTCTTATACTGTGGTTATGCTAACCTCGTAATAGTTTGTGTCAGGTAACTATGGTTATCGATTTATCTAACTTGAAATGGCAAATTTTGTATCTTCCCGCATTGTATACTGTGTGATCATGGTTGATGCACGTGGGAAAGTCGTCGCTGATTGGCTTACAGTGGTTATCGATCTGAATTGAACTTTGACCCAATCAAAAGAAATCACGTCATCGCCAATTTGAAACGCTACACTTGGAGATCAGTCAGAATGGCGAAAGAAACGTAAATATTGGTATTCGATCAACCTATTTAAATTATTACTTGTTTCAATGAATTATTTTCACGATAATCGTTTTTTGGTTTCATTTCTGATGTATGAGACGGGCGAGATTTCCCCCCATATGGAGCTCACTTCCTGTCGATTTGACCGCTTCAATGACCTTGAGAAAAGTGGTGCATGCGGGCGTCAAATGATTTGGACGTATGGTCTATGCAATTTTTCTACAATTTTCTATGACGTCATAATACATACGTGTTACCTATAGACAGGAAATTCCTGGAGCTTTGTGTTGGGACATTTCCCGTATAATATGAATATAAAGACCTTGACTTTTAAATGAAGACGAAGTTTAAGTGCTATAGACATGCCACATGATCAATATAAAGTTGTTACTTTTAGCAAACTACTGGGTTGAACTGAACGAGTACATGAACATTTTCTACTTGGAAATGTTCTCCCTTTTGAGATAATTTTCCCCAATTAGACTGATTATTTATTTCATAAACACTGCCTATGATGGACAAAGCTTCATAATTATTGTGAACAGAGAACATCCAATTTCAAACACTACTAACTATTACGCATCATTGAAATGTGATATTGCATCAGGTTAGAAATGTGCAGTTTTACAAAATAAGTTATATCTAAATCTCTTCATCTTGTCCACATTATATTCCCATCATTGATTTATGCCAGATATGAACAGTTGAATACCTTGCTTGGATAGAGGTCAAACAGGTTTGATTTTAATTATTACATGACATTATTATATTCCAATCAACTCAATCATTTTAATAAACTTTTTGTATAGACATGTATATTAGAATATTATAGGCATTGTTGTAATTGTCATTTTGATGTATGAATGAAGGTCATGGGTTCAGAGGTCAAGGTCACAGATGCAAAAATGAATACTGCAATGGTTAATTATCGCAAAAAACTAAACTTTTTGTATAGGCATGTATATAAAAATATTGTAGGTAATGGCATAATGGTCATTTTGATATATGAATAAAGGTCATGAGTTCAATGGTGAAGGTCTCAGATGTAAATGAATACTGCAATGGTTAATTATCTCAAAAACTAAACTTTTTGTATAGGCATGTATATTACAATGGTTAATTGTCTCAAAAACTAAACTTTTTGTATAGGCATGTATATTACAATGGTTAATTATCTCAAAAACTAAACTTTTTGAATAGGCATGTATATTACAATGGTTAATTATCTCAAAAACTAAACTTTTTGTATAGGCATGTATATTACAATATTGTTACTTTTGTAGAATTTGTTGTAATGGTCATTTTGTTATATGAATGAAGGCCATGGGTTTAAAGGCCAAGATCACAGATGCAAACAAATAATGAAATGGTCTAGTTTTTTCGTTTGTACTTTTGTTTTTACTAATTTAGCTGTTTATAAATATACTGCAGCTAGACCTTAGATGTTTTAGATGTAGCATTCTAAGGACAAGTTTTGATTATAAGCAAAAACAATTTTATATGCTCTAACTGTTGAAAATTTGGATATTCTCTTTCAATAATGTAATTGATCATTGAACCACTGCATGAGATATGTACACACCCTCAGGTGAGCGTTAAGGCTCTTGGGCCGCCCTCTTGTTTTATTTACTTAGAGTATTTTTAATTTTTTATGAAACTGGTCCTGTGGGTCTAAATACCTGAATACATGACGGTAGCTATATTTCATATATAAAAAGGTTTTTTGAATACATTGTATATATTAGTTTCACAATAATGCCTTTACTAAGATTTTTTATAACTTATTTTTTTGTTAATAATTTTGTTAATTGTTAAATATGTATCATTTTAAAAACTTCATCAACCTAATAACATCTGTATATATTCCATTGTCTTCCTAGATTAGGTCTGACACCTAAAATTCCTATTTTCCTAAATTTTGGGACCCTTTATGTCCTTGACGCCCTACATTTAGGACTGACTATGGCTGCTGAACTTCAATATTGATTATCCTTCTTGTCATGCCAATAACTATTGATACATATCAGAAAAACATCTGTGTGGAGAAAAGTCTTGATACATTGTATCTAACTCCCTAAAATCATGTCATATAAAGCATTTTCTAATTACCATGTGCTTAACAACGTAAAAGACTGAAGCATATCTTAATCATGCATACGCTTGGAGTACTTCTTACTGTAATAAGGTGCGCTCAAGCATCTGAAGGATTTCACATCATTTCAGATGTGCCTAAGAATTGATGACGTACTTACCTGTATGTACAAATGCACATGATATGACAATTGGAGCTTGTTTGAATAAATATAAATAAAAAATAAGGCATTGTTTTATATAATCAATCTTTTAATTGTTTTTCTGAAGTTTTGGATTTTCTAGTTACTTACCAATACATGTATTTGTAAAATCAATATCGATTATCGTCGGGAGTAGCCCATCGATTGGTATATTGGTATACTAATATATCGAGCCATCCCTACCTACATTTTGATATGAATTATGATAATTGCTTGTAGGTTATGCTTCAAAACCACAGAATTATTCAACAAAAACCAAAGCAAAGACAAAAGATTTCAAATCACCAGAGGAAACAAATATATTAAAAGATCCCTTGGATGGTAAGATACAATTGTTTGTAGAACATGTTACAAGCTTGTTGATAAAGTTGGGCTGACCAATCAAATTTATTTGTCCAGATCTATACATTTTTAGTTCGCAAGGTTGCCATTTAGGTACTTTTTTACCGTTTAAATGTCTGATTTTGATACAATTTCCATACTAAAAGCCGGAATTATTTCATACTTTTAATTTAAAAACATGTCAAAATGGGAGGGGGTTTGAAATGTGTAGGCAGATTGGCAAAATCTTACAACCCAATTTCATTGATCTTTGTTTCAATAAATATCCATTGGATTTGGTCAGCCTGTTAAGCTAATGTTTCAACCATAGTTGATCTATGATTCAAGGCCTTATCTCAATCTTTTGTGAATAGGGCCAGGGGTCCTTGTAAATGTGAAATTTAGTGGTCAAATATTCAAAATTGTAAAAATGAAAAACCCTATTGCTGTTACAAAGCTCTGAAATAAATAGGTTAAAACATGTTTATTGAACTTAATTACTGATATGTTTTAGGTTTATTTGTATTCCAGGTTGATTTGTGACGTGAATTTATTTTCATTGTAATTTATTGGACTAGTTTTATGGTAAATTTTTCTTTTGTTAATTGCAAAATCAACCTTGGGTTTTGTGAAAACATATCGGGGCCCAATATTGCCTCTAAATATGGCCTATCGAGAAACCTGTAATATATTGTCTATGATTTGATATGAATAACGATAATTGTTTGTAGGAGCTACAGTTCACACAATCTCTGCCCCGGGATCAGGAGCAGCTACAGTTCACACAATCTCTGATACAGGATCAGGAGGAGCTACAGTTCACACAATCTCTGAGCCAGGATCAGGAGGAGCTACAGTTCACAGAATCTCTGAGTCAGGATCAGGAAGCGGGAACTATCAGTTTCAGGCCCTCAAAGTGCATGACCTACCTAATGACATACCTAGAACACCTGAAGACATAATAAAGAAACTAACACGAGGTAAGGTACACTAGTGTAAGTCGTCCACGGTCTGATGGCAAAGTGTTTATTAACACGGACAGGTTTAAATAACACATTTAGGTGTAAGTAGCATCTCACCTTATGTGTATAATCAAGCTGATTCGCGCTTTATTCATTACAATAACCCTAATATTAAAATAGGCTTGCTATATAGGCAAACAACTTTGACCTGTAAGCTTGACCTTTTATTTAAATATTAGAAATGGACTGTGTTTATTTCATCAACATCATAGGAAAACATGCATTATTTATGTATTGACTTGAATCCTAACACTACCTATGTATTGGTTGGATCATTGCATATGTATATTTCTAATTAAAGGTCAAGTGGACAGGTCAGCCTGTTTGTTCTATAGTTATGTAACTTGCTGTAATTATATTAATTTTAGCAGTGTACTAATTTTTGTGGTTTTTTTTCAGCATAGTACAGTAGTGCTAATTTAAAATTACCACTAGTGATTGTGTTATGATTTTAAAAACTACCTTATGCCTTTTAAATTGTGAAAAATTTAATCTAATTTCATAGATTTACTTGTTTATCACTGATGTTGAGGTTATTCTATTGGTCGAATTTGGAAATTTTAGTAACTTTTCCTTAGGGGAAACTACCTCTATTCGGTAGTACTTTTAAACAACAAAATCACTGACCACCAAATTAAATACAATCAAATGCCCAAGGTGATCCATGGTATTTATACTAATTCAATTTCACATTAACTTGCCCAAATTATAATTAGTGCTAAAAGTACATGCTAAAATTGGTACATGCTAAAATTGGTACATGCTAAAATTGGTACATGCTAAAATTCATACATTTACAGTTTTGTATCTTGAAGTTAGGGATGTGCGATATTACCGGTATACTGGTATATTGTGGTATGGCAGGGTCGATACAATATACTGGTACGCAAAATAAAAACCCGATATACCGCGGTAAAAAATCAGTAGATTATGCTTTACGGTCATTATTTTGTTATTAACACTCAAAGGCTGTAATATAATCTTTATCCTGTAAGTGTTTGTCAACATCAAAAAATAAAGCGCGTCTGAGATGCAGAGATGTATACATGTTATAACTGATAATGGCAGACGACGAAGTAAAACTTGTCAAAAACAAACGAGCCAAGGCAAAAGTGTAGGGAACATTTTTAATTTAGGCAAATAGCGGGTACTACTAATGGAAATATAGCAGTATGCACTGTCTGTAATGCAGACGTTAAATATGCTGGGGGTACAAGTAATCTTACTTCTCACATTCGCCACCAGCATCCAAACTTGGATGCCGGTTCATTTATCTTTTAAGCATTCATTATCTTTGCAATATTTTGCATATGGTTTGAATATTTTCTCAATTATTACAATATATTGCAATATGCTATTTTTCCCAATACCCACCCCTACTTGAATGGAATATTTGTTAGGATTAATGTCACAGAAGGATTTGGAAGGAAGACTTCCATTTGTACCCTGCACTAAAACCTACAAAAGATTACCCATAAATAGGATAGATATCAACTTTGGTTTGTTTATGTTACCCCCATCCCAACAAAAGAACTAGTTTGAGGGGGTATATGTGTAGCACCGTGTCTGTCCATGTCTATCTTTCTGTCAGTCTCTACCTGTGTAAAATTGTGTTCGGGCCATATCTCATAGCTGCTTTGGAAGACTGTCATAAAACTTTGCATGAATAATTTTCATGGTCCAAAGGTGTGTCATTACCTTGAACCAAAGTCATATTGTAAAGGCCAAGGTTGAGGGAAAACATTAAATGTTGGGGGGGGGGGGGGGGGTTGGCCCTCAAGAGACATTCTAGTTGAATTTATTTCACACCACACCAGCAATTTTTAAGCTGTTTATGCTTTTCTTTTTCATCTCGAGAATTATTTTCAGTGATTTTGTTTCATTTTTAAAAACTACCTTCTTCTACCTTTGAAATTCAGAAAAATTGAACCTATTTTCATAGATTTACTTGTTTGTCACTGCTGTTTTGGGAATTCTTTTGGTCTCGTTGGGAAATTGTAGTCATTTTTTGCCAACTAGTAGAAGTCAATTAAGGTCAATTGAGCCTATGGCATATTTGCGACATATACATGCGTAAATATGTGTGCTTTGTTAACCCCGAAGCCTCAGCCTGGTTTAACACTTCATATAGGAAAATAACTTTGACCTTTGATTTAAATAGTGTGGACGAGTGCATTTAGTTATAGGGAACACACATGTTTATTTTGTCTACAACCAACTCTGTTCATGTATTAACTGTGAATCCTAACACTACCCATGTATTGGATGGATCCTTTTATATGAATATTCCTAATGAAAGGTCAAGCAGACAGGTCAATGTTGTTTGACTATACCTTGATGAAGGATTAAAAAACAAATGCCAATCCTGATATCTACAATCGTGTAAGTGTTCTTTTTGACAATGATTTAAAAAAAAAATACCAGATTAAACAGAAGACTTTAAATTAGACATATCAATTGGAACAATTTGTGAAGTTTGTGCATTTTACGTTGCATATGCCTAACGGAACTATTTACACTTTAACAGTTCATTGGAAAATAATGAGTTGAGTTGAGTAATGGTGTTTAACCTCCCAGTCAAGAATATGTCACTTATATCAAGACATCGCCAGCTATAGGCGAAGGTGCAGAAATTTTGCCTGTGCGTTGCGCTGATGGCATTATATAGCAGGGTTGTTTAACGTGCCAAGCCCATCGTGACACGGGACCTCGTTTCCATCCGAAAGAACCACGACTTTCATTTCATAATGCCAAGTGCTTGGCAAAAGAACAGTCACTACCCACTTTCAATCTTGGGTCAGACCCGGCCGGGGATCGAACCCATGACCTCCCACATACAGAGTGAGGGCTCTACCAACTGAGCTACCGCAGTGGTGAAAAATAACGAAAAAGAGGTTTATATAGAGTGATAGTAAATATATATGTTTGTAGATATTTTAAATGGGACTTTTTTTATTATATATACATACATGTTATGTGATAGCTTATGCTGAATTGTGTAGTTATGAAATGTCTGGTTTGGAATAATTTATAGCCAAACCTGTATATAAAGGCCACCCAAGGGAACCAGTAAAAGTGGCCTTCATGGCTAGTGGCCCTTTTATACAGGTTCAAATAATAGGAATGAAGAACAATTGGGATATAATTCTACTAGCCTTTATAAGCATTTGGCCTTTATACAGAGTTGACCTTTATACAGAGTTGACCTTTAAGGCATGTTGAACTGTATATTAAAATAAGCCCAGTGAAAAATTGATAATTATTCAGGTAATAAATGTTTTTTTTTCTAAAATTATTTTTTAGGTCAAACAGCAAGTGCCATTTATTTTGCAAATTCCAGTATCGAAACCAATTGTTCCAGCAGTTTGTCAAATGGTCACATTCACCATGATGTCATTTGTACACCAATGCCATCCACCAGCCTGGCAAATGATCCCGATTTAATTAATTTGAATAGCAGCAGTAGAGAATCTAGTAACCCTGCTCAAAATTGGCCCGCTGACTTTTACAGTTTCAAAACTCAGTTTTATCCTTCTGATTCTCCACCATCTTCTAACAAACATCCTCACCTTGATTCTAACGGTCATGTGAAAAACAAGCACAAATCTAAATCTACAAATAATAAAAAGAAATTTCAACAAGTGCCAGAAAGTAGGAAGGTAGAGAATAGAAATGAAAACTCTAATAGTGAACTCCAGCCAGACGTTAAACATGAAAGTTTTAATAAATCTAATAAATTTACTAAAACTGAAACAGGATCAGATGGTTTCCAAAAACAGTTTCAGAAAAAAGACAAAAAGCCAGAACAATCATTTGTAAAAAAGACTTTGCCTATTAATACTTCTGACATAGCGGTAAAACCAGAGAAGTTGGAGGAATCACTTCAAGTTGGTAAGGAAGTGGAAACACCAGAGATGTTAAATGAATCATTTCAAGTTCTGAAGGAAAAGGACAAAAAATTTATGAAAAGGCGCAATATATTAGAAGGTGTAAAAGTGTCTTCCAAGTTTCCTACTAAAAACAAGAATTTAGAAAAAGAGCAGGATAAAGAAGAAGACCAAGAAATACTAAAGAAATTTTCATCTGAAAGGTTACAGAAATTAGAAGATGAATTTAATGCAAATCTGTTATCATCTGTTGAAGCTTGGTTATTCTGTGGCCAGGTGAGTATGCTATATGCAAACAAACTACCAATTGTCTGAGTTTCATATATAGAAGGTTTGGCAGGGAATTTTCTGACCTTTTTGGGAAAAGGACCTTAGGATGAAATTGGGAAAATGCTCAACAAAAATGTAATTTTGGTTAAAATATCAACAACATATTAGAAATTCTAGACCACTAGAATACTGGTAATTGAACAAATTATATCGGTTTCACAGCAAAATAGCGCTGTCTCTTTTGTCTCTATATAAATCATCTAGCAAAATGTGGGTTAATATAGAGCGAAATCATTATCAGAAAGAGATATCCACCGAATATGATTTTGATGATCTTGTGATTTTTAGCTCACCTGAGCCAAAGGCTCAGATGAGCTATTGCAATCTATCACCGTCCGTCGTCCGTCGTGTCGTGCGTCATGCGTAAACTTTACATTTTAATCTTCTTCTCCAAAACTACTGGGCCATATTTGATGAAACTTGGTGATTATCATGCCTGGGTTACAGCCTTTCAAAATTGTGTTCGGGGTTTGGCCACGCCCAACAAGATGGCCGCTGTTACTAAAAATAGCAAAAATACAAAAAAATCTTCTTCTCTGAAACCAAAAGGTGCAGGCAAATTTTGATTGGATATTTAGATTCAGCATACCTGGGAACATTAAAATTGTGTTTTTCATGAAAATTAGACAAAAAATAGGTTACGCGTTTTTTGCATAAAATTACATAATTTTTAAAATGAGACATTTATTGTTATAATTTCATAACGGCTGAAGATAATTGTATGGAGTTTTCACTGTTGATCTTGTCTTGCAATTTTCTTCCAATTGATGTCAAGGTCGAAGGTCAAGGTCATGTCCCAGTTTTTGACCTTTGATAAAAAATGCTATTTTTTTAACATTTCTTGTGATAATGGCGTAGGATTTTCAGTTATTTGTAGGTATTGACATGACGATCATTTTGATACATAGATCAGGGTCATTGGTTCAAAGGTCAAGGTCACAGATGTCCAAGAATACAAAATAGTTAATTATCTGCAAAACTATGAATTTTTTGCATAGGCATGTATATCAGAATATTGTAGGTAATGGCACAATGGTCATTTTGATATATGAATAAAGGTCATGGGTTCAAAGGTCAAGGTCATAGATGTAAACAAGTACTGAAATTGTTAATTATCTCAAAAACTATAAACTTTTTGTATAGGCATGTATATTGGAATATTGTAGGTATTGGCCTAACGATCATTTTGATATATGAATGAAGGTCGTAGGTTCAAAGGTCAAGGTCAAAAATGCGAACGAATACTTAAATGGTTAATTATCTCAAAAACTATTAACTTTATGTATAGGCATGTATATTAGAATATTGTAGGTATTGGCCTATCGATCATTTTGATATATGAATGAAGGTCATAGGTTCAAAGGTCAAGGTCATAGCTGCAACGAATATTTAAATGGTTAATTATCTCAAAAACTACAAACTTTTTGTATAGGCAAGTATATTAGAATATTGTAGGCATTTGCACAAGATCATTTGGATATATGAATGAAGTTCATAGGTTCAAAGGTCAAGGTCATAGATGCAAACTACTACTTAAATGGTTAATTATCTCAGAAACTATAAACTTTTGTATAGGCATGTATTTTAGAATATTGTAGGTATTGGCCTATCGATCATTTTGATATATGAATGAAGGTCAAAGTTTAAAGGTCAAGGTCATAGATGCAAATGAATACTTAAATGGTTAATTATCTCAAAAACTATAAACTCTTTGTATAGGCATGTATATTGGAATATTGTAGGTATTGGCCTAATGCACATTTTAATATACAGATGTTTTAGCTGTTTATATTATATATTGTAGCTAGACTTTAAATATGCTATATATAGCATCCTTATCTAATAATTATTATAATTAATTTGCAAAAATACTTGCATATTATTGGCCCTTACTGCTGAAAATTTTGATATTCTCTTTTATTAATGTCATTGACCATTGAACCTCTGCATAAGATATGTACTCTTCCTCAGGTGAGCGTTAAGGTCCATGGGCCTCTTGTTATTTTTTTTATGAAAAAATTGATAAACGTAGCTAATTGGGAATTTTTTACTACAAAATTGGAAAAATGTATGTTTTTTTGCATTGGGAATAGGTCCCTTTACCGGACCCTGTGACTACCCAGAAAAATCCCTGTTTGGGTGCAAACTCTGGCTGGGTCTGACCAAGACTGGTAGTGTAGTCTCTGTTCTTTTAAAAAATTAGAAAAAAACAAGATGTTCTTGTGAAGAGACCTTCAAAACTTTTGTCCTTTGTTATGCTAGTAGTGGGCATGCTAAAACTAAGGTAAACATTTCTGCCGCTTCACCTATAGCCAAAGTAATTATTAATTGATCAGTATTATACATAATGCCTGAAAAAAACTCCATGGTTACTAAAATTAGGTCAAGGTGATCTAGGGGTTAAAAAATCTTTTCAGGAACCAATAATGGGGGGAAAAACTGACGTGATATTTAGTTTCTCTGGGTCTTTAGTCCGTAGTTTGTTATAGTTTGTTCTCTTTATAACATACAACTGAAATATGTGTTGCACATTTTTGAATTAAATTTTGGAAAAAAAATATTATAACAGGGGTTGAAAATTCTTCAAGCCCGATGCCCGGGACTAGAAATTTTGCAAGCAGGACTTGGCAAAAAATCTACTGAAAAGCCCATCGGGCTTAAATACTCAGAAGACCAATGGATTTTATTTATGACTGTCTTGAAAAAATCTTTAAAAACCATCTGTAGTCCTGTTGCCCTGTTGTTGTTTACATTCATTCTTGATCATTACAGTGGTTGTAAGAAATGTTAGCCCATAGGTAGGCAGTTCAAGCATTCAATTGATAAAGAAAAATCTAGATAGTTATAGCGCTTGTAATTGCTACAAATATTTATGTCCGATTATGTCGCTGTTGAATTTTAATTTCACATCTAACAAGCAGACTGCATCAGGCTCCAGTGGTCAGAAAAGAAAGTCACAAGACAATAAAGACACCAAATATGATAAGGACAGGCGCGTCCGATTGTTTCAACAGCCATGGATTGACAAATTTCCATGGATCATTTATGATGAGGATAATGCAGACATGTGCTTTAACTCATCTGAAAAAAATTTCAACCCCTGTATAAAATAGCTTCAAATTGGTATGAAAATTTATAGATGAAAACGAGATGGCTTTTCAGTTTTGACATTTTCTTGAAGTGACCTTTAATATGAATCAAGGTCAGGGTCATGACCTAAATTGTGGTTTCACTACTATTTTAGCTACTAATTTTCTCCTGAAGGGAGAGCATATAGTTGCCACTTTGTCTATCCATTCCATGTACAAGAACCATGACTTTAATTTCCATAATTTGGGAGTTGTTGTCCCTTGTTATTTTTCATACTTAAAATTTTGTCCAGAGCATAACACAAAAACTGTAAGAGTTAGAAATGTGAAACTTCATTGCTAGGTAGATCTTGATAAGGAGAAGTGCATTGTACAAGAACCATAACTCTATTTTCCATAATTTAGGAGTTATTGCCCTTTGTTAATTTTTATAGTTTAATTTTGTCCAGAGCACTATAACACACATTCTTTTAGAGGTATCAATATTAAACTTCATTGCTCGATAGATCTTGATTAGGAGAATTGCATTGTACTAGAACCGTAAGTCTATTTTGCATAAATTAGGAGTTATTGTCTTTTGTTATTTTGTCATAATATTTATTGCGTAATATTTATGCAGTATGCAAATAAGATGCATAATATTTATGAAATTGCAAATAAGGTTTATTTATAGCCTAATTCTTTAATTCTTTGTTGTGGTTTTCGATCTATTAAATGGCCAAACCACCCCACTTATTTAACAACCAGTGTTCCATAAAACATATATCACCTTGTATGGAATTTACTGATGTTCACCTTTGAACACCTAGTCTATTTAAAGATGCATCATGGTCATTTTTTGTAAATTATAACCTGTATTCTAAAGAGTGCTAGCTCCACATGTGGGAGGTCGTAAAACATATATCACCTTGTATGGAATTCACTAGTGTTCACCTTTGTGGGGGGATAGTTTTCTCTGAACGTCTTGTCTATTTTCAGATGTATAATTTCATTTTTTGTTAATTATTACCTATATTTTAAAGAGTGCTTGCTCCACATGTGGGAGGTCGTGTATTTGAACTATGGCTAGGGTTTGACAAAGACTTAAAAATAGTCGTGACTGTGTTTTACCCCGGATAACTTGAAGTCATCTACCAAATCCCTATTAAATCCTATATAAATAAACCTCTGGCTTGAACTTTCATAGCTAGAATACCTCTTTCAAATACTTCTTTTGGTTGATGACCTTGGAACTTCACTGGCGAAACTAGTCAATCAAAATAAAACCTCCACTTGCAGTCTGTTGATTGTTTAGTTCTTTCATATTATTTATAATTCTTTCGGTTGAATACAAATTTGTCAAAGTAACATATGGCCAGTCATTGTAAAAAAAAAACAAGCTGAAGCCATGATACAGATTTCGCCAAAAGTAATAGAGCGAAACAAAACAACTAGTCTAGAACGTTGAATGCTACTCCTGATAAGTAATTAATGACCAGTTCAGTAATCTCTTATTCCAATTAATGACATGTGGAGGAAACACTGGATGACTGACTTTTCACCTGGTCACACGGAATTTAAGATTCTGTAATTTTCATGTCATTGGAATGCGTGAATCTTATTGACCAGTAATTTTGCTCTGTATAATAACAATAAAAACTTAGCATCAACATTAAATTGTATAAAAAATAAATTTTGAAAACATCGAGATATCATGATACATTTTGTTTTTCATTTCTATGACGTCTTTCAATTTGCAGTCTTTTGACTGTCAGATAAAACAGGAGTCTGAACCCTGGGTTTGATGCATATCGCCTCTCAATGTTAGGTCACTATAGCACACCACTCTACTGTAGCTGGTGACATCTTGATATGAGTAAAAAATTCTTTAATGGGACGTAAAACCCGATTTAATCCAATCAACTTTCTTTTTGTGAATTTATTTTCATCTATTTTTCAGACACATAAGGCCCACTTTCTTGTGAAGTGGTACCTGCATACAGAATTTTCAAGAGAAGATTATTACTACTACAAAGCAAATAACATTAAAGACATTAAGATATACAATGCCTTACTTCATGGCTGGGCTAAAGTGGTAAGTCATTAAGATATACAACGCCTTACTTCATGGCTGGGCTAAAGTGGTAAGTCATTAAAATATACAACGCCTTACTTCATGGCTGGGCTAAAGTGGTAAGTCATTAAAATATACAATGCCTTACTTCATGGTTCAGCTAAAGTGGTAAGTCATTAAGATATACAACGCCTTCCTTCATGGCTGGGGTAAAGTGGTAAGTCATTAAAATATACAATGCCTTACTTCATGGCTGGGCTAAAGTGGTAAGTCATTAAGATATACAATGCCTTACTTCATGGCTGGGCTAAAGTGGTGAGTCATTAAAATATACAACGCCTTACTTCATGGCTGGGCTAAAGTGGTAAGTCATTAAAATATACAACGCCTTACTTCATGGCTGGGCTAAAGTGGTAAGTCATTAAAATATACAACGCCTTACTTCATGGCTGGGCTAAAGTGGTAAGTCATTAAAATATACAATGCCTTACTTCATGGCTGGGCTAAAGTGGTAAGTCATTAAGATATACAATGCCTTACTTCATGGCTGGGCTAAAGTGGTGAGTCATTAAAATATACAATGCCTTACTTCATGGCTGGGCTAAAGTGGTAAGTCATTAAGATATACAATGCCTTACTTCATGGCTGGGCTAAAGTGGTGAGTCATTAAAATATACAATGCCTTACTTCATGGCTGGGCTAAAGTGGTAAGTCATTAAGATATACAATGCCTTACTTCATGGCTGGGCTAAAGTGGTGAGTCATTAAAATATACAATGCCTTACTTCATGGCTGGGCTAAAGTGGTAAGTCATTAAGATATACAATGCCTTACTTCATGTCTGGGCTAAAGTGATAGGTCATTAAAATATACAATGCCTTACTTCATGGCTGGGCTAAAGTGGTAAGTCATTAAAATATACAACGCCTTCCTTCATGGCTGGGGTAAAGTGGTAAGTCATTAAGATATACAATGCCTTACTTCATGGCTGGGCTAAAGTGGTAAGTCATTAAAATATACAACACCTTACTTCATGGCTGGGCTAAAGTGGTAAGTCATTAAGATATACAATGCCTTACTTCATGGCTGGGCTAAAGTGGTAAGTCATTAAGATATACAATGCCTTACTTCATGGCTGGGCTAAAGTGGTAAGTCATTAAAATATACAACGCCTTCCTTCATGGCTGGGCTAAAGTGGTGAGTCATTAAAATATACAACGCCTTCCTTCATGGCTGGGGTAAAGTGGTAGGTCATTAAAATATACAATGCCT